>JANAVB010032616.1:7198112-7208112 GCA_029216955.1 Iris pallida
TACTTAAATATATATATATAAGTATATCTTATATGATATATTATATATATATATATAATATATATATAGATATATAGATATATATAATAGATATATATATATATATATATAGATATATATACAAATATTGTATACATATATATATTATAATATAGATAGATATATATATATCTATATATATATTATATATATATATATATATATTAATTATATATATATATATATATATATACAAATATTGTATACATTTATATAATAGTATATATATAATAATATATATACAAATGACATATATACATATATATACAATATATATATATATAAGTAAAAACAAAAACACAAAAACAAAAAAAAAACAAAAAAACAGAACATGGGGGTTCGAACTCGGCCCAAAGGGGGGTTCTCGGGTTGGTCGGGCTGGCCAGGGGTCAGCCGCTCTGGGTGTTAGGGATAGGATGTAGTTTAGATTTATTTAGTTTTTTAGTAATATTACCAAAACCCGATAAAACAAACCCTGTGTCTGACAGTAAGGACAGAGTCGTGTATCCGTGCTGAGCACGACACGTACGGGTCTAGTCTTTCGTGTCCAGTACCATCATGCTCGTCGGACACGGCGAGTCATATACACGTGCACGAGACCGCACGACACAGTTTGGGGTATGTTACCTGTGTGTCCGACTTCAGGGGGGTTTCGAAAGCGCTGGACGGCGGAGGAGGCGACGTCGCGGTGGCGCTCGGGTGGCGATCGACTCAGCTCGCCGTGGCGCGCCGAATGGTGGTGGTGGATGGGGCTGTTGGTCGCAGGGGAGGTGGCGTTGGGGCTCGTCGGAGTTAGGGTTAGGTCTTTGGCTTGTCGGGAAGAAAAGGGGGCTGTGGGGGGTCGGCGACGAGCTTGGGTTTAGGACGAGGGTTCTATTTATAGGATTTCGAAGTCGGTTGTCGCCGTGGCTGGCCGAAAATGGAGGAAAAGATCGGGGTCGGTCGTCGGCAGATGGCTGGTCGTCGGGGCAGTTAGGTTAGGGATTTGCAAAAGCCCCCCGACAATCCGAATATTGCACAAATGCGCGCCGCCCAAACAGTTTGCAAATATAATTTACAAACTCTAATTAAAACAATTGATTTATTTGCAAAACGATATTAAAACAAAATTAAATATTACAAATCGATATTAAAACAATTCAGTAAATTACAAAATGATATATTTTGACTAAAAAAAACTATTTAAAAATTATTTAAAAATTCTAGAAAAATTCTTAAAAATCATAATAAAATTTTTAAAGCTAAATATGTCATTAGCAACTAATTAACACTAATCAAATCAAATTTTGAAAAACATGGGCTGACAAGTCTTTCCTCCTTAAAAAAATTCGTCCTCGAAATTCACAAGGATTGAAGACCCTATAATATTCAAACATAGCAAGCAATGTAACAAATGACTAAGGCTATGATCGAAACTAACCTCTAGGGTATCAAGTGGGAACGGGTGGTTCCCTCGCAGCGGTTGGATCGAACAAGTAAGGGTATCTCTCCCTCATGTCCGACTCCCTCTCCCAAGTAGATTCACCCGGAGAGTGACGGCTCCAAGCTACTCGTACTAAGGGTATAACCTTGTTCCTCAGCCTCTTCTCTCTCCTGTCTAATATCTCCACTGGCTGCTCAGTAACTGCAAGGCTCGGCCCGATCTCCAACTCTGAATGATCTAGCACATGGCTGGGGTCCGGAACATATCTCCTCAGCTGGGATACGTGAAAGACATCGTGAACTCCTGCTAGGTTGGGTGAAAGTGCAACCCTGTAAGCTACCTCTCCGATCCTGCCAAGTATCTCGAACGGCCCAATGTATCTGGGGCTCAGCTTCCCTCCTCGTCCGAACCGGATCGTCCCTCTAGTAGGTGATATCTTCACTAGCACCATATTACCGTCTGCGAACTCCATCGGTCTGCGACTAGCATCAACCCAGTATTTCTGCCTGTCCTGAGCTACTCTGAGCCTGTCTCTGATCATCCCGACCTTCTCTGCTGCATCTGTGATCATCTCTGGCCCAAGCATAACTCTCTCCCCAATATCGTCCCAAAAGAGCGGTGTACGGCATCGTCGTCCATATATTGCCTCGAAAGAAGACATACCGATGCTGGCTTGGTAGCTGTTGTTGTATAAAAACTCTACCAAGTGCAGATGGCTCTCCCATGATCCTCCAAACTCCAGTACGCAGGTCCTCAGCATGTCCTCCAGCGTCTGTATCGTCCTTTCGGACTGCCCATCTGTCTGCGGGTGGTACGCCGTACTGAACTTGAGCCGACTGCCCAACTCCTCCTGCAAGCTCCTCCAGTAGTGGGACGTGAATCTGCGGTCTCTGTCCGACACAATGCTCATTGGTACTCTGTGCAAGCGAACAATCTGCTGCATGTATAGCTCCGCCAACTTCTCGGTGGAAAGCCCCACCTTAAAGGGTATGAAGTGCGCACACTTCGTCAGCCTGTCCACGATGACCCAAATGGCATCCTTCCCTCCTTGGAAACGAGGAAGCCCTGAGACGAAGTCCATCGTAATATGTTCCCACTTCCACTCGGAAATAGATAACGGCTGCAATAGACCAGCTGGCCTCTGGCGCTCCGCCTTGACCTGCTGGCAAACTAGGCATCTCGAAATTAAACGTGATACATCCCTCTTTATCCCGTGCCACCAAAGATGTTCCCGCAAGTCACGGTACATCTTGTTAGTACCAGGGTGAATAGAATATCTCGATCAGTGTGCCTCCTGCAAGACTGCCTCTACCAGCTCTCCCTTCGGCACGCACAATCGGCTGCCATGCCTCAAGGATCCATCCTCTGCTACGGTAAATTCATCCAGCAATCCAGCTAAAGCCTGGGCCCGAAGTCTGCGAAGGCTCTCATCTGTAGGTTGTGCCTCCCTGATCTGCTCCATCAAACCTGACTGAATGTCAAGCGCCATCATCTGTATCACTGATCCTGGCCGAACTATCTCGATACCGAGCTTCTCCAAATCTTCCCGCAAATGCCGATCTATCATCAGATACCATGCCATCGGATGCCTGGTCAGCGCATCCGCCACCACATTTGCCTTCCCGGGGTGATACTGTAAATCGATGTCGAAGTCCTTCATCAACTCCAACCATCGTCTTTGCCTCATGTTCAGCTCTTTTCTGCGTGAACACATACTTCAAGCTCTTGTGGTCAGTAAAGATTTCCACACGCTCTCCGTATAAGTAATGTTTCCATAATTTGAGTCCAAAGATCACCGCAACTAACTCTAGGTCATGGGTAGGATAGTTCCGCTCATGAGTCCGTAATTGCCTAGATGCATAAGCAATCACTTTTCCATGCTGCTGTAGGACACATCCTAGCCCCTTTCCTGAAGTGTCATCCCAAGTTTTCGAATTAGGGGTATTTTCATCATTTTTTTAAGTTTTATAATTTTTAGGAATTTTATTTGATTTTATACGATTTTTAGGGATTTATTTGATTTGGTTTGGATTTTATCCAATTCGGACTTAAGTTGGAGACCCGGGTAGCCTGGACACTAGTGGAACCCACATACTAGCTGGACTTGGCCCACATACCATCATAATTAGGCTAGAAACCATAAACCCTATTTCCATGGCTTAATTAGTCCATTTTAGAGCTTAATTAGTTAATTAAAATTAGACCGAAACGAACCGAACCAAACCCGAACCAACCCAACCTAAGTCTAATGGGTTTGGAGGGTTATTGGATCTCACCCAAACCCAATAACCCTTCCACCATGGCCGGCCAAGTAGGGGAGCACCCCCTTTGCTTCTCCACAAAGTAAACACTCTCTCTCTCTCTCTCTCAAATTTCATTCCTTTCTTCAAGCTTTCTTTCTTCCTCAAGCAACCAAGCTTAGGTAAGCTCATTAATTCCCTATTTATTCCTCTTAAGCACTTATTGCTTTCACAATAATGGTAGAGGAGAGAATTCTCCACACTTTGCCCCTAGAATTTGTAGATTTCCTAAAAATCTAGGTTAGAAGACTTATTTGGAAGTTTTCTAATTAGAGTGGTATATATATATATATATATATATATATATATATATATATATATATATATATATATATATATATATATATATATGTATATATATATATATATATATATATATATATGTATTTGGTGTCATGAGGAAGGTGGTGGTGTGTGAGAGTGGTAGGGAGAGTGTGTGTGCTTGTGTGAGTGTGTGTGAGAGAGTGTGAGAGGGTGATGTGTGTGTTTGAGTGGTATGTATATATATATATATATATATATATATATATATATATATATATATATATATATATATATATATATATATATATATATATATATATATATGTGTGTGTGTGTGTGTATATATTTGAAATTGTGTGTGTGAGTGTAGAGGAATGAGAGTGGTGGTGGTGTTTGTCATGAGAGTGGTGGTGGTAGTGTGTGAGTGAGAGAGTGTGTGTGTGTCCATATATATATATCTATATGTGTGTGTATATATATATATTTATATATATAAGGATATGTGGGTATGTATTTATATATATATAAATGTGTGTGTGTGTATGTATATTTACATATAGATGTGAGTGTTTATGTGTATATATATATAGATATATATATAAATAGATGGTTATATATATATATATATATATATATATATATATATATATATATATATATATATATAGAGAGAGAGAGAGAGAGAGAGAGAGAGAGATAGGAAGTAGAGTAGGAGGAGAAGTAGATGAGATGAAGAAGAAGAAGAAGAAGAAGACCAGCAGTAGCAGCAGCATACAGCTGCAGCAGCAGCAGCAAACTGGCAGCACAGTGGCTGCCATTCCCCCCCCCCCCCCTTTAGCTCCATTTACCCCCTAGTAAACCCATTAAACCCCCCCCCCCCCTTATATATATATATATATATATATATATATATATATATATATATATATATATATATATATATATATATATGGAAATATATAGAGAGAATGAGAAGAGGAAAGCTTAGAAAAGATAAGAAGAGAATAAGAAGAAGTTGAGAAGAATTAGAAAAGAAGAAGGATTAGAAGAATAGGGAAAAAAAGGAAGAAGTTAGGCAGAAAATTAGAATAGGAAAGAATGAGAGAAAGGAGATTAGGAATAAGAGGAAGAGTTAGAAGAAGATGAATTAGGAGAATAGAAATTAGAGAAGGAGAATTTGAAGAGGAGGAAATAGAAGAAGAAGAATAGGAAGGAAAGTGGGAAATAGAAAATAGAGGAGATCGAGTTAGAGGGTGAAACGGAGCTCGGAGTGTCGGAATGAGATGAAACTTGGAGGAGACCTAGAATACGTGAATTAGATTTTGCGGGTAGGCTCCCGAGTTGAAATCGGGGTTGTAGGGCGCCGGTATCGTGCCGTACCATTGCGTATCTTGAAATATTCAAGATATCGACAATGGGCTGTAAGATGGACTAGACGTCCACTTTACCTAGGTATCTTGGTAGGTAATATATGTATAGGCTAGTATCTTACAACCCTAGGGAGGACGGGTCAAAATACCAAGCGTAGGTAGGCTAACTAGATTTCCACCTAGGCTAGAATTTTACCTTAGAAAGGGTAAATTAGGATATTGGCCTACGGCCAAGATTTGGGTTTCGAAGTCCAAGATGGACTTGGATATGGGTTGTAGAGGTTGGTAATGATTAAAATAGTCGCCTAGACCTAGTCTTGACTTCGGTTGACCACGGTTGACTTTTTAGACCAAAAGTCAACTATGGGTCAACACTTTACCCAATTTAGTCCCAAATTTCATTAAACTTGGACAGTTGACCAAAAGTCAACTATTAGTCACCATTGACCTAGGATTGACCTAGGGTTGACCTAGAGTTGACCAGAGTTGACCAGTTGACCAAAAGTCAACTGTAAGTCAACCGTTGACCTAAATCGACCTAGATTAATTCCGTTTGACTTGCATTGACCCAGGTTGACCTAACTAGACTTGTCTTGACCTAGAATGACTTAATAGGGTTTAAATTTGATTTGAATTTACTTCCTAAATATAGTATTGATACGTTTTGTTCTCTATAGGTCCTCGAGACGCTGCGTTGGATCCCGTTGACATATTTCATCATATTACAGGCGAGTACATTCTCTGACACTTTTCCAATCTACGATGATTGTTATAATTCATGTAATTAGTGTAGATACGCTTGTTCTCGACATATTGGTCACACGGATTGGTATTCATGGATCCCGACATGAGATGTTATTCCTCGTTATCTTGGTATATCTTGTGCAAGCTCCCTTGTAGTTCTTGTGCAGTATATGGACACCGATTCTCGAGGAGACTTGCTTCCTTCTCGTAGAATCCCATTTCGTAACGTGTCTTGCTTGGATCTACCCTACCAGTCGGGGACGGGGAGCACTAGTGTAGACATGTGGTCATTATCTACCTTGTTATTCTTGTAGACCTTGTGAGTGTTAATCATACACTCCACGTATGATTAACCAGGCCAGTAGACCTTGTGCAGACCCAAGCCGACCACATATTGAAACTAGTACTCATACACCTAGATAGATGATTCTTGATTCTTGTACATGCCATGATCAGTTTACTTGCCTTGTTCTAGCTCTAGTTTTACAGCTTACCTTGCCATGATACTCACATGTACATTCCATGATTTTCTTGTATATACTCTCTATTTACAATCTTATAGCTTTTGTCATATCTTGTGAACTGTTGTTAGTAGATTGTATTCGTTCCATCCTGACTGGATATGTTAACAAAATATTACAGATGCTGATGAGGGGGATTACTGTACCTACTACGGTCCGGATGACGTAGTGGGCATAGACTTGGAGACGTTGGTCCAGCAGGGCTTAGCTCCGCCTGACGAGACCTTATCTATTGCTTAGTTAGAGTAGGTCTTTTGTACTGGACCTTGTCTCCAGCTACTTTTGAGACTGTTATTATTATGGATTGTATTAGAGACTTGGACTTGTATATTATTTTGTGTTTGGACTTGACAGGTTATATATTTTATCGTCTTGTTGTCTTTATCTTTCAGTCTTTACTTTATCATCTTAGAGTTATGATTTGAGCACTCATATATATTCATTGCTTGTCCTCCGTTCGGAGTTGACCATATTCTCGACAGGTTTTTGATATATATATAAACTGTTGTTAGAGTAGAAAACCTACATCGTTCTATGCCGTTTTTACGGTGAGGGCTGGGTGTTGTCACGTATACGTGCCCTTATAGCGGGTGCGGGTCGTGACATATTTTAGTGGTGGCCCACGCAGGTCCTGAAGTCGCGATTAGTGCGATGTCGTTGCGGCACTCGTCTTAGAGTGTTGACTACGAGCCTGTGTTACACATAGGAGGTAGTAGGCTAAGAGTGCTCAATCACAGTAGGATCTTTCCTTGCATATCTTGCTTACCGTCTTTGATATTGATTTATTGTTTTCTAGCTGTCCTCCTTTGATATAATCCTTCTTGTGCCATATTGATATCTTCTTTATTTCTATCTTCAGGATGGTGCAGACCAGGTCCCAGCATCCTGAGTCTGCGGATGCGGAGAGGTCTGCTATGACTCGCGGACCTGATCCGGACACTCCTGCTGCAGTCGGGGTGTCGACAGCAGCAGCTCTTGGGGGCGCTCCTTCGCCAGTTACGAGGGCTGACCCTGGGGTTGCTACGACTTTTTCGGCCGTAGTACCAGTGGTTGATACGGGCGCTCTTCCTCCTCCTGCACAGAAGATTCCTCCGCTAGTTGCAGACATACTTCCACCTCCACCTCCTCTGCCTACAGATATGGGGCAGATGCTTACTTTCCTCCAGCAGATGCTGGAGACTCAGAAAGCCCAGGCCGAGGCTCAGCAGAGGCAGACAGACGTGATGCGTCAGGGCATAGAGGATGTCCATCAGTTGGTCCTTGCAGCCGTGGTACAGAGGGCTCCGCATCCGAGGACGCGACCGAGGTACGGAGACATCCAGGACTTCAAGAAGCTCGGGCCCCGTGACTTTAGCGGGACCGAGGGTGTGGTCTATGCAGATGATTGGCTCGAGGATATCGAGCAGCAGATGAGGGCCTCCCGCCTGGTAGACGACCTGAAGGTCAAGGCGGTAGGTTTGCAGTTGCTAGACATTGCACGCACCTGGTTCAGAAATGAGCCAGCCCTAGCTATAGAGCGCCGTACTTGGGCAGAGTTCAAGCTCCTCTTCAAGGAAAAGTTCTTTTCCCCCCCCGGACAAGATCGACCTGGTGCGGCAGTTCCAGGATCTGCAGCAGGGCAGTTTATCTGTGGAGGAGTACGCCGCGGAGTTCGGTCGTCTGAGCCGATACGTAGAGTACATGGTTCGAGACCCAGAGATCAGGGCAAGCCGTTTCAAGAAGGGACTGACTTAGGATATCAAGATCCTCATTCCCTCCTTCTATGAGACTTATACCCAGATCTACGCAGAGGCCCGCAAGGTAGAGCGAAAGTGGGGCTTGAAGCCCAAGAGGGAGCGTGATCTTTTCTCGGGGGCTACTAGCAGCACGGGGGCTGCTAAGCGCCCTCAGCTTCAGCATCGTTCTTTCCAGCATCACCAGCCGTAGGTACAGGCCAGAGCACCGGTTCAGCAGGTACAGCACACTCAGCAGAGGCAGGCACAGCATGGGGCTCCTTGTAACTTCTGCAAGAAGCCCGGTCACATCTGGGAGGTCTGCCGGAAGAGGCTGGGCTTGTGCCTCTACTACGGAGAGGCTGGAAATCAGTTGAGGGATTGTCCTGCGAACCCTCGCAGGGTAGCCCGTGGAGGGGTAGCAGCTCAGGGGGCGCCGACGAGAGTACCTGCAGTGCAGCAGAGGGGTCCACTTCCGACCCAGCAGTAGCGGTTCGTTCAGCACCACCAGCAGCGGGGTGGTCAGGTTAGAGCCTTTGCTCTTGCAGCTGAGGAGATGGAGCCTATTGCAGATATAGTCGCAGGTTCTATTCTGCTCGATTCTTTTCCAGCTTTAGCCTTGTTTGATTCTGGTGCTACGTACAGTTTTGTGTCTATTTCTTTTGCTCTTAGGCACAATATCATTGCTGAGTATCTTGGTAGGACTTGCAAGATTATGACTGGGAATGGCATCATCCTAGTTAATAATGTTTGCAAGGGACGGAGAGTTTCTTTGAAAGGCCGGGAGCTGAGTGCGTGTTTGCTCGTAATGCCACTTCCGAGTTACGATGTGGTACTCGGTATGGATTGGTTGAGCATGCACCATGCTAGCATCAACTACAGAGGAAGCAGGATTCTGTTTAGGCTACCGGGAGAGCCGGAGTATAAGTTCACCAGGGGTGCAGCGGAGCAGGGAGATGGATTCTGCAGAGCGTTGTTGGCAGGGCCGGTGTTGCCACATCCACTTATTGCTGAGTTCTTGGATGTCTTTCCCGAGGAGCTGCCCGTGATACCGCCAGATCGTGATGTTGAGTTTTCTATAGACTTAGTGCTGGGCGCTGAGCCTATCTCCTAGCACGTCTATAGAATCAACAACAGTGAGTTAGCGGAGCTGAAGAAACAGGTCGACGAGCTGGAGGATAAGGGCTTTATTCGATCTAGTTCTTCACCTTGGGGCGTGCCAGTTCTTTTCGTCCCCAAGAAGGATGGTACGGTATGTCTGTATATTGATTACAGGGCGTTCAACAACCTTACCATCAAGAACAAGTATTCTTTGCCAAGGATTGATGACTTGTTCGACCAGTTGAGCGGGGCGAGGGTGTTCTCCAAGATCGACTTGCGTACCGGGTACCATCAGCTGAAGGTAAAGCGGGATAACATTTCGAAGACTGCCTTTCGGACTCGCTATGGCCAGTATGAGTATACCGTCATGTCGTTTGGGTTGACCAATGCCCCGACGGTATTCATGAACTTGATGAACAAGGTATTTCATCAGTACCTTGACAAGTTCGTGGTGGTCTTCATTAATGACATTCTCATCTATTCGAAGACACCAGAGGAGCACGAGGAGCACCTGAGGATTGTGTTG
>JANAVB010032616.1:7213112-7386327 GCA_029216955.1 Iris pallida
GGATCAACACTTTACCCAATTTAGTCCCAAATTCCATTAAACTTGGACAGTTGACCAAAAGTCAACTATTAGTCACCATTGACCTAGGATTGACATAGGGTTGACCTAAAGTTGACCAGAGTTGACCAGAGTTGACCAGTTGACCAAAAGTCAACTGTAAGTCAACCGTTGACCTAAATCGACCTAGATTAATTCCGTTTGACTTGTATTGACCCAGGTTGACCTAACTAGACTTGTCTTGACCTAGAATGACTTAATAGGGTTTAAATTTGATTTGACTTTACTTCCTAAACATAGTATTGATACGTCTTGTTCTTTATAGGTCCTCGAGACGCTGCGTTGGATCCCGTTGACATATTTTATCATATTACAGGCGAGTACATTCTCTGACACTTTTCCAATTTACGATAATTGTTATAATTCATGTAATTAGTGTAGATATGCTTGTTCTCGATACATTGGTCACACGGATTGGTATTCATGGATCCCGATTTGAGATGTTATTCCTCGTTATCTTGGTATATCTTGTGCAAGCTCCCTTGTAGTTCTTGTGCAGTATATGGACACCGATTCTCGAGGAGACTTGCTCTCTTCTCGTAGAATCCCGTGTCGTAACGTATCTTGCTTGGATCCACCCTACCAGTCGGGGACGGGGAGCACTAGTGTAGACATGTGGTCATTATCCACCTTGTTATTCTTGTAGACCTTGTAAGTGTTAATCATACACTCCACGTATGATTAACCAGTCCAGTAGACCTTGTGTAGACCCAAGCCTGCCATATGTTGAAACTAGTACTCACACACCTAGATAGATGATTCTTGATTCTTGTACATGCCATGATCAGTTTACTTGTCTTGTTCTAGCTCTAGTTTTACAGCTTACCTTGCCATGATACTCACATGTACATTCTATGATTTTCTTGTATATACTCTCTATTTACAGTCTTATAGCTTTTGTCATATCTTGTGAACTGTTGTTAGTAGATTGTACTCGTTCATCCTGACTGGATATGTTGACAAAATATTACAGATGCTGATGAGGGGGTTTACTGTACCTACTACGGTCCGGATGACGTAGTGGGCATAGACTTGGAGACGTTGGTCCAGCAGGGTTTAGCTCCGCCTGACGAGACCTTACCTATTGCTTAGTTAGAGTAGGTCTTTTGTACTGGACCTTGTCTCCAGCTACTTTTGAGACTGTTATTATTATGGATTGTATTAGAGACTTGGACTTGTATATTATTTTGTTTTTGGACTTGACAGGTTATATATTTATCGTCTTGTTTTCTTTATCTTTCAGTCTTTACTTTATCATCTTAGAGTTGTGATTTGAGCACTCATATATATTCATTGCTTGTCCTCCGTTCGGAGTTGACCATATTCTCGACAGGTTTTTGATATATATATAAACTGTTGTTAGAGTAGAAAACCTACAGCGTTCCACGCCGTTTTTACGGTGAGGGCTGGGCGTTGTCACGTATACGTGCCCATATAGCGGGTGCGGGTCGTGACATGAAACATCGCTGTATATGGTAAAACCTCCAGATCCTGAAGGTAAAGTCAGAACTGGAGCGGTCGTCAGCCTCCTCTTCAGCTCCTCAAATGCTGCCTGGCAGTCCTCTGACCATATGTACTCTGCGTCCTTCCGCGTCAGCTTCGTCATGGGTTCAGCTGTCCTAGCAAAGTCCTGGATGAACTTCCTATAATAGCCGGCTAAACCCAGAAAGCTCCTGATCTCTGAAACTGACGTCGGAGCCTTCCATGTCTCAACTGCAGCAAACTTCCTGGGATCCACCGAGATCCCCTCTCCAGTAACTACATGGCCGAGAAACTCCACTCGGTCTAAAAAGAACTCACACTTCGACAATTTGGCAAACAACCTCTCCTGCCTCAGAATCCCCAAAACTGTCCGCAAGTGCTCTACATGCTCCTCCGGCATCTTCGAGTATATCAAGATGTCGTCGATGAACACTACGACAAACTTATCCAGATACTGGTGAAATGTCTTATTCATCAAATTCATAAAGACAGCTGGCGCATTTGTGAGACCAAATGGCATCACCAGAAACTCGTACTGCCCGTACTTCGTGTTGAACGCCGTCTTCTGGATGTCTGCTGCCCTGACCTTCACCTGGTGGTACCCGGATCTCAAGTCTATCCTGGAAAATACTTTCGCCCCACTCAACTGGTCGAACAAATCATCTATCCTGGGCAGAGGATATTTGTTCTTAATGATGATGGCATTCAACGTCCGGTAGTCAATACACAACTGAACTGTACCATCCTTCTTAGGCACAAAGAGCACTGGCGCTCCCCATGGAGAAGAACTAGATTGAATGAAACCCTTTTTCAACAGGTCATCAATCTGCTCCTTCATCTCTACGGCCTCCTTGGGGTTCACTCTATAGCAAGCCCGGGATACTGGTGATTAACCCGGTACTAAATCTATGGTGAACTCCACATCTCTGTCAGGCGGAAGTCCTGGAAGATCCTCTGAAAATACATCCTTAAACTCCCTAATGATAGGGTGTGGCGGTGCTAACTCCCCAACCGTCGCACAACAGTTCGGCTCTAGGCTGATCTTCGGCCCTGTCCTCCTGACACTGAATGGTGTTGTGCCTGGGGGACTGAACAGAATACTATCCTCATGACAGTCTATAGCTGCATGGGCATAGCTAAGCCAGTCCATCCCCAATATGATATCATAACCGGAGAGTGGCATCACAAAGAATCGTCCCCTGAACTCTCTTCCGGCTATAGAAATAGAGCATCTATAGATAGCTCTAATGGGCACTGGTCCTCCTTCCGTCATTACCCTACTAATCTCCTCGGTAGGTGTAGCTACTAAGTGGTGTTTATGCAAAAACTCTAATGACATGAAGCTATGAGATACACCGAAATCAAACAAGCATAGAGCTAAAAAGTATGCAAATAAACATGACCTATGATGACGTCAGCCAAATAATCTGGCTCTGAAACCTGCTCCGACTCTGGCTCAAGGGCTAGACTATAAGCCTTCCCCTAGGGTCCCTTCTGCTGCTGCAGATGTTGCCCAAACCTCTGCTGCTGAGTCAAAAGCGGCCCTCTAGTCTTCGCTACTAGGCAGTCTCGAAGCTGATGGGTGGCAGACCCACAAGCTAAATACTGTCCCAACCTCTTCTTGCAGATGGAAGCGTCATGGCCTACCCTCTTACAGAAATACACACAAAGCTCCCTTCTGCTGTTGCCGGGGTCCCGGGGCTCTAACTGGCGGGGTCAGGTGATGTGATGCAGGGGAACGGTAAGTCTGCTGGTACGGCATCGGTGCTCTCTGCTGGAAAGCCTGACGCTTGGACGGTCCCTCGAGGTGTGCAGAAGCCGGCCTCTTGCAAGACTGAAGATGCTCCTCTATGCTCCGGGCCAAATCTAGGCTCTGGTAGTAGTCAGTCGTACCGTTTGCCACTATAAGAATGCCAATGTCTGGAACTAGACCATGGTAAAACATACGCGTCATCTCCTCAGGGTCTGCAACTAGACTAGGGGCAAAATGGCTCAGGCGACTGAACTCTGCCGCATACTCATCAACAAAACGGTTTCCCTGCTGGATGTTCTGGAATCGTAGCCCCATGGCTACTCTAGCGGTGGTCGAGAAGAATTTCTTCTTGAACTGGGTCTTAAACTGATCCCAAGTGGCCCTCCCTCTCGCAAATAACGGCTCATTCCGGAACCCAACTCCTGCCAAGTCTATCAGCAAAAATCCCGCTGCCTCGACCTGGAGGTCATCCGGCATCCTAACTCCAAGGAGCTTCCTCTCTACCGAGTCTAGCCAGTCATCTGCTACTACTATGTCCTCAGTCCCTGAGAGCTCCTTAAGGTTCAGACCCGTGAAGTCCTTGATCGTCCCCGCTCTCTGCCGTGGCTCTACAGGTGGTGGGACCACGATATGTTTCTTAGAACGCTCCATGCTCGGGCGGAGTAGGATGGTCTGCTCCAGATGGGTTGTTAGGAACCCCTGGATCAGAGTGAGCAGTTGGTTCCCGTCGAGTGTGACGGAAGCCTGGGTAGGTATAGTAATAGGGGGTGGTGGAAGTATCGGGTCCTGCTGGGACTGTGATGTGGAAGGTGGTGGAGGCATCTGGGTTTGTGGATTTGTGGAGTGGGGGAATATGGTAGGTGAAGGTGGGGGTGTATCAGTCAACTGGTCAGCTGACTGGATGGGGAGTGTGCCATTTTCAGGTATGACATACTGGGATGAACGAGTAAGCACCATCTAAAAATAAAAAGGACTTATAAGGACTTTTAAAGTAAGCAATCATAGACAAGAAAATCTAATTATAATAGCAAGCATATGATGTATTTCCTATGTTGCAACCCTAGTATTCCTCTAGGTGTTCTAAGTGTCATTCCTAATGTTGTCTAATTACCTTAAGTTCCTAATTGCAGGCATGCTTAGTACAATAACGTAACCAAACAATTTATTCAAGACCTGCATGGGCCACCACTAAAAACATGTCACGACCCGCTACCCAAATTGTTGGGTCGGGCCGAGTCATGTCCAGCCTACGCTTAAGATAAAGCGCAGTAAGCTGTTGTAGAAGTAACAAGATCAGACTAAATGTGCTAACAGTTCTATAAGTAAATAAGAGTCATGAATGCTCCAAACACAAAAGTCGTCTCATATAATAATAAGTCCAAGTACAAGTCTGAAATGTAAAACTGGATACAGGTCCAATTACAAAATACGTAGTCTAATACATGACTACACTAAATATCCCGAGCAACATCACAAACTAGATGAGGTTCCCCGCAGGTACATCCTCGTAAGACAAGGCCTGGTCCTCGGCAGTAACTCCATAATATGAGTCACAGAGCAACTCCTCATCAGTAAGAATACCTACAACGTTATCCTGTCAGGACGGAAGCAAGTACTGATTCTAGCAAACTAAATATACGAAGCATGAACAGGAATGTAATAAACTGGAATCATGGCATATCATGGTTTAATTGGTTCTTTTTAGAAATGACAACATATAGTTTAAAAGTTTAAAACCGTAGCATGTACGTGAATCGGTCAATAGATGAAAAGGATGTACAGCGGTACATATCAAGTTTCTGAAGCGTACATACGTACCCTTAACGGAATCGGTGTATGTCATTACACAAACGCGGGATCAGACATACGACAAAGTTACATATAGAATGTAACAGTGCTCGGTAAATACATACGGAGAAGGGGGTCATGATCACGTACACTACTAACAGTTTTCCCTTAATCCATTATTTAATTATGTGAGAGATACGAAAAACTGTCCTAAACATGGTAGAGACTGAAAGTAATATAACATGTAAAGTTTTAACCTGCTACCCCAAGGATCAGCATTTAACATGGTTGGTGAATCACAGTTTATTGTTTATAGCAGTATGTAAAGTTTGTAGAAAGTACTTGCCTCTAGCAAAGCAGCGATAAGAATGCTATAGTTGCCTGGTAACTCGTTACTGTAGAAATAAATACATAACTTAGTTTTTGTACTAAGTTAAACACTAAGACACTAAGTGGTGCAACACGACTTGTGACTAGACACCTAGCCAAAATGATGACTTTAGCATAGGAGACCAATCTGGGGTGACTCAATACTATAACTAACTTTCTAGGGCCTTTACACTAGTGCGGGGTGGGGTTTAATACGACTAAAACTCAAATTTACACAAAACATTAAAAAGTCGCAACTATTCAATAAATAAATCAACTGTACATTGTGTTCCAAAAAATTTTGAGATAGACAAAAAGCTCAATTTTACATAAAATAAAGTACCATAATGATCCTTGTTAATTATAGAAATTTATTATAATTTTTCTGGAATTTATTAACCAGTACATGTATTTTACAAAAATCAGTTTTCATAGGTACACAGAAAGTGAGTTCTGGTTTCATATATCAAAACAGTGGCAAAACTATAAATTAAATACTGTAAAAATTATGCTAAATTAGATAAATTAACATAGTATCTAAATACTATTTTTCCAGAATTTTAACAGCAATTAAAGTATTTTTAGAAATTCAAAAACAGCATAGTACACAATCTAAAATTAAATAATTAATTATCTGCATATTTTGTCCATATACATAATTTGAACCAGAGTTCAAATACAGGACCCAAGGCCACGAATCAAGTCCAATATGACTTGTACAGGTCTTGAATGTGTGAAAACACATTTGAGCCCAAAAACCCATGCTAGGCTTGTACACCAAATGGTTGCAGTAATAAAATACAAGACTTTAAATAATAATAATATATATTCTTTTTAAAGTGGTAAAAATATACAAGTCATAATTTAAACAATAAAAATGACTTGGAAATTTATGCACAATAACATTTTGTACAAAGTAGAATTTTGAAATACATAAAATAAGTAACTACAACATTTATATATATATATATATATATATATATATATATATATATATATATATATATATATATATATATATACATATAAATATATAGATATTTATATGTATACATAATGGATATATATATATATATATACATATGTTAAATATACATATATATATATAAGAAATACTTAACTATAAAATATATATATATATATATATATATATATATATATATATATATATATATATATATATACAAATATTGTATACATATATATATATAATAGTATATATATAATAATATATATACACATGAACATATATACATATATATACAAATATATAATATAATAAAGTAAAACAAAAAAAACAAAACAAAAAGAAAAAACAAAACAACAGAACAGGGGGGTTCGAACTCGGCCGAAAGGGTCGAGTTCTCAGGTTTGGTCAAGCTGGCCAGGGGGTCAGCCCGCTCTGGGTGTTAGGGATAGGATGTAGTTTAGATTTATTTAGGTTTTTAGTTAATATTATTAAAACCCGATAAAACAAACCTTGTGTCCTGACAGTTAAGGACACATGAGTCGCATGTCCGTGCTAAGCACGATACGTACGGGTCTAGTCTTTCGTGTCCAGTCTTACCATCATGCTCGTCAGGACACGGCGAGTCATATACACGTGCACGAGACACGTACGACACAGTTTGGGGTCTGTTACCTGTGTGTCCGACTTCGGGGGGGTTTCGAAAGCGCTGGACGGCGGAGGAGGCGACGTCGCGGTGGCGCACGGGTGGCGATCGACTCAGCTCGCCGTGGCGCGCCGAATGGTGGTGGTGGATGGGACTGTTGGTCGCTGGGGAGGTGGCGTTGGGGCTCGCCGGAGTTAGGGTTAGGTCTTAGGCTTGTTGGGGAAGAAAGGGGGTCTGTGGGGGGGTCGGCGGCGAGCTAGGGTTAGGGTTTAGGACGGGGGTGTTCTATTTATAGGATTTCGAAGTTGTTTGTCGCCGTGGCTGGCCGAAAATTGTGAAAAAGATCGGGGTCGGTCGTCGGCAGCCGGCTGGTCGTCGGGGGCAGTTAGGGTTAGGGATTTGCAAAAAGCCCCCCGACGATCCGAATATTGCACAAATGTGCGCCGTCCAAACAGTTTGCAAATATAATTTGCAAACTCTAATTAAAACAATTGATTTATTTGCAAAACGATATTAAAAAAAATTAAATATTACAAATCGATATTAAAATAATTCAATAAATTACAAAATGATATATTTTGACTTAAAAATTATTTAAAAATTCTAAAATAAAATTCCTAAAAGTCATTATAAATATTTTAAAGCTAAATATGTCATTAGCAACTAATTAACACTAATTAAATCAATTTTTTGAAAAACAGGGGTTGACACTAGCTAAGTCTAGGAATGACTAATCTAGGTTAGGTCAATCTAGGTTAGGGCTAAACACAACACAAAGCAATTGATAAATTAATGATTAAAACACACCATCCCATTAATCATATTAAATTTCCAATAAAATATATATTAAATTCAAATAATTCAAAATGACCAAAATATCCTCAAGCTAAAAATGATAATGAAATACCCTAATCACATGGCTAGGCTCTAGGGCAGACAGTCTCTACGGTTTCACTAGCTGCACATCAAAATCACAAGTCATGATATTTAAATAGTTTTAAAATAATTAAAAATTACTAAAAATTATATTATTAATTAAATATCATAATTAAATAAACTAAAACACAAAATTTCAAAATTACCCTCATTTTAGAAATTGGGTGTTACAAGTCTACCCACCTTAGAAAAATTTTGTCCTCGAAATTTAAGATGGTAGTACTACCTTTAGGTCAAACATAGTCAAGGGTCAACCACTAGTCAATTTCTCAACATCCAAGTACTTGGTCATCAACTGGTCAACTTCTTAGGGTTTTACCTATGCTAGCTATCTAGGTGTTGGCAACTAAAGGTTAGCAAAAAAAAACTCTATAATAGACTAACTCTTAACTTTCCAATATTATCAAGTCACCCATAACTAATTACCCATAATCTAAGCACATAAATTCCAAATACCATATATACATAAGCTCAAGAACAACAACCCATTACATATATCCTAAGTATATCATCTATATATCCATACATATATAACTGATTATCAAGGGTTAAAGTAGACTAAACTTATAAGGAAATGCTCAGAAATTAGGCTAAGGATGAATGGTCTGAAACATCAATGTAGGCAAAAGAAAATGATGCTAAGGAGACTGAATTTATAAACAAGGGTCAGGACATCTAGTGAAGGGTCTGCACACTGCCTATAAAGGTTGACCTATCATGCCTGAACTAATCTCAAGGAGAACTTAACTAAAATAGAAAACTGAACCAGATATAGGCTAAGCAACATGTCTATAATTCTACACAACAATGGCCTATAGATACTAACCAACCCATATCCCATATGCCAATACCATCTGCAATCTATCTATATATATAGACCTCTCAGTCTTAGGTGAACTCTAACAATACTCAAGAACAGGCTCTGGTCATGGGTGCCTTACTGGAAAGTACAAGGAAAAATAATAATAAATTATCAAGGCTGCAGAGCAGACTAACATCCTCTATAAAAACTTGTAGGTATTATAAATAACAGGAAAATCATCTACAATGGGTTACTATTCTAATACCAATGCTAACTATCATCTCTAGGGTACAGACACTCTACAAGTTATCATATCATTACACTATGAAAGAACTACATATGAATAAGCTCTATAAAGCTAAAATATCCCTACTCCTAAATTATTTTATGATGGAATACAATTATAACCACAGAAGGGTACGATAAAGATGATATGTTTAAAAACCTTCTCAAGATACAGTCTGATAATCATATGCGTCTGTCCAAAATCATGTTACTCAGAGCCCTCGCCATGCCAGTAAGCAAGGCTACGATAAACGATAGATTCCATAACTGGGGCATGCACCTCTATAATCATGTCGTCTGGAATTCTCGCTATGCCGACTAGTATAGCTGCGAGAAATTCCAAATCTCATAACCAAGATACGTACATCCGAAGTCAGGTCTCTATGTTTCCGCCACGCCAGCTAATATGGCTGCGATAAACTACTGCTTCCATAATCAAGTAGACGTTTTACCATCCCTGTTATTCCCGTCAACATATGTTATCAGAAAATATCGTAACTCAGTCCATAAAATTCATCTCGATAGAAAAATCAAAATCAACAACGATCCATCAAAATCAAATTCAAAAATCAAGGAGTGAGAGCGAACAAAACAAGGAAAAGGATTTCAAATTAAAGTTTAATTAAGATTATCAAGGGTCGTCCCAGGAATCTCTCAAGGAGTCCTAACTGTAGTTGAGTACCTTAAAAATATATCCTAATTCTACTGCAAGCTGTAGTGATAATCTAGTTCGAATACCACTACATAAACTCGACCTGCATGGGCCACCACTAAAAACGTGTCACGATCCGCACCCACTGTGAGGGTACGAGAACGTAACAGCGTCCAGCCTACGCCGCAGTGTCGGCGGTAGAACGCTGTTCTAGGTCATGAACTACAACTAACACAACATAAAATACTCTCCAAAAAGGAGGCCAATCACAGAAGGTATAACTCAATCATAATCTAAAGGTAGAATGTAGCATGATGAAATAGATAAGAAAATCCTCAAACTGAGGTACAACAAGAAGTAAGATAAACAAGTTAACAACTACCAGTCTCAACATCTCTAAAACATACAACTATGAAATCAAGGACAACCACTAATCATGAAAAGAAGAGCAGTCTAAGCTATCTACACTATGCAAGGTATCGTCCTCAGCAGCTGCCTGAACCTCCCCAGGGGTCCAGGTCGCAAGTGTCATCTAGGCAAGCTCCAAGTAAGGGGTGCAGGGTTCCTCATCATCCTCTGTAAAATTTTCAAAAGGTCCAGTCAGGACAGGAGCGAGCACAAATGTCACGACCCGCACCCACTGTGAGGGTACGAGTACGTAACAACGCCCAGCCTACGCCGCAGTGTCGGTGGTAGAACGCTGTTCTAAGTTACTATCTAACCAACAATTCACGCAATTATATAATGTACTTTTCAAATCTCAACTTCGAACGGAGGACAAGTATAGATATAATGGAATCTCAATCACAGTCTAAGCACGATATGATAACACAGAAGATTATAACTAAGACTGAATATAACAATAAAACTAACTACCAAAATAATATAATCTCCAACAAAATCAAAATAACATATCTCAACTTAATTACAATCAAGTTCTAAAATATAAAATCTAAACCAAGTCACTAGCTAATCTCCCGATCACTCCTGAGTGTCGGAGCCAAAGGTAGCTAAGCCGTCTCCTGGTCCATAATGAGTAGGGCAAGTGTCCTCAGGGCAATCATCTGTAAAATTTTCAACAGGTCCAGTCAGGACAGGAACGAGCATAATCTCATCTAGAAAACCCAAATAAATGACAGAGAACTATAAAGCAGTTATAGACAGTTGTATTGATGAACATGACAGTTTATATTCAGGTGATGGTATAGAGAGACAGATAAGGTACAAGGAAAGTAGGTAACTAAACAAGAGAAGAAATCATGGCAATAAAGACTGTAAAATAAAATCTAGCTGAACTAGAGTAACATGATGAGTCCAGACAGTACAATATAAGTCGAGTGTAATCCCAATGTGAGTCTAATACAAGATGAGTCGAATGTGATTCTAATAATTATTCTAATAAGGTGATTCGAATAAGGTGATACGAATAATGATTCACATGATGTTCTATCAATGATTCGAATAAATTCTCCAAGTGTGTTTTAAAATACTTAGATAGACATGTAAACGGCTATGGGTAAATCCGGCACATCACGCACTGATCAAGTGAGAGATGGCTATCGTTCGAATATCATTCACAAGGGGTGGTTCGAATAGTGGGAATGTTCATATGTCTAATCAAGTATTTCCCCGTCCATCTAATACAAATGAATCTATAATCCAACACATAAGACGAATACAAGTCCAACCAGTACATGAAGATACGAATAGGTGGTTCGAATAGTGATTCGTATGGTGATTCGAATAATAGAGGCAAGACGAGTAAGTATGTGTGTTGTATACATGGATTCAGTAATAACAATACGTATTTATAACAGAGAATCATATACAGCTAACTAGAACTGAAGTACAGTAATTGACAAGTAAATGAGAGAACTATCAGAGAATGTACTCATCTGCTACTCTGAAAAGAGTAGTGTAATATCAGATGTCTGCACCGGAGTCACAATGTCCTAAACAGAGCAATATGGGTTATAATATGTTTAAAATAAGATAAATGAAGTCTACGATGCAATCTACATGATTTCTAGGTCAATATAGGTTAACGACCAAATCTAAGTCAAATCTGGTCAACTGTCTAAGTCAAACTAGGTCCAAGTCAAACTTGGTCAACTCTGGGTTAAACCCAGTCAACATTCTAATCCACTAGGTCAATCCTAGTCTAGTCAGTCTCACTAGGCCTAACCAAGCCTAGACAAGCATCCAAGCACAAACATAAAGTCACTAGCAATACATAATACATATACCATATATATATACATACATTTATACATGTGTACATAGATACATAGTGTGGCTAAGGCATATACATGCATATCTACATGCATACAAGGATGCATAGGCACTCACTTGTATACATTCCTACACATAGCACTACAAAAAAAGTGACCTTTAGGGACAACCAAAAACCGTCTTAAAAACTGCAATTACCGTCCCAACAAATATTTGGGACGGCCTTTGGGACGGGAATGGACGGTCCCATTAGGGTGGCGTGGCAAAAACTTTAGGGACGGATATTACCGTCCTAATTACTGTTAAAGGACGGTTAGGCAAAACGTCTCAAAAGTTTTCAAATTTATGCTTTTGTGTGACGGTTTATTAATTTGTCCCAAAAAACAAGTTTTTGTAACAGATATATTTCGTCATAATAAATATGGGACGAAATTTTAAAAAGCACTGTAATCGTGCGAAAAAAACTTAACAATTGTTTAAATTATTATGAAATTACTAATTTTCTGTTTATATATAAAATATATAATTGAATTTTATATACAACAAAAATTCATACAGAACTATTTTATTTAATCGAAAATGCATATAGTAGCCGCAACATTAACAAAGCGTAGCCGCAACATTAACAAAACAATTTCTATAAAACATATTTAAAGGTAATATCCCATTGTTCACAAAATGAAATCCAAGTCTTACATCACTTAGAGTGTTCCCATCAAGTTTTACATCAGTAAGCATTCACTTAATTTACAAAATAAAATCTACGACTTTTTACACAAGTCCAAAACATATATATTTGATTTTCCACATCCATTGACAAACCGATCCACACATCCATGGCTGCCAGCACCATTGGCTACCTGGAAACACATGAATAAGCCAGAAATATGGTTAGTTATAAGTAATTAGGACCCTTGGTACATGAATAAGCCAGAAATATGGTTTAATTAATCAATTAGAAGGTTAAGCAACAATAACCAAAATTTCTCCAATGATCTTGCAAAGATAAATGAGGCACTAGCATCAACTTGCTCTACATAAACTCAATCTACCATTTCTACCAAGAATCAAGAAAATAACAATAACTCTATCTACCATGTGTATCAGCAATTAGACCTAGGTAGTTAGTATCAGAGTTAATAATCACAATTGCCTCTTACGAAGGCTTTTAATAGTCTGATATCGAACATGGTGGAGTAACTTCAGAAAGAAACATATGGTATATTGCATATACCATTCATAAATTAGCTGGACTCATTTATGTTATATATCAATACCTAATGGAATTAGAAGATGAAATATGAAGAAAACAGATAGGCATGTTGGGAGAGGGATCTGAATGGTGAACAAGGATGGGGTTGAAAGCAACATAAATAAAAATCAAAGGTGAAGGTTGACTGGTCTATCCAGAATAGAAGAAAATACAAGCATTTTGTCCCCCTTGCATGTTTCTAATATAAAAACAAACAAGAACAAAAAAGAACAAAAACAAAAATATATAATTGAAAACTCTGGTAATAAAGCCTGACACAAGGAATTCACTAGGAATGCTACTCTTTTAGTGTTTATTGGCTATACTACAGAAAATAGAAGTTTTCGAGAGTCTTTCTTTCAACAAAACTAATTGGCCTGCAGAATTTTGAGTATGTAAGCTATTACAGAAATAATTCATTTATGTACCTCTCATGTATTTTAGATCTTGAAAGGCTATAACTTCGGAACCCAGACTTAGGTAGACAAAAAATTGATTGCTTGGAAGGTAGAAGTTTGCCACCTGCTTCATCTGTGATGATTTTGAGGCCACACTCATAACACAAAGACTCCAGCTCCTTCTCCTGCATTGCAAAACCATATTGATCACAAAAATTACTCATGGAACAGGAAGTACTTATAAACTTTGAGTTAATACTATGCACAATAATGCACAAGAGATGGCACCTTAATCATGAGTAGTTTAGATAACCGCGCCAATGTATAAGGGTGGAGCTTATAACCACAATAACTGATATATGATATTACCTTCACACAGACCTTACACAAAAATAAGCATGCAAAAAGATTTACTAATAAGTAGATTATAGACTTCATACCAGGTCACATTCATTAAGTTAGGAAAAAAGACAATAAGGACAATCTAATTATATATAGAGCTCAAGAAAATAATTAAATATTAGATAAATTAGAAGAGACAAAAGGACCAAAAAGCTTGAGTATTAATAGAAGGGTCATTTTTGTTCATTATCATCATCCAAGCCTTCACAAAAGTAGTGTCAGCTATGAAGCAAAGTTCTACTTGAGATAGCTCCAAACCTAGGAAGCACAAACATTCAAAAAAAAAACTGACACATGTCATCTCAGATGCTCGGACACAAACCGACACTCCAAAACACACAAGGTTAAAAGTGTTACAAAATAAGGTTAGGGGCTGACCTGCATGACTGAGTATTGTAATTAGCAGCATAATTTAATGTGTTGTCGTTTGCATGACTGAGTATTTATCAAACATGTGGCTATTGCAATCATTGGCATTTATGGATGACTCATGTCATTATCAATAATTATTCCATATATAAGCTCTGTATCTTCCAGTTTCCCTCCTACCTTTTATTCTACTTTGATCAAATCCAAATTAACATCTTTTCTTCCAAATCTACCACTACGAGCACTGCTTTAACATCTATCTCAGCTAAGGTACGATTGCAACGATAACACAACAAAACAGCAAGTTTTCAACTACAAAAATAGATCACATATAGATCAACACGTTAAGCTACTTACAAGGTATGGGAGAGTGGATATTGTATCAACTATCCATTAACAAAATCCAAGTTCTCAAAATGAATCCAAGTCTGACCATAAAACAAAAAAAAACCAAGACAGACAGGTAGGAAGTAATAAAGAGGCTTAATAGTAATTATATAACGTAGCCAATCTTTGACAATTATATATGTAAAATGTAAAATTTTCAATAGTGCTTGTGTTGTTTACCTTGACATCGGTAAAAAATATGGGTTCAATGTAGTAACCCTTCTTCCAGCAGGCCTTCCCCTCCTGTAAGTAGCGTAGCCCCTTCCCCCTTTCCCCAATCACTGTATTCAAGCACTTTTTCGAACTGCCTCTTGTTAATTTGTAGTAGAGCGGTTTTAAAGTTAGGATGTAGGAAATGATACTGATATGGGACACGAAAATCTCTATACAGGTACAGGTCGTAAGCAGTCATATATGTTACATGAATACGGACCACGATACGGGTACAGACACCATTTACCCATGTACTTGCAACATAATTACACAGCAACACGAGAAAGATCTTGAGTACATAAATTAAGTCTTCAACTAATAGTTCAACGTAATGCTTGTAAGACTGTTAAGGTGAGCAAATTGTGAACTTGAATGATTTCAGTAACTGAGAGAGGAAGAAAAAACAACCGGAGGGCCTTGTTCAACGTCTGGGCTAAGAGGATCTCCAACTACTATGTTCTTAGCCTTCTCAGCTATTTCTTCACGAATGCATCATAGGTTCCTTCCTGAACATATATGCGAGTTCCCGATACACAATTCTCTCCTGACATATTCAAGCAGAAGAAAAACTTTTAACACTCATATACACTAAACATACACTTATGGGACAGAAATGAATTATAGGGAGAGAAAGAGTGCCTTGTTGTGAAATATGGCTAACTGGACAAGATGGGCTGCCATTTCGACATCAGCATCGTCGAAGACAATGGCCCAGGATTTTATCTGCTGCACTAGCATAGTTTTGGAGATTTCATACTGTTGTGGGTGTGTCCAAAGCTTTGTCGAAGGATAACAACTTTCCACCATCTATAGAGTCTAGAGTGGCCAGTTCCTCTATGTTCTCCTCGATCAAGTTTGCATACTTCATCATAATCCTCCCCCTCTCCTGGTAATTAATCAGCACAATATTTTTTTTAACAGATGTTACTTGGTTATCTATGGATGTTGGGAAATAAATTTTCTAGATAGATGAAGTCAAGATGTATATATACATAGCCAGACATTTAGGCATTTAGGCACAATTTAGAGAAAAACTTTTAGATATTTAAGCACAATTTTCTGTATTGTTTCATAGTATTTTTTAGAGTGAAATAATCATCCTTGATGATTGGTTTAACTATGATAGATAAGTTTTCCTCATAAACTTCTTTTACAACTTTACCATGCTTTTACATACTTGCTTATCAATCTTTTTTGTTCAATTTTCTTTGCCCAATTGTTTAGAAAAGATATCGCCATTGTCGGTATCGGTGAGTATCAGTATCGTAAATGTATCGGATGATACTGCAAACTATGTTATATAGATAAATTCAAGAAACTATACATTCCCCACAAGTCGTGTTCAGGTTCAATATGAGATCTAAGAATGAGCAAATATTAGTTTGGAAGGTTTTAATTAGTCACAACACCTATGTTCACTTTAAACTGGGTTACTCCAATACTACAAGAAAAATAATTTTTTCCAACAAACATTAGAGGATCGAGAGGTTAGACATGGCATTGTACAATACTTACTAGTTATCCCTAGATTATTGTATTCCTCACATCTTACAAGTATAAAGAAACATTTGCACTAATGTAGTGATTTCCTGTATAAGAATCTTAATAGTTTAATCAAAAGTAGGAATCAAATATGTAACATGAGCAATGAGGAATTGCAACACACGCTGAAGGTGCATGAACCAAAGAATAAGCTAAAAAAGACTGCAATCATTGCCCAAACACCTCTAAAACAAAACAAAAAAGGTTAGTAAATAGTAACTTTCATGCCATGTTTCAGATGACGGGTTACAAGCAAAGGCATCTATTGAGAAACATGAACAAGCAACCAGCAAACCTTTTCACAGATGTGGTCGTATCATGAGAAGCAGTGCTTTACGGATCAAGTGCTCCACTTACCCAACTGAGAATAAAGATTATACAATAGATTCAGAAGATTGTACTTTAGAATTAGCCATATATTTGAACAAAAATAGCAAGTATAATAAATGATTCTCTTACCATATAACACTTATCTTTTATTTAAGTTGCATTATATAGATGTATTTATATACATGTATCTCAACAAAGATCTACCAAATTTATAAGTGGCTGTTAAATTATTCATAGAACGTCAACCCTACATCAGACTGCCAAGACATACATATGGGCTAATAAAGGCAGAAGAGAGGCTCGTCATATCATTGCAGATGCATATACACAACTTACTAAAGAGCAAATATTTTCTAGCTTCCACTTATCTGTTCCGGCAGAAGCAAATCCTTAAAACATTAAGCAAAGAAGAGTGAATTGTATCTAGGTTGCATGAGCATGGAAACATATATGGTTATGAACATGATACAAATTTGTTATACATCATTGTAAAAAAATTCTAGGATACGAACTTGACATGGATACAGTAACACACCTACATGTCCAACCACGTTTCATGTGTGTTAGAAGAGTTATGTCGGTTACAAGTGGAAAAAGATATGCTCCTCTATAGGGCATGCTGGTGCAACCTTGCATCAGGCAGTTTTCCAGCCTATTCCTAGCATTTAATCTAATATATAGGTTTTCAAGGCTTAATATACATGTTATAGATTATAGAGTTCTATATAGACGCTACTCTGCACCTTCTTTTGAGAGAGATCTTCTTGAAGCAATTGTCACCATTAGTAAGCAACATGCCAAAAGAATCTACAGAACCACTGTACGATAGTAAAGGTGTCCCCTATCTACAGTACATCCTTGGACTTGTGAGATAGCTTTGCTCCAAATATATAAGAACAGAAACAACTTGAAGCCATCAAAAATAGGTCATCCAAGGGGATTCGTTTAAAATGAGAATGAGCTCACTAATTATGTAAAAGACCAAATGAACCTATACAGTTTAGATGCTAAGTACTAAAAGCTTACTTAACCATAACTTCAATATTCTAGAATTGAATCAGCCATCAGCCCTCACAGTAGGTTTATTTACAAAGAACAACTTTATTCTCTGGTATATGAACCACTTGGTACATTCCTCTTCCCATTGGAAAGCACACACCTGGAATGCATCGTATAATGTTAAAAGCAAGTAAATTACTAAACATGAGTAACTATAATCATCCGAAGCTGGATTCAACACTTATATCAACTATCCCATTGGTTACAAAGATTCAGAAACATAAGAAAGATACAAGAATCTTGAGGCATAAAATAAAGGTTAACAATGATAAATCAAGCATGCATATCCTTCTGAAAAAGAAAATGATGTACCATGTCCAGAGTTGTTCACAGTAACGAAGCAACATGCAAAAATAGTAAAGTTCAATACTATAAACAAATATAACCCTTTTAGACCAGAATACACAATTTCTAGAGTAGGGTCATATATTAAAGACTTTTAAAGAACTTTTACCTTTTCTTCATGTTACCTTGTCATTTTGGAAATTTTTAAAACCTTTTAGTGCTATGCTTTTGTTTTATTTCATGATGTTGCCTCATATTCATTACTTTTCAATAGCATCTTTTATGTTTTCTGGTGTCTCAAATTCCTATGTCAAGTGCACAG
Organism: Iris pallida; assembly: GCA_029216955.1. Taxonomy (NCBI): domain Eukaryota; kingdom Viridiplantae; phylum Streptophyta; class Magnoliopsida; order Asparagales; family Iridaceae; genus Iris; species Iris pallida. The sequence continues at coordinate 7,231,641 of JANAVB010032616.1, forward strand.
TTGATAGGAAATCTGCCAATGATGTTTCCTAGTTGAAAAATGATACAAAAATATCTAAGAAACCAAAAGCTAACAGTATTATTAAAAAAAACTCACCTACTCATATTAAGACTCAAAAATCAACAAATGAGCAATGATACAATAAGTCCTATTTTTTTATTTCTCTTTTTCATTCAATTTTCTATGTCGAATTGAATCGGAAAGAGAACTCAAACATTGGTATCGTTCAATATTGGTAGCGTCGGTATTGGATCGGGACATGACAAATCATATCGGTATCGGTTGTTTCGATATATGCCATATAGGTAAAGATACTAGTATCTGCTGTATCCTATCGGTATTAGCAGATACTAGAAACTATGCCAAAAATGAAAGAGATGTTCAAGAGAGAATCACAATATACTTAGTGCTATAAAACAACCTATATGTGGCTTAAATAGCAGGAAACTTTGTCTAATATTTTGACATTGAATTCAAAGTAGTTGATTTTAAGCATTTAAGGAAAGATAAACTACCTGAACAGAAGAGATCTTCCAATCAATTGAAAGCAATTTATTAGCAAGTTTTCTGTTACGGCCACATACGACAATAATTTGACCTACAGTTTCTCCATGATTCTCATCATATAATGCCTTGTCAAGTGCACGAGCAGTAGCTTCAATAGCCCCATGCCTTCCCCTCCTTCCATCAATAGAACAACAGGTAATTCCTCGTACATTCCTAATTCTTTTCTCAGAAAATTCTAAGAATGTATGAAAGAAAAAACTTAAGAATCAATTAGAACATGAGTAGATCAATTAAAAGGAAAAAGAATAAACATATCGATCTTGAAGGTGCCTTAAGAAAAAGCATGAATACTTTGAAGAACATTACCAACCTTATGAATACTTTGAAGAACATTACCAACCTTCCGTCTGACTGTCTTATGAAACCTAAAGATAAGGAACAAAAAACCAACTAATTCAACTGCTCATCATGAAAATTAATGTGAAATGAGACTTCACCATACATAAAAATGATACAAAATCCTTGTAATAATAAACCTACCAATTTGGATGAGAAGTTCTTAAATCAGTGAACTGTAGTAAATACAATCTTCTTTAGCAAACCTTTAACCCTTAGTATTCGGAGGGATACATGCTGCATCAGAGGATGTACACTTATAGTAATGTCAGGTTGGTATTTTATCAGTCCTTTTGCAAACCCTCTGTACACGTTACACAAAAATAGTATGTTAAAGTTTGTCTCTTGACTCAGAGGCAATGGCTTCTTAGAGTCCTACTGGTAATATAATGGTTTTCGTAAAAACAAACTCAACTACTAAGCATATGAAATATAGAAGGAAACATATAATATGCATTGGCATAAAATAATATAATTATGTAACATGAGACATTGATAAGAATAGAAGGTTATTTAGCTGATTCAGACATTGAAGGATTTTATTGCATTTGCAACAAAGACGAACACATCTGTCACTGGCTTATAGTAAAATTAACTTGTTATCATGAACAGTACTTCTACAACACACATCTTTTCATATCCCTCTTAGAAATGAACATAGTAATAACATATCTTTTTCCTACTGGTAAATGAAAAATCACATTCTCACACATGATCAATGCAATAATACTTTAATATGTAATGATGGATGATTTAGACACAATGAAGGACATCAATCAAGGATTTGTTTTAAGTTGAAGAGTTACTACTCTGTTAAGCTTTTCCCTTGACCATATGTATCAAGTATGTGCAGCTTCAATACAATAAAATTTCAAGTAGATAGCCAGCCGAGTTTCATTGGCAAATAATAATACTAATTCCTACAATCAACTAATAGAGTGTAATTTTTTTTACAGAGATGCATATTAATCATACAAATGCAAATTTTTTTGCAACAAAGTCAAAATCTCACCGGTAAGAAGAAGTAATCCAGATGGAAGCTGCTTCAAGAACGCAACTCTCTTTCCCATGAACCTCCTAGCCAGAAGGATCAACACAATTTCAGGAGCGATGCTTGCCCTGCCAAAGAAAAACCAAAAAGAAACCCTAATTTTAGTCGAATGGAGGAAAAACCCTAACCTGACTTGGTGGGCTTACGCCTGCAGTGGTTGGTGGTCTTGACGTTGTCGGCGAGATATAACTTCGACGTCTCATTGGCTAGTTTGTCAGATATGGGCTTCGAGTCGTGCTTCGAAAGGACCCATCATTCTTGCAATTGATCTCACAGATCCAGTGCTTGTGGTACATATTCGACTTCGAGTACTTCGCGATCCTGCACACGAGTTCAAGGTTTCATGACGAGACCAATACTTATTCAGAGAGAAAGGGGTGATGGAAAGAGAACAACATTGGAAGGGTGCGCGGGGTGCAAGCAAGGGTGGATTGGGTTCTTTTCAGAAGGGGAGGAGGAGGAAGAAGAAAAAAAAAGAGGAGGGTTTTTTTTCAGTCGTCTTCTTCCTCCGCAGCTCTCAGTCGCCACTTCCAATTAGGGTTTTTTTCATAAGGGGGAGGAGGAGGAAGAAGAAAAAAAAGAGGAGGGGGAGAGAGCTCCGGCGGCGAGGAGGCTTACATCGGCGCAAAGGCGAAGCGGCTCTGGCCAGCCCGGATGTTCCTGAAGGGGCGGATGCGACTACAAAAACTGATGGAGGCACCAGGGGCCAACCGGCGACGCTTGGCGCTGGCGTGACGTCCGTACAGGTCGGCAGAGGCTCGACTTGCCAGAAGCGGTCGGTGGCCCGGTTCGACGAGGTGGTCCGCGCCCGCGTCGAGGCTTCTCCGACGCGCCCAGATTTGGGGAAATATGAGAGAAAAAAGAGGAAGAAAGAGTAGAAAAATGGGAAAAGTAGGACATGAGAAGGGATTTATCAGACTGTAGCACCCAAATTATGAGAAAGAGCGGTAAAATAAAAAAAAGTGTGGGAAATAAAATTTGGGACAACACTTTAAAAATGTTGTGTTTAGTATATAATAATATATGACATTTTATAATGGTCTTAAAAGTGTTGTTGAATTTATATTTACGGCACTTTTAAAAAGGTGTCATAGATGATAATAAATATTTAATTATAACGACACGTTTTAGTAGACTGTCATCACTAAAACAAAATAATGACACTTATTTAAAAAGTGTCGTAAAGAAAATGTCGTTATTAACATATTTTGTTGTAGTGAAAATATATGTGGATGAACGGTGTTGATTCATTCTGGAGATCCAATGGTTAGGAGTAAGGAAAAAAAGATTTCCAAAAAATTTGGTTTAGGCCGCCAAATAATTGTCATTCCGGCTGAGATTATTTGAGACGGTCTCAAAATTTATTTGGAACGAAAAATATTAATAGTCCCAAATAAGAGGTCCATCTTCCAATCTGTCACCAATAAATTTATTTTTTGTTACAAAAAAATATAGCAGTCCCAAATAATAATTTTTTAGGACGTTTAAAACTAGCGTTCCTGAAAGTGTTGTCCCAAAAGCCAACTTTTTTTGTAGTGTAGTATGCATTGCCTACTCAAGATACCTACCCCATATACCATAGATACTATTTATTTCTACATGCTAACCTTACCTGTTACCTACTCATACATATGACCTGGTGGACTACTGGTTGTAGGCAATTCAACTTTACTGTACCCTATTTGATACACTTCTAGACACTACTGTTCATATGCACATCTAAAGGATGGCTGCAACCATTTAACTAAGGAAACAGACTTTCTAATGTTGCCTCACCCTCAAAATAGAACCTCACAATAGTAAGGAATAGCTTGACAAAGAGGACCAATAACCATAAAATCCAAGAGCACACCAACCATTGCCCACAAGCAAAGAGGAATTAGCACTTGCACAGCCTGCAAGGCCTTATGGAAGTCATAGGTAGCTTCACCATATTTAGGAGTTATAGGGAGATTTACCTAAGAATCTATACCACAAAGTAAGGAGTGGCCATGAGAACCCTCTCTTCCTATCACAACTGTTATACAATTCCTAACATGGCCCCATGTCCCCTCTCCTCACATACACTCAAACACAACCTCCATTACTGTCTACCATGTTACTCCTACTGCTGCTATGGCTACTGCTACTGTTTACCAAGTCAAGGCCAAATGTGTGTGTACAGTGATGTATACTGTCAGTAGTAAAATAGTGTGATTGATTCAATGTGAGTTCAAAACAGTGTGTGTGTATGTGAACAGGTGGCTGAACAGTACTACAGTTCACAGGAATGTAGTGTTCACAATCAGCTAACAAAACCTCAGGAACCTACACATATCAGTCCCAGGTTTGAAGGTCCTGAACCCATCTCAGGTTGAGTGTGTGAGTGTAGGAAAGAGTGTGTGTAGAAACTGGAAATCTGAATTCAATGGTGTGTAAAAATCGAGAAAACAGTGAGTGTTTGAGGACTGAATAATGTACATGAACATTTAGGATTTCTCAAAAAACTGGGATTAAATCTCAGGGATAGTGTATAGCAAACCTGAGATCAAATAGATAGTTCTAACCCGATACCAAAACCAAATTGAAATCCCATACTCATATGTAACACTAGCAGCAACTAATACACCTGTGGATGGATTTAAACATAAAAATTTATATCAAAAATGGTTGAAACAGGGAATCAATGTTCAGCTCTTCCATTTCAGCCACTGGGTATCAGCCGACCATAACTGTAACAATTTGTGTCCCAACCCAACTCAGACATCAAAACCCAAGCCAATGTGACCATGAATGTATGGTCTGGTCTGTGCTCAGAGTGTCACAAGGTAAACGTGAAGATGTGTGTCTGGGTGTCTAGCATGTATCAGAGGTGAGTACCAATATGTCCATAAGAGTGAGGTGGTGTCACAGAGTGTGCAGTCAGTGAGGTGAAAGTAAATGTACCAGTGAATGTGGAGTGTCAAGGCATGAGTGTCCATACTCAGTGATTCTCAGATTTGTGACAGGGAATTCTCAGGAAATGCAGGTTTAAGTTAAATGAAATCTCAGGAATGGCAGTGTTCTCTTAACGGTCCTAACAATTTGAAATCCATGAATCCTAATCAACATGAATCCTAGTCTAACTAACATACACAGCATCCTACTAACATGTTTAACATTGAATTATCAAATGAATCAAATTAACCACAGCATTCAACTCTGAAAAGAGAGTATCAAAACACATCCTATATTGAAATCAGAAAATGCCTTTCCCCTCCCTCAAGTTCAAATACCAAACATATCCTATATTGAAATCACAATTGAAACACAACATCAAATCATATTGAACCTCAGAAATAATCAATTTCCCAATACAAATTTCAATTATAAAAAAACAACCCAATTTGAAACTGTCAAAAACTGGGAAATGCAAATCAGTGCATACACTATGCACATTTGAAACCAAATCATTCACAATCAACATACAACACGTGTCAGAGGGGGGTCGAGTGTGTGAGACACACACGTGTCCATCGTGTCCAGGAATCGGGACACGAAGTGTCCAAGAATTCCTAAAAACTGAAGTATTAGTAAACAGCACAGGCTGCCTCGTGCAGGCAGTACTCGACCTCGTGGACACGACTGGGTGCCATTGGCCACGTGCTCGTGTCCACGTGTTCGCCAAGTAGAGGGGGACATGCTCATGTGTCTGTAACGTGTCCACGACACACGTGTCACGCGTACGAGACGCGTATCAGTGAGGTTTCCTGTGTGCGTGCGTGTCTGTACAAAACCCGTGTGAGCTCGATAACTTCGAGAATACTCTACGAAATCACCTCAAATTTTGGAAGAGTGGTGACAGAGGTTGCCCCCTCGTGTCCACCAAAAATCATGTCACGAGTGGTCGTGTCCTGTGTCGACCCCGAGCAGCAGGGCAGCGCACCGGGGCCTCGTGCCGCGTTCGTGTCCAAATTTGGACACGAAAACCAACCCAAATCATGTTCAGACATAGACCATAGTAATCTACACATAATAAGCTTTCTAAATATGTAATTTGTTTTGAAAACCAAGAACAAAAAGTTCTAAGAGGCATTTCGTCGAACACCTATGCACATACATAGATACATGTCCGATACGGACACCAAACGGACACGAAATTGACCCAAACTTCAGGTACAACTAGGGGACTCCTAGATCTAGCCCTAAATGCAAAGAAATCAAAATAATAATGCAATTTAAAGGGTTTTACCTATATGTACAAATAGTAAAAAAAAGCCCCAAAATAAAGTGTTCCTCCTTGCTAGCTCGGATCCCCAAATTGCTTAAAATCTGGGATTACTCTCCACCAATAGTAAATAAACACTAATTAGGTCCTAATGCAAAAGACTAGAGTTAAAAAGGAGTTGAAATAAAAAGTTAGGGAATGGGTCTTTACCTCTTTCTTCAAAGCTTGAAAAAAATAATAAAAGAGGCAAGAACAAGGAGGAAATTATTTATAGGGAAGGAGGAGCCCTAGTGGCTGGTCATAAAGTAAGAAATTAGGGTTAGTGTTTGGTCTAATGGCTATGGGCCTAGTTGCACTAGTCATGGAACCCATTTCTAAGTCTCAAGTCTGTGGACCAATACACCAATCCTCTTATTTCAAACTTGATCCTAAGTGTCCTAACTTGAGTTGACTTAAGTTAGACTAGGGTCCATACCATGTTAACTTAGGTCACCAAGTCAAGGTCAAAATCTAGGATAGTCTCTTAAGTCACAGCTTAGCAACAGTCAAAATCAACAATCACCAGTGCAATAAATCATGAAATAATTCAAAGAGGCCAAATGACCAAAATACCCTCATGCTCAAAAGTAAAAATAAATCATCCTAATGGCGTGGTCAGGCTCTAGGTCAGGCAGTCCCTCAGGTTACACTAGCAAAGTATCAAAATCACAAGCCATAACTTAAAACAGTTTTTAAATAGTTTAAAATGATTAAAAATTACCAAAAATCATAATATGAATAAATATCAATAAATAATAATTATAATTACAAATTTTCAAAATTACCCTCATTTCAGAAACTTGGTATTACAATAAAACATCTCACGCAGTTCATATCAAGTTAGGAAATATAAAGCATACAATAGAGTAAGATACAGGAAACGCTGAAAGAAGAATGTATATGAAAAACAGCATAGATTTGATAATAGAAAATATCTATATATTATAAGTAAGAACTGTAAGCAATATGTGATTTAGAGTACAATATGGTTATGTAAACGGTTTAGGACAATGTAATGGTAACTTCACTGTACGTGAGTGCAAAATAGACATATACAATAGTTATACAATATTGCACAATAGGATTTGATTACATAACCAATTCTACTCCCCCTCCCCAATCAATACACAAGGATCCACTCCAGTTACGTTATCTTATACAATAGTGTACAATGTTATACAATAGATGTACAATATTATACAATAATTGTACAATGGTCTATCCATGGGACTCATGTGATAATGAGAGTACAATATGTACAATGAGTATACAAGGATAAGGGTATTCAATAAATACAATATGTAAGTGAAACGCACATCACAATATGTATTTAGTGAATACAAGGGGATAACATCTCAAAAGAAGATCCATATAGTATTAATCCGTAATAACAATCGCGTCAGCATCAAGTACAGTAATCTAGAGCAAGAATGTAAATCCAGACAAGTATGAAACGATCAGAGAATGTACTCGCCTGGTATCTGAATAGCTGTAGTAAATGTACTGTCCGAGATGAGGTACCTGACTAGTAGTTAGAGCAACACAAGTCAAGATGTATACAGGGGATAATAAATGCAATCTATAATGCATCTGCATGCTGTCTAGGTCAAACTATGCTAAGGTCAATACTTGGTCAAGTCCAGTCAACTACACTAGTCAAGGCTAGGTCAACTAAGTCAAACCTAAGTCAAACAAGTCTATACTAGTCTAACTAGTCTATTCTAGGTCTAATCAATGCTATACAAGTCAACTAGACACTCACTAGGCTAAGAGTCCTAGGCTATAGGCTATATCATGCCTAAGCCAACCCACATATCATATATACACATATCAAAATATATATATCTAATATAAATAGTACACTCAAATATATATAGGATACATGAATATGTGAATCTCACATACATATATATACATGTGTATATATACATATACATAGAGAATTCGAAAAAAGGAATGTGATTGTGTACGTGTGTGTGTGTGTTGAGACTGCACAAGAGCATGTGTGTGTGAGGGTGAATCCTGAAAACAGGAAAACAGTGAAGTAACATAGATATAGGAATAACAGTGAATGGTACATGAAAACAGTGGCATGGTTCTGTGAATGAGGGTGTCTATGTGTGTTACGAGTGATATCCTGGAAATAGGAAAACAGTGTAGTGTTCAGGGGTTTAGTGTACTGATATGAGAGTGTGGGAAATCTGGAAAAACAGTGAGCTGATATGCTGGAAAAACATTGACAGTTAACTAGATAAGCCAATCCACCATCACACCAATTTTGAATTCAACATGAAAACAAACCAATACAAGTATAAGAATTATCATTCAACATTTCCAACACAAATTCGAATCAGTCATTGCTAATCATTAAATTTGGCTTTAAAGGAAATGAATCAATGTCAATTGTAATGGGAAATCAAACTCAGGTTATTAAGGAATGAAATCGATTTTCAGGAATAACCCCATCACATTGAATCAATATGAACAAACTTCAAATCTGTTAAGGATAGGAAATCAATTCCCAGATTTTCTGTGACAGTGGCTAACAAAGTGTAAGAGTTCTCATTCAATTCCACACCAATTCGAATTCTCTTAACAAAACAAAACCAATACAATGCATAGAGAATTAACATTCAATATTCAGTTTAAGGAATCATGTGACTAGTTCAATAGGGAAACAACTCAAGTATTAAGAAGGAATGGAAATCAATGTCAGGTTTTAATAAGAACTATTGACAGTTCCTTATGAAAACAGTGAGCTAATACATGGTGTAAACCTGTGTGTGTATAGTGAGTATTAGGCATGACAGTTAACATTGAGAACAATTTGCAGTTCTTGATATACCATTTGACAGTAAATAGGAAATGAAATCAATTTGACATTTCAATTGGATTAAGGAAAGGAAATCAACTCAGGTTTTAATAGATGGAAATAATTCTCAGGAATTGAGAATTTCTGGAGCCTAATGACAGTTAACTTGATAACTAATCCACCATTCAACAGTGAGACCAAAACCAATACAAATATGAGAATTCACATTAATTTGATCGTTCAAAATTTGGTTTGAAACTGGAAAACCAATTCAGGTACTCAAAGGGAATCAATTCTCGGGGATATTGAATCAAAAATCAGTTTGCCAGGAATTTAAAGGAACTCAATGACAGTGAACTATCATCGAAAATCAATTAACTAATTAACCCAACACATTTAATCATTATTAATCTAAACTTCAAATCAGTTAAAGGAAACGAAATCAATACTTAGATTATAAGGAAAGAAAATATATTGACAGTGAACTTGTAATGAAACTAACAAGGGAAAAAGAAATCAATTCGGTTAAGAACAATGGTATCATTCGAAATACATTGGAATCCCAAATTAACATCTAAATTCCCATTCCATATCATAAAACTCATTCTAATATGTAAATCGAATTAATCATGAACTAACAATTATGTAGGAACATTTGACAGTTGATAACAACAATTAGAAATCAAATTAAATATGATTGAAGTTCAGGGAACTGGAAAAATATAGTATGGTATCAGTCCATGCATGAACTTCAAGTTCAAATCCCATTTCACATGACAAACAACCTAATCTACTATGTAAATCCAACTTAACAGAGATCAACAACATGTCTAGGAATTTAAATAGCAATTTAATCATAATTTAAACCATTTAAACTAGGAACAAAATACTGAATAATAACAGAACTGTACACTGCGTATCAGTCCTCAGGAGAAATTCAATTTCGAATAACAATAACATGTTAATATACTAAATTACAAATTGGTAATTAACCTACTATATGTGCACGTGGTGTATACATAATATCGTGTCCAACATATGACACAAACGTATCCAAAATATGCACGAACACAAGACTGCACAGAACACTGGACAGCTATGAACCCGTGCGCGTGTCCTAACTCACCCGACACAAAACCAATGGACACGAAACTTTGCGAGTGTCATGTCCGACACTGCCCCTAGCTTCGTGTCCAAAATCAAGTGTCCACGAGTCCTATAATAGCCACACGGACATACGGGTAGCAGGGCAGCCAACCGCGTGCACGCATTGGCGTGTCCGCGGGTCCAGTACGACCCCGACACGACACAAAATGTGTTCAGAACACTAGAAACGTGTAAGAGACACAAAACCCTAATTTTCTATTCAAACCATTTCAGAAAATAAGAACGAAAAGCCCACTGTGGCATTTCGTAGAACACCTAGGTATACATGCTGATACGTGTCCGATACAGACACGTAATGGACACGAAACCTAGAAAAACCTATACCAACAGAGAGAGGACACCGAGGGCTTCCTATCCATGCAAAGAAATCAAAATTTGGTGGAGGGAATAGGGATTTACCTATATGTGCAATTTGTAAGAAAAAGTCTCAAATGGGCGTGTTCTCCTTGATGGCCAAATGCTCCAAATTGTTCCTCCACTGAAAATATTCACCATGGACAGAAAGTATTGATGGATTAGATCCTAATACAAGAAGTTTGGTTGAAAAAGGATGAGAAATGGAGGAGTTATGAATGAATGAAGTTGGAGCTCACCATGTTCTTGAGAAATGAAGAGATGGACAAAAAGAGGCAAGTGGTTGAGAGGAATTTTATAGGGACATGCCCTAAGTGACCAGCCATAGGATATTAGGGTTAGGGTTTATGGGTTTTAATCTAGGGCTATCATTCCTCCTAGTCAAATCAAGGGCCTACAACCTAGGTTTCACACATGACTTAAATGCAACCTAGTTAACTATAACTAACATGAATAAATCAAAACTAATCAATACTAACCATCACTAAACATGGCTAGCTAAGTCTATGTATGACTAATCTAGGTTAGGTCAATCTAGGTTAGGGCTAAACACAATACAAGGCAATTGATTAATTAATGATTAAAATACACCATCCCATTAATCATATTAAATTTCCAATAAAATATATATTAAATTCAAATAATTCAAAATGACCAAAATACCCTCAAGCTAAAAATGATAAATGAAATACCCTAATCACATGGCTAGGCTCTAGGGTAGACAGTCTCTACGGTTTCACTAGCTGCACATCAAAATCACAAGTCATGATATTTATATAGTTTTAAAACAATTAAAAATCACTAAAAATCATATTATTAATTAAATATCATAATTAAATAAATTAAAATACAAAATTTTAAAATTATCCTTATTTTAGAAACTGGGTGCTACAAGTCTATCCACCTTAAAAAAATTCGTCCTCGAAATTTAAGATGGTAGTACTACCTTTAGGTCAAACATAGTCAAGGGTCAACCACTAGTCAATTTCTCAACATCCAAGTACTTGGTCATCAACTGGTCAACTTCTTAGGGTTTTACCTATGCTAGCTATCTAGGTGTTGGCAACTAAAGATTAGCAAAAGAAAAACTCTATAATAGACTAACTCTTAACTTTCCAATCTTATCAAGTCACCCATAACTAATTACCCATAATCTAAGTACACAAATCCCAAATACCATATATACATAAGCTCAAGAACAACAACCCATTACATATATCCTAAGTGTATCATCTATATATCCATACATATATAACTGATTATCAAGGATTAAAGTAGACTAAACTTATAAGGAAATGCTCAGAAATTAGGCTAAGGATGAATGGTCTGAAACATCAATATAGGCAAAAGGAAATGATGCTAAGGAGACTAAATTTATAAACAAGGGTCAGGACATCTAGTGAAGGGTCTGCACACTGCCTATAAAGGTTGACCTATCATGCCTGAACTAATCTCAAGGAGAACTAACTAAAATAGAAAACTAAACCAGATATAGGCTAAGCAACATGTCTATAATTCTACACAACAATGGCCTATAGATACTAACCAACCCATATCCCATTTGCCAATACCATCTGCAATCTATCTATATATATAGACCTCTCAGTCTTAGGTGAACTACAACTATACTCAAGAACAGGCTCTGGTCATGGGTGCCTTATTGGAAAGTACAAAGGAAAATAATAATAAATTATCAAAGCTGCAGAGCAGACTAACAACCTCTATGAAAACTGGTAGGTATTATAAATAACAGGGAAATTATCTATAATGGGTTACTATTTTAATACCAATGCTAACTATCATCTCTAGGGTACAAACACTCTACAAGTCATCATATCATTACACTATGAAAGAACTACATATGAATAAGCTCTATAAAGCTAAAATATCCCTACTCCTAAATTATTTGATGATGGAATACAATTATAACCACAGAAGGGTACGATAGAGATGATATGTTTAAAAACCTTCTCAAGATAAAGTCTGATAATCATATGCGTCTGTCCAAAATTATGTTACTCAGAGCCCTCGTTATGCCAGTAAGCAAGGCTGCGATAAACGATAGATTCCATAACTGGGACATGCACCTCTATAATCATGTTGTCTGGAATTTTCGCTATGCCGACTAGTATAGCTGCGAGAAATTCCAAATCTCATAACCAAGATACGTACATCCGAAGTCAGGTCTCTATGTTTCCGCCACGCCAGCTAATATGGTTGCGATAAACTACTGGTTCCATAATCAAGTAGACGTTTTACCATCCTTGTTATTCCCGTCAACATATGTTATCAGAAAATATCGTAACTCAGTCCATAAAATTCATCTCGATAGGAAAATCAAAATCAACAATGATCCATCAAAATCAAATTCAAAAATCAAAGAGTGAGAGGGAACAAAACAAGGGAAAGGATTTCAAATTGAAGTTTAATTAAGATTCTCAAGGGTCGTCCCAGGAATCTCTCAAGGAGTCCTAACTGTGGTTGAGTACCTTCAAAATATATCCTAATTCTACTGCAGGCTGTAGTGATACTCTAGTTCGAATACCACTACATGAACTCGACCTGCATGGGCCACCACTAAAAATGTGTCACGACCCGCACCTACTGTGAGGGTACGAGAACGTAACAGCGCCCAGCCTACGCCGCAGTGTCGGCGGTAGAACGCTGTTCTAGGTCATGAACTACAACTAACACGACATGAAATACTCTCCAAAAAGGAGGCCAATCACAGAAGGTACAACTCAATCACAATCTAAAGATAGAATGTAGCACGATGAAATAGATAAGAAAAATCCTCAAACTGAGGTATAACAAGAAGTAAAATAAACAAGTTAACAACTACCAGTCTCAGCATCTCTAAAATATACAACTCTGAAATCAAGGACAACCACTAATCATGAAAAGAAGAACAGTCTAAGCTATCTACACTATGCAAGGTATCGTCCTCAGCAGCTGTCTGAACCTCCCCAGGGGTCCAGGTCGCAAGTGTCATCTAGGCAAGCTCCAAGTAAGGGGTACAGGGTTCCTCATCATCTTCTGTAAAATTTTCAACAGGTCCAGTCAGGACGGGAGCGAGCACAAAACATCTCACGCAGTTCATATCAAGTTAGGAAATATAAAACATGCAATAGAGTAAGATACAGAAAATGCTGAAATAAGAATGTATATGAAAAACAGCAGAGATTTGAAAATAGAAAATATCTATATATGATAAGTAAGAGCTGTAAGCAATATGTGATTTGGAGTACAATATGGTTATGTAAACGGTTTAGGACAATACAATGGTAACTCCATTGTACGTGAGTGCACAATAGACATATACAATAGTTATACAATGTTGCACAATAGGATTTGATTACATAACCAATTCTACTCTCCCTCCCCAATCAATACACAAGGATCCACTCCAGTTACGTTATCTTATACAATAGTGTACAATATTATACAATAGATGTATAATATTATACAATAGTTATACAATGGTCTATCCATGGGACTCATGTGATAATAAGAGTACAATATGCACAATGAGTATACAAGGATAAGGATATTCAATAAATACAATATGTAAGTGAAACGTACATCACAATATGTATTTAGTGAATATAAGGGGATAACATCTCAAAAGAAGATCCATATAGTATCAATCTGTAATAACAATCGTGTCAGCATCAAGTACAGTAATCTAGAACAAGAATGTAAATTCAGACAAGTATGAAACGGTCAGAGAATGTACTCGCTTGGTATCTGAATAGCTGTAGTAAATATACTGTCCGAGATGAGGTACCTGACTCCTAGTTAGAGCAACACAAGTCAAGATGTATACAGGGGATGATAAATACAATGTATAATGCATCTGCATGCTGTTTAGGTCAAACTAGGCTAAGGTCAACACTTGGTCAAGTCCAGTCAACTATACTAGTCAAGGCTAGGTCAACTAAGTCAAACCTAAGTCAAACAAGTCTATACTAGTCTAACTAGTCTATTCTAGGTCTAATCAATGCTATACAAGTCAACTAGACACTCACTTGGCCAAGAGTCCTAGGCTATAGGCGATATCATGCCTAAGCCAACCCACATATCATATATACACATATCAAAACATATATATCTAATATAAATAGTACACTCAAATATATATATATATGTGAATCTCACATACATATATATATACATGTGTATATATACATATACATAGAGAATTAGGAAAAAGGAATGTGATTGTGTACGTGTGTGTGTGTGTGTTGAGAGTGCACAAGAGCATGTGTGTGTTAGTGAGAGTGCACAAGAGCATGTGTGTGTGAGGGTGAATCCTGAAAACATGAAAACAGTGAAGTAACATAGATATAGGAATAACAGTGAATGGTACATGGAAACAGTGGCATGGTTCCTGTGAATGAGGGTGTCTATGTGTGTTACGAGCGATATCCTGGAAATAGAAAAACAGTGTAGTGTTCAGGGGTTTAGTGTACTGATATGAGAGTGTGGGAAATCTGGAAAAACAGTGAGCTGATATGCTGGAAAAACATTGACAGTTAACTAGATAAGCCAATCCACCATCACACCAATTTCGAATTCAACATGAAAACAAACCAATACAAGTATAAGAATTATCATTCAACATTTCCAACACAAATTTGAATCAGTCATTGCTAATCATTAAATTTGGCTTTAAAGGAAATGAATCAATGTCAATTGTAATGGGAAATCAAACTCAGGTTATTAAGGAATGAAATTGATTCTCAGGAATAACCCCATCACATTGAATCAATATGAACAAACTTCAAATCAGTTAAGGATAGGAAATCAATTCCCAGATTTTCTGTGACAGTGGCTAACAAAGTGTAAGAGTTCTCATTCAATTCCACACCAATTCGAATTCTCTTAACAAAACAAAACCAATGCAATGCATAGAGAATTAACATTCAATATTCAGTTTAAGGAATCATGTGACTAGTTCAATAGGGAAACAACTCAGGTATTAAGAAGGAATGGAAATCAATGTCAGGTTTTAATAAGAACTATTGACAGTTCCTTATGAAAAAGTGAGCTAATACATGGTGTAAACCTGTGTGTGTACAGCGAGTGTTAGGCATGACAGTTAACATTGAGAACAATTTGCAGTTCTTAATATACCATATGACAGAAAATAGGAAATGAAATCAATTTGACATTTCAATTGGATTAAGGAAAGAAAATCAACTCAGGTTTAAATAGATGGAAATAATTCTCAGGAATTGAGAATTTCTGGAGCCTAATGACAGTTAACTTGATAACTAATCCACCATTCAATAGTGAGACCAAAACCAATACAAATATGAGAATTCACATTAATTTGATCGTTCAAAATTTGGTTTGAAACTGGAAAACCAATTCAGGTACTCAAAGGGAATCAATTCTCGGTGATATTGAATCAAAAATCAATTTGCCAGGAATTTAAAGGAACTCAATGACAGTGAACTATCATCGAAAATCAATTAACTAATTAACCCAACACATTTAATCATTATTAATCTAAACTTCAAATCAGTTAAAGGAAACGAAATCAATACTTAGATTATAAGGAAAGGAAATATATTGACAGTGAACTTGTAATGAAACTAACAAGGGAAAAAGAAATCAATTCGGTTAAGAACAATGGTATCATTCGAAATACATTTGAATCCCAAATTAACATCTAAATTCCCATTCCATATCATAAAACTCATTCTAATATGTAAATTGAATTAATCATGAACTAACAATTATGTAGGAACATTTGACAGCTGATAACAACAATTAGAAATCAAATTAAAATAGGATTGAAGTTCATGGAACTGGAAAAATATAGTATGGTATCAGTCCATGCATGAACTTCAAGTTCAAATCCCTTTTCACATGACAAACAACCTAATCTACTATGTAAATCCAACTTAACAGAGATCAACAACATGTCTAGGAATTTAAATAGCAATTTAATCATAATTTAAACTAGGAACAAAACACTGAATAATAACAGAACTGTACACTGCGTATCAGTCCTCAGGAAAAATTCAATTTCGAATAACAATAACATGTTAATATGCTAAATTACAAATTGGTAATTAACCTACTATATGTGCACGTGGTGTATACATAATATCGTGTCCACCACATGACACAAACGTGTCCAAAATATGCACGAACACAAGACTGCACAGGACACTGCACAGCTATGAACCCGTGCGCGTGTCCTAACTCACCCGATACAAAACCAATGGATACGAAACTTTGGGAGTGTCGTGTCAGACACTGCCCCTAGCTTCGTGTCCAAAATCAAGTGTCCACGAGTCCTATAATAGCCATACGGACACGCGGGTAGCAGGACAGCCAACCGCGTGTACGCGGGGACGTTTCCGCGGGTCCAGTACGACCCCGACACGGCCCGAAATGTGTTCAGAACACTAGAAACGTGTAAGCGACACAAAACTCTAATTTTCTATTCAAACTATTTCAGAAAATACGAATGAAATGCCCACTGTGTCATTTCGTCGAACACCTAGGTATACATGCAGATACGTGTCCAATACAGACACGTAATGGATACGAAACCTAGCAAAACCTATACCAACAGAGAGAGGACACCTAGGTCTTCCTATCCATGCAAAGAAATCAAAATTTGGTGGAGGGAATAGGGATTTACCTATATGTACAATTTGTAAGAAAAAGTCTCAAATGGGGGTGTTCTTCTTGATGGCCAAATGCTCCAAATTGTTTCTCTACTAAAAATATTCACCATGGACAGAAAGTATTCATGGATTAGATCCTAATGCAAGAAGTTTGGTTGAAAAAGGATGAGAAATGGAGGAGTTATGAATGAATGAAGTTGGAGCTCACCTTGTTCTGAGATGGACAAAAAGAGGCAAGTGGTTGAGAGGGATTTTATAGGGACATGCCCTAAGTGACCAGCCATAGGATATTAGGGTTAGGGTTTATGGGATTTGATCTAGGGCTATCATTCCTCCTAGTCAAATCAAGGGCCTACAACCTAGGTTTCACACATGACTTAAATGCAACCTAGTTAACTCTAACTAACATGACTAAATCAAAACTAATCAATACTAACCATCAGTAACCATGGCTCGCTAAGTCTAGGTATGACTAATCTAGGTTAGGTCAATCTAGGTTAGGGCTAAATACAACACAAGGCAATTGATTAATTAATGATTAAAACACACCATCCCATTAATCATATTAAATTTCTAATAAAATATATATTAAATTCAAATAATTCAAAATGACCAAAATACCCTCAAGCTAAAAATGACAAATAAAATACCCTAATCACATGGCTAGGCTCTATGGCAGACAGTCTCTACGGTTTCACTAGCTGCACATCAAAATCACAAGTCATGATATTTAAATAGTTTTAAAATAATTAAAAATCACTAAAAATCATATTATTAATTAAATATCATAATTAAATAAATTAAAATACAAAATTTTAAAATTATCCTCATTTTAGAAACTGGGTGTTACATCTTCCTCTAATACATGTTGGACATGGGTACATACACATAAATCTACTAGATTTGGTATTAAGAAGGGTGGAAGGTCATGATTCAATTTTCATATATATATATTTTACCACTCATACGACCACAAGTAGGAATTCTCATCATTTAAGGGTTTTTTATCAACAATGAGTATGAATAATATACTAAGGAATGTCTTAAATTTGACTTTGTGCTAAGTGTAATTGACAGATTATTAATTTAATATAATATTCAAATCTGTCCAGAAATTAAATCAAGCTTAAAAGAACCATTTTATCATAAACACGTAGTTAGAAGAGACATTTACGAATACCGGTTAATCGGGTAACATATTTGTTAATTTTTGCTAGTTTACACTTCAAGGGGTTAATATATGTAGTATAATTTGAAGTTGAGAATATTATATTTTAATTTTGGAACCTATTCACAATATGTCGTATTTAATAGCATTGTGCGATAGCTATGTGTTTACTTGGATCGTGTAGCACCAAGAAACATTGCAATTAAATAAAATGCTAGCATGCTCAGGTATGAAGGAAATTCTATATTTCGAACATTTATTTATTCTTATTCATTAAACTGCATGTGTATCCGGTGTTGAGAGTTGCTCTACCGAAGGGATCGGCGAACCCGAAATATTAACTGCATGTGTATCCGGTATTGAGAGTTGCTCCACCGAAGGGGTCGGCAAACCCGAAATATTAACTGCGTGGTTTCGATGTTGAGGGTTGCTCCACCGAAGGGGTCGGCGAACCCGGATTTATATTCATTATTTTATATTGTCTCTTGCAAATTTTTGGAGTCTCAAAATACAAAGGGGACTCTGCCAAAATTTTTGGAAAATTCAAGAGATAGTCAAATTCTCGACTTTCAAAAAAATTGGGTCATTCTCTAAGATCTAAAGTCATTAGGAAAGGTACTTAGAAACAGCTAGGAAGCATTGGGCGGGGGAGAACAACCTGTATATTCCTAAATAGTTCCATAGCATAATTAAATTAAAAAGCTGATCAGTAAAAATTTTTACTCGTTCGTATGGCCATGCGAATCGAGTTTGTGAGGCTTAGCTCACGTATTTTCGTTTGCTCAAGGGAGGCAAACTAAGCCCAAGGGAGGCTCTTATTTTCGTTTACTCAAGGGAGGCAAACTAAGCCCAAGGGAGGCTCTTATTTCGTTTGCTCAAGGGAGGCAAACTAAGCCCAAGGGAGGCTCTTATTTCGTTTGCTCAAGGGAGGCAAACTAAGCCCAAGGGAGGCTCCAGATTATTACATCTATTTCGACTGTAACATCGAATAGGTGATTGTTAAGCCCAAGGGAGGCTCCAGGCCGGATACTAAGCACCGTGCCGCCAAATTCACAGCCTGATCCCAGGTCAACGGAATTGTTGATGGAAAACTATTTTATGAATATTCAGGGACTGTTCTCCAAATTGTATTGCATTTTAGGATTAGCCCAAGAGAGGCAATTTCAACTTTGTCCAAGGGAGGCAAATTTCAATTTTGTCCAAGGGAGGTAAAATTTATGATAAGCTCAAGGGAAGCTCGGAAAACAAAATTTCATCTACATCGACAGTAATACCGGGTAGAAGGTTTAGTCCTTCAAATTTTATCTCATTCTAGAAGGAAATTACTCCATTTTAAATAAAGCCAAAATGACGTTTATACTACTTAAATGAATGGAACTATAACAATGTAAATTGCATATTCCTATCCACTTGATAGAAAATCTTTACGTTTCATTCCTTATTATATTTTCCTTAACCATTTTTGGCCGAGGACTTGCTTGTCGTTTCTAAACGACCTAGTATTGTTCACTAGGTTTTGTAGCAGTGTACCAAGTAAAGCCGCTATCAGGTACTGAAGGACAACCGGAGATCAAGGACGTGATGATACCATTGGAGACGTTCAAGTTGGAACAAGAATTATTTTTCTCTACTTGTTTAAGGTATAATTTATTATTTATAGTTGGGTTCAAAATATGTACTGGATAGAAATAGTTATGTTCATGTTTAATTAGTTAGAATGTCTTAGTTTTAGATTATCGCTGACTTGAATTTATGTAAGTTATGACCTGCTTTTACCTATGCACGAACCTTACGGACAACAATCGCGAATATGGGTACTAGAGTATTCGTATGTCGCGTAGCCTGGGGATGATGTTACGTACCCGGCTCGTCATAATTCTGGGAGTGGGACATGACAGACTATATTAAAATTGCATATAAAAGAATAAAAAAATAAATGGTTCAAAATGAACCTTCTAAGTCGTATGTATGTACATCATTCCGTAATTAAGAAAAATATCTTAAAATTTTGGTATTATCTAACTAAACATATATTTAAAGTCTTAAAAATATATCTATAATAAATTCTAATTAAAATAATATTGAATCATATTAACTATTTTAGTATAGTTTAAACTTTTATCTAATTTTTCAACAATATGAGAGAATTTTTTGAAGTCCAGATTATATTACCCAAGAGATTTTAACGAAAATTATTTGTATAAGAACACGTAACATATATATAATCCAAAATCATCCGGATAATTATCCATGATCGCTCCGACTAGGATTCGAACATCGCCTATTCAGATCTTATGCCTCTACACTAGTCACTTGAACTAGAGGTCATTGTATATATATATATATATATATATATATATATATATATATATATATATATATATATATATATATATATATATATATATATGGGAAGGGATATTGAAAAAAAAAAAAAAATATATATATATATATATATATATATATATATATATATATATATATATATATATATATATATATATATATATATTTATATATATATATATATATATATATATATATATATTATATATATATATATATATATATATATATATATATATATATATATATATATATATTATATATATATATATATATATATATATATATATATATATATATATATATATATATATATATGGGAAGGGATATTGCACCAAACTTATTGCATCAATTGTTGCACCAAACAATCTCAACCACACATTTATTTCAATCATGTGGTTATAAAACTTGCTGACGTGGCAACAACTTTATGGAATGCTTTATAAGCACATGATAGAAATAAATGTGTGGTTGAGATTATTTGGTGCAACAATTGATGCAATAAGTTTGGTGCAATATCCCTTCCCTATATATATATATATATATATATATATATATATATATATATATATATATATATATATATATATATATATATGGTCCGGATCAGGAGTCTCGTCGCCCTCAACCGTTGGAACGAGAGGGCGCGCGTGGACCACTCGATCCGACGGTAGGGAGGTTGGGGCTTTGGCAGGACTCTTGATCCACCCTCATATATTGAGCAGGTCGCGTGGGGCCCCCTGTGCGCACCCGCTCAATCCTACGGTCGAGGACGATGGGGCTCCCGATCCGTCCTATATATATATATATATATATATATATATATATATATATATATATATATATATATATATATATATATATATAGAGAGAGAGAGAGAGAGAGAGAGAGAAAAGGAGGTGAGAGGCACCTCACTCTCAAATGTGGGATGATAGTGACATAGCATCATCCCGTCCCTCAATCACAAACCAAGAACCACTTTTCTTTGTGTTTAAAAGATGATGTTGATGTGTTAATTTGTGATGGAGGGATAGGATGGTTCTCATATATATATATATATATATATATATATATATATATATATATATATATATATATATATATATATATATATATATCAAGCATTCCCTCTATCACTTCTGTTGGATCTTGTTTAAGTCATCTAATCTTAACCGTTGATTTTTCAATAGTTAAGACTAGATGACTTAAACAAGATTCAAACGCGTGTTATCATGGGGATACAAAAGTGATGGGATGTGGATCCCTCCTCTCTCTCTCTCTCTCTCTCTATATATATATATATATATATATAGAGAAAGAGAGAGAGAGAATAAGGGAGGTAAAAAAAAATATAGAGAGAGAGAATAAGGGAGGTAGGGTGCCACCTCACGGGGGGGTGTCTACTTGTCACCCCCCCATGCTATCATCAAGCACATGGGTGCATGATGATAGCATGTAGGGGGTGACAAGTAGACACCCTCCATAGGGTGGCACCCTACCTCCCTCATCCTCTATATATGGTGGGGATCAGGTGACACATACAATTTGACATCTAAAAAAATAATCTCATCCGTACATCATTTGAAATAAATTGTTCAGATTTAAGTGCACACAAAATTTACATACATGGAAGTCAAATTTGACATGCATGCTAATGAATAGTAAGTTATATTAATTAGTGGAATATTTAATTTGGTATGCATTTTAATTATGACAATTACTCTATCAAATCTGAACCATTTATTTCAAATATGTACAGATTGTGTCATTTTAGATGTTAAATTGTATGTGTCACCTGATCCCCACCCATATATATATATCTGATCCCCACCCATATATATATATATATATATATATATATATATATATATATATATATATATATATATATATATATATATATATATATATATATATATATATATATATATATATATATATATATATATATATATATGCTATAGAACCATCCGGGTGGTTTCATATTATGTGTCACTTTCCGTTCCCAGAATACGTATTTTTATATATATATACTGCCTTAATATATATTTAATAATTATCATGTATTGTTCTGTAATTAAACCCCTTTAATTTTATATTAATTAATTTCCTGCAATTTTATTTCTGCATTTTATTTTCTGCTTTTATACTCTTCTTTAGCTTTACTTTGGGTTTGGCTTGGATTGGCTTAGTTAAGTTGGTTCATCAAGAACCGAAACAAACCCCCACCTACCACCACCCCTTCCATTTAAAGCCCACCCCTTTCTCTCTCTTCATTACTTCACCATTAATCTTCTTCTTCCTCATAACTCCTCCCCCACCCACCAGCCGCCAAGGCAAGTGCCAACTTGCTTCTTGATGGATCACCATTATTATTGTTCCATCATCTTCCTTACTTGATTTTGAGCCTCTTTAGTACTTAACATTTTCAATTTCCATGGTTCATTTCTTGTAGATCTAAGTTTAATGTATTTTCGGTTTTCTTAGGTTTTGATCTAGTAAACTTTATTATCTTCAAGTTTTGATAGTTCCATGTTGTAGAGAATTTCGTTCTACCCCATTTTGACCTATGGAAGTCCAGTTTTGGGCTTAAAATAAAGGAATTAAGGAGCTCGGAAGCTATGGCTCCCCATGGTTCTTTCTCTCGAAGAAGAGGAGAAGAAGAACAGTGCTTGACCGCATGAGTTTTCATGCGACAAGTCTCCCTTGGCCGCATGGGCTTAGTCAGCCGTATGGGCATAGTCAGCCGCATGGGCTTAGTTAGCCGCATGGGCTTAGTCAGCCGTATAAAGCTTGATCGGCCGCTTGCCGCATAAAGATCAGCCCGAGCCGCATAGAGTTATCTGACCGCATGAGACTTATCTGCCGCATATAGGCTTGCATCCATTTCAGCCATATGGCGCTGATCATTCTCAGCCGTATGGTGCCGCGTGACTCCGTAGCCGCATGAGATATTTCTAAGCCGCATGGGCGCGCGATTGCTTGCAGCCGCATGAATTCGAAACCCGAGCCGCATGAGGCCAGTCATCCGCAGCCGCATAAACTCCTATTGTATCTTAGCCGCATAAAGCTTATTTGCATCCAGCCACATAGGCTTGTTCTTTGAGCCCCATATGAATTGTTATTCCCAGACCGCATAGATGGAGTCCGACCTGCCTAGCCGCATAAATAGACGTCTGCCTATGGCTGCCTATAATGCCCTTTTGGCTGATTCTGTCCCGAGTTAGCATTAATTAAACATAAATTATTATTTTGGCATTAATTGACATTGGTTGACATTTATCACCATTGATTGATTGACTTGGCATTTATTAACATTAATTATTGTCTTGACATTAATAAACAGGGATTGTTATCTTAATTTAGTAAATTGACCATGTGTTTCTAGTTGGAACTAAGAGGCTGGCTAGTCGTCTTATTGAATTAAACAAATGAGACACGAACTATGGTAATCAACTGGTTGATCCCGAATATTGGCCTACAGGCACATGCAGGCTTCAATTTATTTATTTATTTATTTATTTTTCTTATCAAAGCAGCATGTGTACTTTATGGTCAAGGCATGATTATTCCGTGGTTAGTTTTGATTGTTGCATTACGCTATGTACGACCTACAACCTAACCGTACGGGTATCGTTGTAGAGTTGTGTATATCGTACCCCGTACGAAAGTACTCATTTGAATGACCATGATCCACGGCATGGGACTTCACTCAACGTAGAGACTATTAAGTTAGATAAAATAATGATTACATGGAGAGAACGGATTCCCGAGTTCATACATGGCAGCCCTCTTGGGATTATTAAGTGCCCGACAGGCCGGCTGGTTTCCACAGATACTGTAAATCTGCCACACGGGCAGGGAGCGGTATTTTCTTATATTATTTAATTGTACATGGTATATTAACGACGAGCGTCCCGCTGGGACTCGTCTAATTCATGATTGGCGCAATTGATTGACTGGATAGACTAGCCTTGCTTGTACATAGTAAGAACTGAGGAATCCTTTATTGCACAATTCCAGGATAACTTGGAACTCACAGTAGCAAGCCGTAGTAGTTGTATGGTCGTTTAAATTGATTTGTTTGTGTACTGTACCTACTCTGTTACCTAACTGAGATGATCAGAATGTCAGGACATAACGAGCCAACTTCTGTCCTTGTTTGGTTGGGAGGTTGGTTCGAAGTGTCATAATGTTATGTGAATCCTGGTAGATAGCAGAGATCTATTATCATTACTGGCTTCATTCTTCATATCGTGCTTCCTTGCGGTACTTGCTATTAGAGGTCTAACCTCTCTTGTTTTGCATGGCCAGATTTAGAGCCGGTCCCCGAGGATCCAGCTTACTTCTATCTCCAAGATGGTCAATACTAGAGGGATGATCGCAGGAAGACTCGAGTGGGTTTCTTACTTCTCCGCTCGTTTTGTGAATTACTTTAAACTTTGCCGTTTGGCACCGACATATTAGTCGGATTATCTTGTACCTACTTTGTATAATTGTAACTAAGTCAGGCTGCAGCTGATAACAATTGTGTATACTTACCACATCATCTGGCTATATTTTGTAAAGCCAGATATCAAGAACATTTTGACTGAGCGTTTGGGATGCCTTACTGCTTTATCTCACATGTTCTCTATTTCTGTTTCTTGTTTGAATGATTGAGACAATAGATGTAAAGTGACCATAGTGAGACTTTTATGTAGTATGTACCCCCTCGTCTTATTAGACAACATTGATCATATTATACGGTATTCATCTACCCGTAATACGTAGCTGGCTGTGTCATTCCCCCGCTCTCCAGTATTCTGGTTCTGGGGCGTGACAAGGTTTTAGTGGTGGCCCATACAGGTCTGATTTCAGACTTGTGGGGTGTTTCGATTTATAGGGTGTCTCAATCACACATGTTTCCCCTTGATCTCACGACTCATTACTCTCGACTCCAGCTTGACATTCTGGTATCCTTTGACTTCATTGATCCTTCCTGTCCGGTCGTTTGATTGTTCTCTTGTCCCTTTTCTTAGGGGCACTTCGTCCGCATCCGTCAGGACTGGACAACAGCAACAAGGGCAACATAGACAACATGACCAGGTTGGTCAGCAACAAGGGCCAGTACTACCCCAGGAGACTATCCAGGAATAAGTGATAGTAGAAGCAGCAGCTGGATCACAGTATCCGGAGGTTCCACCACCACCAACAGTTCCACCTACCCCTGTGGAAGTGGACACACCGGCTCTTCTGGAGATCATGAGAGGGATGATGGCTGCTCAGCAACACCAGATGTTAGCCCAGCAGCGCATGTACGCTCAGTTGTAGGAGCAGAACGTACTACTCAACCAAGGGTTACAGACAGCTTTGAAAAGAGGGGCAAGGCCAGATTCAGGAGCATCAACCAGATTTTGTAAGTTCAACCCCCGCCGTTTCGAGGGCACGGAGGATGCCATCTCAGCAGATGCATGGCTTAAGGATATTGAGGCTATTCTGACGGCGGCTAGGGTACCGGCAGAAGAACGTGTGGATCAAGTGAAGTTGTTACTTCAGGATCTCGCACGTGATTGGTGGGAATCAGAAGAAGTAGGCATCAGACGTCCTGTTGCTTGGGACGATTTCACAGCAAGGTTCAAGACGAAGTACTATAGAGTTGTGGCGCAGTTTGAGCTACAACAGAAGTTTATCAACCTCAAGTAGGCCGGCAAGACGGTAGATGCTTATGCAGCAGAGTTCTGCAGATTGAGTAGGTTTGTCCCAGAGATGGTAGCAACAGAGGGCCAGAGGGCTATGAGATTTCAGCAAAGGTTTCACCTTGAGCTCTTGCAATTGATAGAGGGGCACAATTACCAGACTTTTGATGAGGTATTGACGGCAACCCGAAGGCATGAGATCACCATTCAGAGGATCACGGCAATGACTGGGGGTCAGAAGAGATCCCACAGTCAGATTGAAGGAGGAGGGGGAGCAGCGCCCCGAACAACAGCACCATCCCCTGGCATTCGCAAAAACGATGTGGCAATGCGAGGGCCAGCACCACCACCCAGGCAGCAGCAGCAGCAACAGAGGAAGAATCAGCAACCCCCAGCGGGCTGCACTTATTGTGGGAACGTAGGGCACACTAGAGATGTGTGTCGGGCAATGAACGAACTGTGTTTGATATGTGGAAATCCAGACCATCGGGTTACCACCTGTCTCGTGAATTCGAGGTCAGGAGGACCCATACAACAGTTTTCTGCTCTGCCAGCACCAGAGACAGGCCAGTATCGAGGACCAGCAGTGGTAGTGAGACCATTGGCCCAGCGTCCGTTGATGCCACAGGCTCAGATGTTTCGGCAGCAGGGACCGCCGATGCAGCAACACCAGCATAGACTACCCCAGCATCATCAAGGTAGGGGCCAGCAGCAGCACCAGGCTAGGCCACAGCATGGGAACCAGCAAGGAGGTCGAGGGCAGGCATTCACTCTGTCCTTGAAAGATGCATTAGCATCAGGAGATGTTATGGCAGGTAACATTCTCGTCGTCTCATATCCCGCAGTAGCATTGTTCGATCCGGGAGCATCGCATTCATTTATATCTGCACAATTTGTGACACGGCTAGGAATGGAGTTCGAGGCATTGCCAGGGAGGTTGAATATACTCACTGGCAATGGCCTCGTAGGAGTTAGTAGGGTTATTCTAGCGTATAGTGTTGTAGTTTGCGGACATTCTTTACCCGTCCAGTTGATAGAATTTCCTGTTGGAAATTTCGACGTTATCTTAGGCATGGACTGGCTGAAAGACAGTCATGCGACAATAGATTATCGTAGAGGGAATGTATCTTTTGATATTTTAGGCATGAAGAGATTCACCTTAGTCAGATCAGAGGCAACTCAGCAAGAGCAGGGAGTAATAACGGCAATGGAAGAAGTTCTAGTTCCGAAGGTAGTTGAAGAATTTTTAGACGTATTTCCCGAAGAACTTCCAGGTCTACCACCGGTTAGAGATATTGAGTTCAGCATAGAATTGGCACTGGAACTAAACCGATATCAGATCGGGTTTACAGAATGGTGGATTCGGAGCAGGCCAAGGTATATCAGCATATAGAGGAACTGAAGGAGAAGAAGTTTATCCAAGCTAGCATATCACCATGGGCAGCACCAGTGGTACTTGTGGAGAAGAATGATGGGTCATCCAGATTGTGCATCGATTACAGGAAGCTTAACACGGCAACAGTAAAGAACAAGTACCCACTACCAAGGATCGACGACTTGTTTGATCAGTTGGCAGAGTTATACATGCAGCAGATAGTCAGGCAACATGGAGTCCCTGTCAGTATTGTGTCAGACAGAGATACCCGTTTTACGTCACATTTCTGGAAGAGCTTACATCATAGTCTGGGTACCAAGTTAAGATTTAGTACGGCTTACCATCCACAGACGGACGGGCAATCAGAAAGGACAATTCAGACTTTGGAAGATATGTTGCGAGCTTGCACCCTAGATTTTGGAGGATCTTGGGAGAGCCACCTGTACTTAGTTGAGTTTTCATACAATAACAGTTATCAAGCCAGCATCCAGATGGCACCATTTGAAGCACTATATGGTAAGAAGTGTAGGTCGCCACTAGCATGGGATGATATCGGGGAGAGGAAGATGTTAGGCCCAGAAATGATTGTCCAGACAGTTGAATTGGTCAAGGAAATTAGAGAGCGACTTCGAGTTGCGCAGGATCGGCATCGTCATTGGGCGGACCAGCATCGTAGGCCGCTAGAGTTTTCTGTTGGGGACCACGTGTTCTTGCGGATCTCACCTACCCGTGGGGTCATTAGATTTAGCGTTCGCGGAAAGTTGAGTCCGCGATACGTAGGACCATTCGTTATCCTTGATAGGGTAGGCGATGTTTCTTATCGTTTATCCCTTCTACCTTCGTTACGAGAGGTGTATGACGTGTTTCATGTATCTCAGTTGCGAAGGTATGTATCAAACCCAAGCCATATCTTTGATCATTCTGAGCTGGTTGTTGGTACCAACATGTCTTACGAGGAGCAGCCTGTGTCCATCTTGGACCGAAGAGAGAAGATACTCAAGAATCGAACAATTAACCTTGTCCGGGTTGCTTGGGGTCATCACTCTTTGGGAGAGTCAACGTAAGAACGTGAGGATGATATCCGATCACGATATCCGCACCTGTTTGACTCACAAGGTATATCTCTTTCTGTATACCTTGATCGTATTAGCTCCTCATGCTTGTCACCCTATAGATAGAACTACTTGATATCATAGATTGTTAATATAGATTTATTATCTGCTAGTTAACATTGAAGAATGATTGCTTGCTCAAGTTTCTTGTACTTAGATTAGTTTAGCTTTGATGTTCCTATCCTGCTTGGATTTGAAATTCCGAGGACGAAATTTTTCTAAGGAGGATAGAGATGTTACTTCCCGTTCCCAGAATACGTATTTTTAGACATATACTGCCTTAATATATATTTAATATTTATTATGTATTATTCTGTAATTAAACCCCTTTAATTTTATATTAATTAATTTCCTGCAATTTTATTTCTGCATTTTATTTTCTGCTTTCATACTCTGCTTTAGCTTTACTTTGGGATCGGCTTGGATTGGCTTAGTTAAGTTGGTTCATCATGAACCGAAACAAACCCCCACCTACCACCACCCCTTCCATTTAAAGCCCACCCCTTTCTCTCTCTTCATTACTTCACCATTAATCTTCTTCTTCCTCATAACTCCTCCCCTACCCACCAGCCGCCAAGGCAAGTGCCAACTTGCTTCTTGATGTGTCACCCCCAGTTTTCAGAAACAGGAGTATTTTTGTCATTTTGCATTTTTAAATATTTTTAAAATTTATTTTATTATTTATGATATTATTTTGGGGTTGAAATTTATTTTATTATTTATGATATTGTTTTGGGGTTATTTGAGTCGGGTTCGAATTTTAACTCAATCCGACTTGAAACGGAGACCCGGGGGGGTAGTTTGACTCTAGTGGGACCCACACACTAGTTAGACATGGCCCACATGATATTAATTTTAGTCCACATGATATTAATTTTAGTTAGTAGTTAGACTAATTATTTATGGATATGTTTAGTTTAATTAGAGACTTAAAACTAGACTAATTTGACCTCAACCTTTAACCCATTCTTAATTTAAATCAAATGGATTAGTGGAGGGCATTTTGGACATTCAAAATGGAAATACCTCACCCTTTTTGGGCAGCCACCTATGGGGGGGATAAGGAGTGAGTCACCATCTCTTCCATTTCATTTTATCCATCTATTTTCTCTCTCTTGTTCTTCCCCAAATTTCTAGAGAACAACTCCATTGATTTCATCTCCAAATCCACCATTTCTTCCACCAAATCTTCTTCTCTTCTCCTCTACTCCATAGTTAGAGGGTGCTAGCCAAATTTGGGAGGATTCGGAGCTCGTTCGTGTCCTTTTGGAATCTCTACGTGTCGGTGTCGAGTCGGAAGGCTTTTTTCCTTTGAAACTCTCTCCCGGAAGGTATAATCTCTTCTTAATCTATCCCTACATGCATATAAGAATATTTTGAACCCATAGGAATGACCCCCATGGTTGTATCTCCATTTTTGTCCATTTGGAGGTCATAGGAGTGTCCTTTGTGTTATGGTTGTGTCCTAGTGGGAAAAACCCCTATTTTGGACACTTGTATGCGTATATATATATTGTAGGAATGATTAATTAGTGTTTTAATCTCAGATTTATATTTTTAGAGAGTGGATTGATCTTACTTAGGATGGTTAGAATAAGTTTTATTTAGATAGCTATGTTGGTATCCAAGTATTTTGGCCTACATGTGTTTTTTTTGTCCAAACAACCCAAATTCGTCATAATTTTTATCCACGTTTTTAGTAGGTAGAGCAACTTAGAAATGTCATAACTTTTAGCTCATAACTCCAATTAACCTCCCGTTTTTTTAAAAGAAGCGTATCGAAGTTATCTTTCCAAATATATATTTTAATAAGCCAAATTCGTTCTATAACTTTCTGTAGAATTGTTTGAGTGTCAGTTATACGAAAGATGAACGCGTTTTGGTGTTTTTTGCGATTTCGGGAGTTTCCGGACACGAAAATGCGATCCGTTTGAAGTTTCGGAAAGCTAACACGAAGAGCTATAACATACTTTAATCCTAGAATTTTGTGAAGGCCCAATTGGTACAGTATTGGTTTTAAGTAGAAGAGTGACTATGCGACGTAGGCATTTTGTGTAACCTATGAGCCTAGTATAGATATCATGTGAATGTAGGTATCATAGATTGTCAAGAATATGTATGATATAGTATATATATATATATATATATATATATATATATATATATATATATATATATATATATATATATATATATATATATAATATATGTTAGTATAGTGTGTGTGTTTGAATGAGATAAGGATGTGTGTGGTTAGTGGAGAGAAGTGAGATTGATAGAGGATATGTGCTAGTGTGTATTTGATGTTGTATAGATGGTAGTGTAGTGTGTGTGTTGTGAAGGTGAGAGAGTTGGGAGTATCATGCCATCCTATTTGACTTGAGGCTAGTGTAGTTGTTGAGTGATTTGTGTTTTGATTGAGTGGTAGTGTGTTTGTATATAGATGTGTGTAGGTGTGTTAGAAGAGAAGGGTGGTGGATTTGGTATATGTGTTGTGTGTGTGGTTAGATGGTTAGAGAGTGAGAGAATGAGCAGGAAAGCAGCAGAAAAAACAGGAAGCAGTAAGCAGTAAGCAATAAGCAGTAAACAGGAAAAAGCAGTAAGCAGAAGCAGTGCAGGATGGTTTTTTGGGGTTTTTGTGGTCTCGAAACATCCCCTTTTGACCCACCTTAGCCCCAAATACCTACCCACACTTATCAACCACATTTAGTACTAAGAAACCCCTAAGTTAGAGAGTGTTTTTAGTGTGTTAGGCGGTTAGTAGGGTAGTGTTTATAGTGGTAGAAAATAAGGTTTGTCAATGTTAGAAAGTATGTCATGTTATGTTATCTTGAAGGTAGTGGTAGATGTTTGAGTTAGTTTTTGAGAAGTTATTTTAGAAGTAGCATTCTAAGTTAGATGGGGGTTAGATAGATAATGTTTGTGAGGGAGAGTGAGTGTGGTTTAGAAGAATGAGTTATGTTAGATGTGGTATCTTGATATGTCAATATTACCTTAAGGTAATGTGTAGGAGAGTAACATATTAGAAAAAATATTTTTGATGCCCAAGAACCCTAGATTTCTTGGTTGGTAAACCCTAGATAGGATAGTATCTAGCTACCCTAAGGAGCCTAGGCTAGTATCTTGAGTATTAGCAGGGTTTCCTTTGTAATGGGCAAGGTATCGGGATTAGGGGTGTGCATCGGTCGGTGGTCGACCTATTTGGTCCCAACCGAAGTCGAACCGAAGTTAATCGGTTTGAAAATAAACAAAACCGAACCAAACCAACCAAATGGTCGGTTCGGTTTTGAAACCGACCGATTTGGTTCGGTTTGGATCGGTTCGACTTGGTCGGTTTTGATCACATAAAAAAATGGACTATATGCTTGTTTTGTGAAACCTCAGTCAACTTGTACTTTGCAACAGTAAATACAATTCAGCAGTTTCAATTCAACTTGTGCTTTGCAGGTGAAAAAAAATGCCAATTATACATAAAAAAATTATATACATTCAACCAAAAGTCCCTTTCGTGTGCACATGAGCAATTAGAAAAGAATAGGAGCCGCCTCTTTGAGACTGAGAGAGAGAGAGCGCTTTAAACTTCAACTTAATAAATGGCTGTGATGTGAATAAATGAACCAAACATGCATAATACAACCCAATGAACCCATACCCAACCGACCAACCATAATTATTTAATAAGGATTTGGTTCGGTTCGGTTCGGTTTAGACGGTTTTTGGCATAACCAAACCGTGAACCGAATCGAACCGGTCGATTTTGAAAAAATTGAAGCCGAACCAAACCAACCGAACCATCGGTTCGGTTTAAAACCAATCGGTTCGGTTTGACTTGGTTCGATTTGGTCGGTTTGACTTAATTGTGCACAGCCCTAATCGGGATTACCTTGGTAAGGATAAATGTAGGTAATAGGGTATAGTTAAGATATTGAGTTTAACTTCTAAGATATAGTTAGAATTAGGTTCTCTTGGTTGGTAATGGTTAGGATTAGTGTCCTCAGACTAGTTTTCACCTCGGTTGACCATTTTGACCAAAAGTCAACAAAAGTCAACCGAAAGTCAAACTTAGCCTATAAATGACTAGAATTGACCGAAACCAAACCAGAGTTGACCAGTTGACTGAAAGTCAACAGTTAGTCAACATTTGACTAGTTTGACCTAGGGTTGACCCAGGTTGACCAGAGTTGACCAGAGTTGACCAGGGTTGGCCAGTTGACCAAAAGTCAACTGTAAGTCAACCTTTGACCCCGTTTGACCTAGTTTGACTTGGATTGACTTCCCGTGACCTGATATGACCTAGTATGAACCAGTATGATCCAGTATGACCTAGTTTGACCTAGTACGACTCTGTTTGACCTAGTTTTGACTTGGACTTGCATTCATGACTTAAATTAGTTTCCTTTTTCAGTATAAAACCCTGTTTAACTCATAGTATCTCATTTTAGGTCTGTGATTTACTCTGAGCGTTTGTTCACGTTATCATCTTAGGACCACAGGCGAGTACATTCACTGATAGTTTTTATTGTCTTGATATCTACTATATCTGATTCAGTTGTAGTGTCTTACTTGATTCTCGACACGATAGTTCACGGACTAGTATACGCCGGATCCTGTCATGAGATGTTATTCCAGGATTTTCCTTGGTATATTGGTGTGTGATATCCATGTTTTATGTACTTATATAGACATTGATTTAGGAGTGGACTGATCACCTGCTTTTGAATCTGTGTCATGACGTGCCATGTCCGGATCCATGATACTATTCGGGGATGGAGGAATTATTAGGGATTATGTGATCAAAGCCTCCCTGTCACTATTTTGCTAGCGCTACCCTCACTTCACGTAGGGTGTAGCAGATATCCCATGTCTATGTTATCCAGATTGGCCGGCATGACCCTTTCAGATTTTCATGTGATTGTCGGACCAAGTGGATAACCCTACCATGATTCCCTAGCCGATCACATAGCGCTCTAATAATTCAAGTTACATTTTTATATTTATTTATCCTAGGTGGCTAAGTTCTGTTCGGGAGAAGGGTTACAACCCCGGTCCTTGTTTGGTTTAAGGGTTGTAACTCGGCTTCCGAATAGTTCCTAAGCAATCCTACAAATATATTGTCGTCCTATTCAGTACTCACATCTATATACATTTCTGCTAATTTTACCCTGTATTTCACATATCTTTGTCTTGTATTTCATTACACTGTCTCTTATAGTATTTGTCAATTCATATGGAACTGCTGTTGGTGTTTGTACTTGCTCATTTTCCTGACAGGATACCGTTGACATATTACAGATGATTCTGAGACAGATTGCCCGACCTATTATGGGGTCGAGTCTGATGGAGTAGACCCGGGCTGTGGTTTGTTAGTAGAGCCACTAGACTTTGCTCACCCTGAGTAGTGTAGCTTAGTTAGGTTTGCCTGGCCTACGAGCCAGCTAGTACTTTTTAGACTGTAGTAGTTTTATATATTATGTGATTCTTTGGGTTGTTTGTGTATAGCTCTGGACTTGTGTGGATCTTGGACTTATTTTCTGTTCTCATCATTCGTATTTTCCTTTTCATACTATCTACCTTAGTTTTACATTTGTGATTGAGACTGTATTGCTATGTCACCTCCATTCGGAGGGTATATACTGTAGAGGTATATTTATCTGTTTAGTTGTAGTATTTATAGATGACCTAGACAGCGTTCTACCGCCGATGCTGTGGCGTAGGCTGGACGTAACCACGTACTCGTGCCCCTAATCAGGGTGCAGGTCGTGACACATTTTTGTGGTGGCCCATGCAGGTCAGAGTCGCAATTAGTGCGATCTCGTAATGGTGCTCGACTTAGAGTACTAATTACGAGCCTGCGACTAGGATATAGGATATGAAAGGAGTTACTCAATCACATTTTAGAAAAATTCTGATCTTTTGATTACTGTCACGACCCGCACCCATTTTTTTTCTAAACGGATACGAGACGTGTCCAAGCCAGCCTACGCCGCAGTGTCGGCGGTAGAACGCTGTCACGGCCATGAGATCAAAATCACAAAATAATACTCATTCACATAATTAATTTAACTTACAAGGATCACAAGTTTTACACTTGTAGAAAAATATAACTTGTACAAATAAATGAATGACTACAACTCCACTATCTAGCTAGTCTCTAGGCTTTTGTCTGCAAGTATCCCCGTCACTTTCCCAAGCTAAGTGAATCCACGGCTAACCTGAAAATGTTGGTTTCCAGTCAGGAATGGAACGAGCACAATTCACTGAATGCAATTTCAAATAATGAAAATGACTATAAAACAAAGGTTAGACATCAATCATGAATTTTGAAAATAAACAGGAGATACAGAAAACCGATAGTAAATAAATAGACACCAAATACTTTCCCCAACTTATTAGAAGTACCTTTGATATGTGATCGGTCTCGGGACAATTATGCGACACGGTCTACACGGTCTAAAGTTACACGGTCTACAGTTAGACGGTCTACAATTATATGGTCTACAGTTACACGGTCTACAGAAAATATTGCAGTAAAAAAACACTGTCTACAAAATAATAATCACGATCTACACAGTTTAAATGCAAAAATAATCACGGTCTACACTGTCTACTTTGCAATAAATAAATCAATGTCTACACTGTCTACTTTGTAATAAATAAATTACTGTCTACATGGTCTACAAAAATTAAATGCAATAATAAACACGGTCTACACGGTCTAAGGTCAGATCACACATCCTTGGTACTTCTCATTCCCGACTCAATAATTTATAATAGAAAATAATCACATAACCAATGGCCAATCAATGAAATATAGTGAAAATCAATATCGAAATGCAAACAATAAACTGTACTCGCCTGTGGTCCTCAGCTGGTAAAACCGACAATCTGAACCACTCAATGTGCCCCAATAGTCCAAACCCGTACAACAATCCCCGGAAACTGAAATAAACAATGTTCTCAGAATAGTCAAATTAGCTAGGATTGCCTGTCCTTAAGTCCAATTCTGGACACAAGGGCAAAACGGTAATTTTGGGTAAAAACGGTGTCCGACGTTGGACCCGCTTTGCACCGAAAAGCGTGCCAGAGTCAACGGTCTCTAAAGTCGTCAAACTACATGTCTACGGATCCAGTTTTTCGATACGAACCCAACCGTATGTCCAAAGTTAGATTCCGGCGGGCCGTGCACAAAATCACACGTTGAGTGGAACCGTGGGGCCCACAAAACGGTGATTTTATCAACTATCTCAGACTCGGACCAAACTTGACATACAGGACCAAAAAAATGATACGGTTCTGTTGGCGCAAGTTTCGTCTCAATCCGATGAGCGTGCACAAAGTAATTGAGAAATTTGTAAAGTGCACGATACGGTGAATTTCGACGGATACGCATCAAATTCGTCGCACACACGCGACCAATTTGAATTCCGCCAAAGCCTACACGACCACGAAGCCGTTACGCAGCTTTCGATGCTTTCGGTTCGTGACCACGTCGCCCGGAATGGCGGGACGCATGTCGTATGGATGAATTTTCATAAATTTTAAAACAAGTTTTCGGCAAACTTCGGGATTTGATTTCTCGACGCAGAGTCGACGAAATCTGATTCTACAAAAAGGGAATCGAAGCCCTACAGGTTGGCTAGGACTGCCTTCAATTAGATTTCTAAAAATTGCTACGGCTTGGCAGCGATTTGCCTCCCAATATGGGTGTTTGGAATGATTTGGGTGTTCTGTTTAAACAGATTTTCGATGATTATTGACTCGATTTCTCTCGAGTCTCGGATCACTAGAAATCAAACTATTTAACAGGGTTTTAAGAGGGTTATATCAAGTTCATACCAGATCGAACGGCTCGTGAAACGGTTCACTGGAGGCGACGAACCATCGCCTCGAAGTTGGCCTTATTCCCACGCTTGCTGTTACTACGCTGCTGCCATTCGCTCGGTTTCCACCGCCGTCCGGCGGTCGTGCGGCGGCACGGGGTCGCCGGTGGACGCCCTGGTTGCTGGGGTGGGGTGCAGCAAGAGGAAGTTGGATTAGGGTTAGGAGGTGTCGAGAGATCTTTACATAATGTCGGCTGAAACCGAGCGGGTGGGGGGGTTAACCGCTCGGGTCTGGGGAAATTTGGGTAGCTCTTTTTTTTCTTTCTTTAGGGAATTAAGGCCTGGGCTCGGCCTGGCCCGGGAAAGCTACTGCTCTTCTAACTATTTCTTTTCCTTTCCTTTTTCTTTTATTTCTATTATAGTCTAATATTTATATATATACATATATTTTTTTTTTTTTATATATATACATATATAGATATATATATATATATATATATATATATATATATATATATATATATATATATATATATATATATTCAAGTATATATGTACACATATACGTATACGTATACTATATACCTATATCTATACATTTATATATATATATTTATATATATATATATATATATATATATATATATATATATATATATATATTTTATATATATATATATATATATATATATATATATATATATATATATATATATACACACATACACTATTATATTTATATATATATATAATATTTATTATTCATACATTCACACATATATAATATTTATATATACATACATACACATATATAATGTATTTATATATACGTATACACACACACGTATTCAATATATATTATATACCTACTCACATATATAATATATATTTATATAATAAATAATTTAATAATATAAATCGTTTATCCATTAATAACAACAAGGTAATATTAATGATAATAAAAAAATCCTAATGACAATTAAATAGCCCACAAGTCGTTTCTGATGATACAACTCGCACATTACTCATCTGGCTTCAGAAGATCATACAAATTTTGTACAACACTATTTAATAATGGTAATACCTATAATCTACCTATAACAAATATTCTTAGAAAATAATTGACAATTCCTAAATATATATATACAAAATACTTGCACTTACCAAACATGTCTAAAAGACCGTATTTGGTCCCACTACATGCCTACCTGGCTTGGATTTGGCTTGGGCCCAATCTGGACAGGTTCGGTACAACCGAGTTCCCTAAAACTCAATAATATAATTAATAAATAAATAAATCTTCGGTAAGGGTTAAGTCGCAACTTGGCATGGTTTTCCTTGTTAGGACATCGCTATGGCTCGGCCTTCCCTATCAGGGCTAACACATTAGTCAAAGCACACCATTGCACTATCCGTGCCACGATTCCTAGTCGTCTTGTAATCCAAAACTCCACTATGGATAAAATTATCTACCATAAAATTAACTAAATAATTATCTATAAAATCTAAATCACCATTCTAATAAAATAATTAATAATAGAAAATATTCAAATTTTCTAGGAAGGGCAGCTACAAATCTACCCACCTTAAAAATAATTTCGTCCTCGAAATTCGAATTCATAACTATTCCTTAAATTCAAAAAGAACTCTACCATTACCCTAATCTCCTCGAATTTTTAATTCCTCAAAAATAGTTCATATCCTTCTCATTGTCCATTTTGGCAACTACAAAAACATGGAGGACCTCTACCCACCTTTGGTCACACTACTCCCTCAAAGCTAGGTTACTAAGATTTTATAATCATCCAACTACTTGCTAAATTTTTTCCAATGGATATCTATCGCCTATGGTATCTATAATCCTCGCATATCTATCAAGCAACCCAAAATTCAATTATCAACTAACTTATACTATAAACTCTGCTAAATTTTAAGCAACACGGTTATCGACCCCCAAAATAGGAAGGACGAAAGTCAATGGTACGAAAAGACAATGAAGAATAACTGTGAACAAGTACGAAGTTTCAAGAGCGGTAGAGGATATCAAATGATACCGATAAAATGGACCTTATGAACCATTGACTTATTAGCTAGATTGGGGCTATTCCGTTCCAATCACTGGCTAACTTCGAAGAGACCCTTCATTTCTTAGAGAGGCTTGCAACCTATGCACTACGAAAATTTCGTTCTCGAAATTAAAACTAAGCACGATTCCATGATAGAACAGAATTTGAGAAATCAAGATTGCGATCTATTCCGTGGTTATTTAAATGCATGAGCAAATAATATAAATACAATACAAAATCGTATCGCGACTTCCAGGTAGATGGGATAAGGGTTACGAACGACTTCACATTCTAAGAAGGAAAGACAACATAATGGGTATAGGTACCTATTTCAGAAAGTTCGGTTTTATAGTACAACTATGGTGGTATGCATGAATAGATATTACTGGGTCTTAATGGGTTCCCCAAATGGGACATCAGTCGTCGGTTGGATGAACCTTGGACTTCAATCTATATTGGTTGGACAAGATCCAATGATAAAACTATTTCTACTCGGTTAGGGTAACCTAGAACAAGTTTTCACCCAAGTGGTTGAGCTAGGTGCAGTCGGATTGGTCAGCTAGGTCTCTAGAGCCCTGAAGATGCGCCTTCTGTGACTTTTGTGTTTAAGTAGCACGAGAAGACACTAATGAGGGGCATACTAATGATAATGTGCGTAGTGGCTTCGAGTAGATCACCACCATATATTGGGTCGAAAGGTTCGAGACGAAGTTGAAGCTCTAATGAAAATCGGAAAGCATACCGGTATTATGGTAAGGGTTATAGCTAAACCTTTTGTCCTGAAAGTCGTACCATAAAAATAGAGTACAAGGGAACGGGTTTGAGTGGGACATGATATACCTAGATGAAGGTGGGCTCGTCTAGGTCTTGCATATGAAATTTGTTGGAAGGTAACAGCTGGTCTCGTGCCCCGATTATTAATGACACGGCCGGGGACACAAAATGATATAAAAGAAAGGTGGGAGTCCAAGGGCACTAATCATCATTCTAAAGGAAGTTATTCTAATCACTCGGTAATCCTGGTATATCTCCAAAAATTTTGAAGGCTTACAGTCTACCCGCCTTAGAAGCTAGGATATGGTTTTAGGAGTGGTGAGTTTTTAGAAGGATTCTAACATCCAGATATTTACCTCGACTCTTGTTAATAAAGAATAAGATACGGCGTAACGGGATACGGTTGTTATAAGTCAAGTCAAGGGTCGTTCCTCAATAATTGGAAAACGAGTGTGTGTGCACTGACACATGGTCGATAAAATAGAATGACCTACTCGTCCACAGTATACATGAGTTGTTGACGGGGTAACCAACTCTAAGGCACGTCATATGAAAAGATTCCTAACGACTGAGTCGTGAATTTCTATTGGGGTCAAACCTGCCGGACTAGTATCACAAGGGTTCTAGTTGAAGCAAGCTTCAAACAGATGATTAGAGGCTCACAACATTTGGTCTCTGGAGAATAGGTAGTCTCCTAGGTTGGCATTTGGTCAAGGGGAAAGATCCTAATCATTCTCGGACTCCAATGACCAGAAGATCAAGATAGTAGGTTTAGTGTCGAAGGGAGGACCAGTAACTCAAGGCAAGGTTCCAGTCATAGAGCTGGCCGATGGTAGCTACACTTGCATATACAACTTTCATAGCCATGGGAATACTCTGTATCTATCTATCAATTACGAGCTTTCGTCTTTCCAAATCGGTAAAAGACAAAAACAATGAAGAATTCAAGGAAGATGTTACTGGATACAATTTCGTGATTCAAGGGCGAACATATAATTTAAGAGAAATTGTCAATGCAGTCGCGGATGAGATCCTAGAGACATCTACATCTCAATCCACGTAGGTTAATCAGAGAGAAAGCAAATCGGGTGCACTACGGTTGATCAGACCGTAATACATCAATTCTGATTAGACAATATGTTAGTGGGCGTCCCCAATAACCATATGTCTTGAATCAAGCTCGATAAAAGAGTAAGCTTGCAAAACTAGGCTGTAATAGCAGCGTTTGTTAAGATAGTCGAATACAATTATGCGAGATTTTTGAAAGAAGGCACAAGTAGTTCGAGTTTTGTGAGAATCAAACCTTACACGGTGTTCTTGCTTATACAGTCTTCCTACTATCTTCTTATCCACAAGGACTTGGTCGACTAATGGGTTATGGACATTCTAAATTCTATATTCTAGGTAAACCTATTAGTGTCAGTCAATTACCTCGTCAATAGATCACAAGGACCACATAATGCTAGGTCGGGAGACATGCTACTCAACTTACAGAACTTCCACTAATATTGGCTTTGGATCTTATGGGACATACATGGTATTGTCCTATCCTCCATAGTATCCTAAACCTGTAATCACGTTTGAAGTCATTTCACCGAGAGTTACGCCTCGCCCGTATACTCGGGCTGTGGTAAACCCTTGGATTCGTGATTTCAGGGTGCTATGCTATTCGATACTCTACCTTATATCGACACCCGGGTAACTATGATCAAAGAGGACCACTAGCCATAGTCTTAGGAATATTCTATAACCTATAATTTTTTAAAAAATTTTAATTCTAGGGTCGTGTCTCGCCAGTGCGCTGCTGGCTGCAGTGAGTCCATAATTCAAATAAATGGCGACAGTGCGCTGTTGTCCTGCCATTATGAGTCAACTAATATTCTTTTAACTATATCTGTAAAACTTCATGGGCTTCTATAGATCCAAACAAGTTGATTATGAAATAAAGCGTAAGCATTTGTCCTATCAGTCACAACCCTTAAAATAAAGGATTGAATAGGGGGAAATAACTTAGGACAAAAGAAATACAAACATTCTACTATTCCATGTATATTCAAGCCTTTGAGGAAAAACTTGAATCAAAACTAACTTGAGGTTCATCTATGGATAACATAAAAAATAACAATTCTTAGGGCAAAAATAGGAACTAAATAGGCAATTTGACTAAGATGTGAGGATGATATCCAAAGGGCAAGGAGAAAGAATTTCACCATTTATCAAGGTTAGATCATTAATTCTATGAAACCCTGCCTTACCAAGGGAATAATCTATCCAAATTAGATTACATCGTCATATCAAGAGATACTAGTGTACCTATGAGGATCTGATAACTATCAAAATTAATAACTCCTTATCTACATTGCATGGCCTAGACTACCCATCGGTAAATTTGTATAAGGGACTCCTAGTCCTAGTCATTCTCGTAAATTAAATTAATTTCTAATTCGTGAATGAGCATTTCCTAGTCGCAGGCTCGCAATAGTACAACTAACTTAAGTACTATCACGAGTTCGCATTATTTGTGAAAACAGACCTGCATGGGCCACCATAAAAACTTGTCACGACCCGTACCCGTTTGTTTTTCTAAACGGATACGAGACGTGTCCAAGCCAGCCTACACCGCAGTGTCGGCGGTAGAACGCTGTCACGGCCATGAGATCAAAATCACAAAATAATACTCATTCACATAATTAATTTAACTTATAAGGATCACAAGTTTTACATTTGTAGAAAAATATAAACCTGTACAAATAAATGAATGACTACAACTCCACTATCTAGCTAGTCTCCAGGCTTTTGTCTGCAAGTATCCCCGTCACTTTCCCAAGCTAAGTGAATCCACGGCTAACCTGAAAATGTTAGTTTCCAGTCAGGAATGGAACGAGCACAATTCACTGAATGCAATTTCAAATAAAGAAAATGACTATAAAATAAAGGTTAGATATTAATC
Organism: Iris pallida; assembly: GCA_029216955.1. Taxonomy (NCBI): domain Eukaryota; kingdom Viridiplantae; phylum Streptophyta; class Magnoliopsida; order Asparagales; family Iridaceae; genus Iris; species Iris pallida. The sequence continues at coordinate 7,274,090 of JANAVB010032616.1, forward strand.
ATGAGTTTTGAAAATAAACAGGAGATACAGAAAACCAATAGTAAATAAATAGACACCAAATACTTTCCCCAACTTGTTAGAAGTACCTTTGATATGTGATCGGTCTCAGGACAATTATGCGACGCGGTCTACACGGTCTAAAGTTACACGGTCTACAATTACACGGTCTACAGTTACACGATCTACAGAAAATATTGCAGTAAAGAAACACTGTCTACAAAATAATAATCACGATCTACACAGTTTAAATGCAGAAATAATCATGGTCTACACTGTCTACTTTGCAATAAATAAATCAATGTCTACACTGTCTACTTTGTAATAAATAAATCACTGTCTACACGGTCTATAAGAATTAAATGCAATAATAAACACGGTCTACACGGTCTACACGGTCTAAGGTCAGATCACACATCCTTGGTACTTCTCATTCCCGACTCAACAATTTATAATAGAAAATAATCACATAACCAATGGCCAATCAATGAAATATAGTGAAAATCAATATCGAAATGCAGACAATAAACTGTACTCGTCTGTGGTCCTCAGCTGGTGAAACCGACAATCTGACCACTCAATGTGCCCCAATAGTCCAAACCCGTACAACAATCCCCGGAAGCTGAAATAAACAATGTTCTCAGAATAGTCAAATTAGCTAGGATTGCCTGTCCTTAAGTCCAATTCTGGACACAGGGGCAAAACGGTAATTTTGGGTCAAAACGGTCTCCGCCGTTGGATCTGCTTTGTACCGAAAAGCGTGCCAGAGTCAACAATCTCTAAAGTCGTCAAACTACATGTCTACGGATCCAGTTTTTCGATACGAACCCAGCCGTATGTCCAAAGTTAGATTCCGGTAGGCCGTGCACAAAATCACCCGTTGAGTGGAACCGTGGGGCCCGCAAAACGGTGATTTTATCAACTGTCTCAAAATCGGACCAAACTTGACATACAGGACCAAAAAAATGATACAGTTTGCGCAAATTTTGTCTCGATCCGATGAGCGTGCATAAAGTAATTGAGAAATTTGCAAAGTGCATAATACGGTGAATTTTGACGGATACGCATCAAATTCGTCGCGCACACGCGACCAATTTGAATTCCGCCAAAGCACACACGACCACGAAGCCATTACGCAGCTTTCGATACTTTCGGTTCGTGACCACGTTGCCCGGAATGGTGGGACGCACGTCGTGTGGATGAATTTTTATAAATTTTAAAACAGGTTTTCGGCAAACTTTGGGATTTGATTTCTCGACGCAGAGTTGACGAAATCTGATTCTACAAAAAGGGAATCGAAGCCCTACAGGTTGTCTAGGACTGCCTTTAATTAGATTTCTAAAAATCGCTACGGCTTGGCAGCGATTTGCCTCCCAATATGGGTGTTTGGAATGATTTGGGTGTTCTGTTTAAACAGATTTTCGATGATTATTGACTCGATTTCTCTCGAGTCTCGGATCACTAGAAATCAAACTATTTAACAGGGTTTTAAGAGGGTTATATCAAGTTCATACCAGATCGAACGGCTCGCGAAACGGTTCACTAGAGGCGACGAACCATCGCCTCGAAGTTGGCCTTATTCCCGCGCTCGCTGTTACTACGCGGCTGCCATTCGCTCGGTTTCCACCGCCGTCCGGCGGTCGTGCGGCGGCGCGGGGTTGCCGGTGGCCGCCCTGGTTGCTGGGGTGGGGGTGCAGTAAGAGGAAGTTAGATTAGGGTTAGGAGGTGTCGAGAGATCTTTACATAATGTCGGCTGAAATCGAGCGGGTGGGGGGGTTAACTGCTCGGGTCTGGGGAAATTTGGGAAGCTCTTTTTTTTTCTTTCTTTAGGGAATTAAGGCCTGGGCTCGGCCTGGCCCGGGAAAGCTACTGCTCTTCTAACTATTTCTTTTCCTTTCCTTTTTCTTTTATTTCTATTATAGTCTAATATATATATATTTATATATATATATATATATTTATATATATATATATATATATATATATATATATATATATATATATATGTATATATATATATATATATTCAAGTATATATGTACACATATACGTATACGTATACTATATATACCTATATCTATACATTTATATATATATTTATATATATATATATATATATATATATATATATATATATATATATATATATATATATATACAAATAAAAAAATAAAAATATATATATATATATATATACACATACACTATTATATTTATATATATATATATATATATATAATATTTATTATTCATACATTCACACATATATAATATTTATATATACATACATACACATATATAATATATTTATATATACGTATACACACACACGTATTCGATATATATTATATACCTACTCACATATATAATATATATTTATATAATAAATAATTTAATAATATAAATCGTTTATCCATTAATAACAACAAGGTAATATTAATGATAATAAAAAAATCCTAATGATAATTAAATAGCCCACAAGTCGTTTCTGATGATACAACTTGCACACTACTCATCTGGCTTCAGAAGATCATACAAATTTTGTACAACACTATTTAATAATGGTAATACCTATAATCTACCTATGACAAATATTCTTAGAAAATAATTGACAATTCCTAAATATATATATATACAAAATACTTGCACTTACCAAACATGTCTAAAAGACCGTATTTGGTCCCACTACATGCCTACCTAGCTTGGATTTGGCTTGGGCCCAATCTGGACAGGTTCGGTACAACCGAGTTCCCTAAAACTCAATAATATAATTAATAAATAAATAAATCTTCGGTAAGGGTTAAGTCACAACTTAGCATGGTTTTTCTTGTTAGGACATCGCTATGGCTCGGCCTTCCCTATCAGGGCTAACACACTAGTCAAAGCACGCCATTGCACTATCCGTGCCACGATTCCTAGTCGTCTTGTACTCCAAAACTCCACTATGGCTAAAATTATCTACCGTAAAATTAACTAAATAATTATCTATAAAATCTAAAATCACCATTCTAATAAAATAATTAATAATAGAAAATATTCAAATTTTCTGGGAAGGGCAGCTACAATTACCATGACAACTCTTCTTGCATTTGAATTCAATTGTCCTCGTTTGATAATATCTTATCTTGTGCCATATTGATCTCTTGGGTTCAATTCGTCTTCAGGATGACAGTGACTTGTTTTCAGGCAGTAGCAGAGCAGATAGCAGGTTCCAATCTTTCGATCTCATTTCCGCATTTGCTTTCTTATAAACTGTCTTGAAATTCAATTACATCTGTTCCTTGATCGTTGGATGAAATTTTGTTCTTGTGATGTGATATTCTTCTGAGATAAGTCGTATGGGCTAGGTCGTCTTGATTATGAGATTTTAGAATCCTCTAGGGTCATGCTAGCAGGCATAGTGAGGACATATAGTCGGATTATGGTCGTATTTTTCGGGTGTGGGAATTTAAGGTTTTCGCTGCCAAGCATGCGGCAATGCGAAAATTTTAAATACCATAATTCTAGAGGTATGTACCATAGTCAAGGACTCTGTGATTATCGTAGCCTTGCTCACTAGCATGACGGAGATTCTGAGTATCATGATTTTGGACAAACGCATACGATTATCGAATTACATGATTTTTTCTGTGGTTACTTTGTTTTAATTTTTGAGGATGATTCCTTTAAGGTGGATAGACTTGTAGCACCTAGTTTCTATTTGAGTATAATTTTAAAATGCTATAATTTTAGTCATTTAATTAATGTCATTTAATTCATGCTTTGATTTTGGAGATTTTAATTATTTTAAATTTTTAAGACATGACTTGTGATTTTGATGTTTTACTAGTGAAATCCTAGGGACTGTTTGACCTGGAGCCTAACCATGTGATTAGGATACTTTCAGTGTTATTTCTGGCCCAAGGGTATTTTGGTCATTGGACCTCTTTGATTTATTTTGATATTTTGCATTGGTGATTGCTTGGTTTTAATTTCGAGGGCGAAATTTTTTAAGGTGGATAGATTTGTCACCCCCAGTTTTCAGAAACAGGAGTATTTTTGTTATTTTGCATTTTTGAATATTTTTAAAATTTATTTTATTATTTATGATATTATTTTGGGGTTGAAATTTATTTTATTATTTATGATATTGTTTTGGGGTTATTTGAGTCGGGTTCGAATTTCAACTCAATCCGACTTGAAACGAGGACCCGGGGGGGTAGTTTGACTCTAGTGGGACCCACACACTAGTTAGACATGGCCCACATGATATTAATTTTAGTCCACATGGTATTAATTTTAGTTAGTAGTTAGACTAATTATTTATGGATATGTTTAGTTTAATTAGAGACTTAAAACTAGACTAATTTGACCTCAACCTTTAACCCATTCTTAATTTAAATCAAATGAATTAGTGGAGGGCATTTTGGACATTCAAAATGGGAACACCTCACCCTTTTTGGGCAGCCACCTATGGGGGGGGATAAGGAGTGAGTCACCATCTCTTCCATTTTATTTTATCCATCCATTTTCTCTCTCTTGTTCTTCCCCAAATTTCTAGAGAACAACTCCATTGATTTCATCTCCAAATCCACCATTTCTTCCACCAAATCTTCTTCTCTTCTCCTCTACTCCATAGTTAGAGGGTGCTAGCCAAGTTTGGGAGAATTCGGAGCTCGTTCGTGTCCTTTTGGAATCTCTATGTGTCGGTGTCGAGTCGGAAAGCTTTTTCCTTTGAAACTCTCTTCCGGAAGGTATAATCTCTTCTCTAATCCATCCCTACATGCATATAGGAATATTTTGAACCCATAGAAATGACTCCCATGGTTGTATCTCCATTTGTGTCCATTTGGAGGTCATAGGAGTGTCATTTGTGTTGTGGTTGTGTCCTAGTGGGAAAAATCCCTATTTTGGACACTTGTATGCATATATATATTGTAGGAATGATTAATTAGTGTTTTAATCTCAGATTTATATTTTTAGAGAGTGGATTGATCTTATTTAGGATGGTTAGAATAAGTTTTATTTAGATAGCTATGTTGGTATCCAAGTATTTTGACCTACATGTGTTTTTTTTTTGTCCAAACAACCCAAATTCGTCATAATTTTTATCCACGTTTTTAGTAGCTAGAGCAACTTAGAAATGTCATAACTTTTAGCTCATAACTCCAATTAACCTCCCATTTTTTTAAAAGAAGCGTATCGAAGTTAGCTTTCTAAATATATATTTTAATAAGCCAAATTTGTTCTATAACTTTCTGTAAAATTGTTTGAGTGTCAGCTATACGAAAGATGAATGCGTTTCGATGTTTTTACGATTTCGGGAGTTTTCGGACATGAAAATGCGATCCGTTTGAAGTTTCGAAAAGCTAACACGAAGAGCTATAACATACTTTAATTCTATAATTTTGTGAAGGCCCAATTGGTACAGTATTAGTTTTAAGTAGAAGAGTGACTATGCGACGTAGGCATTTTGTGTAACCTATGAGCCTAGTATAGATATCATGTGAATGTAGGTATCATAGATTGTCAAGACTATGTATGATATAGTACATATATGTATATATATATATATATATATTATTGTTATGTAATATATGTTAGTATAGTGTGTGTGTTTGAATGAGATAAGGATGTGTGTGGTTAGTGGAGAGAAGTGAGATTGATAGAGGATATGTGCTAGTGTGTGTTTGATGTTGTATAGATGGTAGTGTAGTGTGTGTGTTGTGAAGGTGAGAGAGTTGGAAGGATCATGCCATCCTATTTGACTTGAGGCTAGTGTAGTTTGTTGAGTGATTTGTGTTTTGATTGAGTGGTAGTGTGTTTGTATATAGATGTGTGTAGGTGTGTTAGAAGAGAAGGGTGGTGGATTTGGTATATGTGTTGTGTGTGTGGTTAGATGTTTAGAGAGTGAGAGAATGAGCAGGAAAGCAGCAGGAAAAAGCAGTACGCAGTAAGCAGTAAACAGGAAAAAGCAGTAAGCAGAAGCAGTGCAGGATAGTTGTCACTCCCCAATCCTGGAATACATATTTTAATACGTAAACCGATAAATTATATTTACCTTGAATTTATACGATATTTATTATGCAGTATTTCTTCATGCATTTCCCAAAAATATTCGACAAAATATTATTTTCTAATTTATTTTCTGCATTTGGGCCTACAGTTTTGGCTCATTTGGGTAACCTATTCTTGGTTCACCAATGGTTCATCATGAACCCTTTGGTTCATCATGAACCCTTGGGTTCAAGATTATAAATACAACTCATCTCATTCTCTCTCCTCTCATTTATTTCCTCCACCAACCAAATATTTCCTCCATCAACCAAGGCAAGTACCAACTTGCTCAAGAGATGGATCCATAATTTTGTCAATAATTTCTTACAAAACTATTTGCCAAAACATGTTCTTTTCCTCAATCTATACTAGTTTAGAACTTGGAAATTTCCATTTTGAAGCTTTGATTTTTCTAGATCTAAGTTTTTAATCATTTTCGGATTTTGCATGGTTTGATCTACTTTAGTTGAATTTTATGGGTTTTTGATGCTTTCATGTGGAAGAGAGTTCCATTTCACCCAAGATGGAACTTTGGAAATCCGGATTTGGAGTTCGGATGGCCAAGTTGTGACGTTTTGAAGTTTTGGGATCATCCATGGTGTTCTTGCTGTTTGGAGAAGACAGAGAGAAGTATGCTCCTGTTTGAGCACGCTTCATGTTGGAAGCGTGTCTTCCCTTGAGTTTGCGTGACTTTTCACGCAGCTCTTTCCTTGAGTTTGCGTGACTTTTCACGCAGCTCTTCCCTTGAGTCTGCGTGACTTTTCACGCAGCTCTTCCCTTGAGTTTGAGTGACTTTTCACGCAGCTCTTCCCTTGAGTTTGTGTGACTTTTCACGCAGCTCTTCCCTTGAGTCTGCGTGACTTTTCACGCAGCTCTTCCCTTGAGTTTGCGTGACTTTTCACGCAGCTCTTCCCTTGAGTCTGCGTGACTTTTCACGCAGCTCTTCCCTTGAGTTTGCATGACTTTTCACGCAGCTCTTCCCTTGAGTTTGCGTGACTTTTCACGCAGCTCTTCCCTTGAGTTTGCGTGACTTTTCACGCAGCTCTTTCCTTGATTCTGCATGACTTTTTACGCACGCTGCCTTGAGTGAGCCTGCGTGACTTTCACGCACGCTGCCTTGAGTGAGCCTGCGTGACTTTTTCACCCCTTGAGCGTGCGTACTTTTATGCGTACACTTTTGATATTTTATCAGATATTATGTGACCATTTTATATCCTTACGCCTTTTGTCCCGAGCATGATATGAGCACTAATGAGATCCCGGTGAACAAGTGTTCCCACCTGATACATGTACCTGAATGTCCCAGTTCTTGTTCATGCTCGACAAAAGACTCGTAACTCCACGTGGCGTATTTGCAATGATGCATTACACTAAAGAGGGTAGCACATGTTGACATACTGATTGACATGGATCCTCTTTGGGGTACTCGTACTAAAGTACGACTTTAGGAGGATAATCATGCAGGCCACAGCATGTGAGTCCAAGATTTCACCTAGGGTTAAACTAGACAACTAAATATACTAGATGCATGGGGAGGGCAGAATCCCAAGATCGTGTTATACCAGCCGCCTTGAGATATTGTCTTGACGCACCGGTTGGTCTCCACGGATATTGTGTCATCTGCAACGAGTGGATGACTATATCCGATTAATTCCTGCTATATAATATATGTTTTGGCAAGGTGGCCTTACGAGGGACCTGTGCTCAATAACACCTGTCTACACGAACCCCTGGGTGGGCTAGCCTTGCTGGAAAGATACGATCTGAAGATTTTCTAATAACATGACGCGAGGATAACCTTGTCCCACTAGAAACTCGTAGACTTGATTGGCCGTGAAAACGACTTGCTTGTATCCTATTACCTTCCGTGAATAACTGAGAAAAGCGGACTGTCATGGTACGTGATCCAACCCATGTTCTTGTTTGATTGTTGGGTTGGTTATCGTACTATGATAGGCTGTGGACCGAAGTTATGAACGGAAGACATATTCTGGTTGTGAAGTGCTACTTCTGTGAATGACTGAGGAACATGGTCTATCATGGTACATGATCCAACCCATGTTCTTGTTTGATTGTTGGGTTGGTTATTGTGCTGCGATAGGCTATCGACCGAAGTCACGATCAGGAGATTTTATTGTTTATACCTTTTAACTTATGTGAATGTTATAGAGTACGATACGTCCCGACTCCATGCGGCACCTTTTGTCCTTGTTTGGTTGTAAGGGTGCCATATGGGTTCGAAGATGTTGCGCTACCCTATAATAGTAGCATAAGTATTACTATTATCAATCATTCTATTAACTGGGTTTTTAATCTTAACTCTTGTGCCCCTTTGGCGGTACTTGCTATTCGGGGCTGACCCCGCTGGTTTTGTTTGGCCAGATCTCGTAGCAGAGCCGGAGGACACGATCTTCCTCCCTGACATCCATGGTACATACTTGGAGCATGGCGGTTCGGGGACTCGAGTGGGTTTCTTCTCCACCACTCCTGCTTATATTTTGTGCGGCATTTAGCCACCGGCACCTGTTAGCCGGATTACATGATATTTTGTGTCAGTACAGAATTGTAAATAAACAGACTGCAGCTGTGTATAATTTTGTACTCCTGACTCTCTGAGATAGCTAAATTATAAAGCTAGTCTCTCATGACCATTTTGATGAAGCGTCGGGGACGCCTTACTGCTTTATCTTTAATGTTCATTTAATTGCTGATGTGACTTGATTGATTGAGACATAGAACTCTGTGGGACCATAGGAGACTTGATTGTAGCATGTACCCCCTAGTCTCTCGACAGCCACGATCGCCGTATGACGTTACGTACCTCATATGGAGTAGTTGGCCTAGTCCGTCTCCGTATTTCGGTACTGGGGCGTGACAAGGTTTTAGTGGTGGCTCATGCAGGTCTGATTTTCAGACTTGTGGGGTATTGCAAATTATTAGGAGTCTCAATCAAAACTTGTTCTCCTTGAAATTCCGTTTCGAATTCTCTGTCCTTGCCTTGATCTCTAACCTGACTTGCATCCTCGAAATCTTCCTCGTTCGGACTTGATAATCTTATATCTTTCTCTATAGGGGTGCTTCATTCTAAGTAGCGGGTGAGGCCCATGAGGAAGAGCAGCAAGAGCATGGCTCGACTGGGCAGCAACAGGGGAGAGAACCTTCCCCAGGGCAGGCACAAGCAGAAGTGGAACCAGAGGCAGTGCAGCCGCAGGTTATTGAAACTCCTACAGCACCAGCAGCGACGGCAGTACCAGATGCCGTAGCACTCCTGGAGATCATCCGGGGGTTTCTTGTCACTAACCAACAGCAACAGACTCGGCAGCAGGAGCAGAACGTGTTGCTGAACCAAGGGATTCATTTAGCTCTTGAGAGGAGTGTCGGGGCTGACTCGGAAGCATCAGAAAGGTTTCGTCGCTTGAACCCGAGGTATTTTGATAGCACGGAGGATGCCATCACTGCGGATGCCTGGATTCAAGACATCGAAGCCATTCTTGTGGCAGCCAAGGTTCCAGATGATGAGAAGGTTGATCAGGTCAAACTGGTACTTCAGGATCTTGCCCGCGACTGGTGGATATCAGAAGAAGTTGGTGCAAGACGCCCTGTTCATTGGACCACCTTCAGTGATAGATTCAAGGCCAAGTATTTTGGCGTAGTAGCTCGATATGATCTCCAGCAGAAGTTTATCAGTCTCAAGCAAGCAGGCAAGACCGTAGATGGGTATGCAGCAGAGTTCTGCAGATTATGCCGTTTCGCACCAGCAATGGTGGCAACGGAGCCAGAGAAAGCTATGAGGTTCCAGCAGGGACTTCATTTGGAACTATTACAGCTTGTGGAAGGACACGACTACCAGACGTTTGACGCTGTTTTGACGACCGCTCGGAGGCACGAGCTTACCCAGCAGAGGTTGGCATCGAGGACAGGAGGTCAGAAGAGATCTCATTCCCAGGTTGGAGGAGGAGCAATGCAACGAACATCGGCACCAGCACCCGGTGTACGTATTCATGATGTAGGAGCGCCGCGGAGGACGGCCGTGTCAACTAATACAGCGCCAGTTCGGTATCAGCAGCCGAGGAACCAACAACAGCGTCAGGGAGCACCCCAGGGCTGTACATTCTGTGGAAAGGTAGGGCACACGAGGGAGGTGTGCCGGTCAGCGAATGGCTTATACTTGAGGTATGGTAGTTCAGACCACCGTATCTCCACTTGTCCTGTGATGCAGAGGCCAGGAGGGCCAGCTCAGCAGTTTCCAGCATTGCCAGCTCCGGTGGCAACCCCGAGTGGAGGACCAGTATTAGCAGTAAGGCCCCTAGCCCAGCGTCTACCAACGCAGGCACAAATGTTCCGCCAGGCACAGGAAGCCGAAGGCCCTCAGAGGCAGCAACAGCATGGTCAAGGAAGGCCGCAACAAGGGGCTCCGCGGGGCCAGGCTCTCACATTGTCCTTGGGAGAGGCTCTAGCGTCTAGCAACGTGGTGGCAGGTAAAATTCTCGTCACCTCATTTCCCGCTGTAGCATTATTTGATTCAGGCGCTACTCATTCATTCATCTCTGCACAATATGCTACATGGATTGGATTAGAGTTTGAGGCATTGCCGGAGAGGATGGATATACTCACCGGCAATGGGCTCGTAGAAGTTAGTAGAGTGCACTTTTCATGTTCGGTGGAGGTGTATGGGCATTTACTGCCCGCATCATTGATTGAATTCCCTATGGAGAATTTTGATATCGTTCTTGGCATGGACTGGTTGAGAGACAGTCATGCGACAATTGATTATAGAGGAGGTAGGGTCATATTCAGTGTTCCTGGGATGGAGCAGTTCATCTTTACTCGAACCTTGAAGAATCAGGCCGGAGGCGTTATCTCAGCAGCAGTGTCAGAGCCAGGACAGATTCCGAGAGTGGTCGAAGATTTTCTTGACGTCTTCCCTGATGAGCTCCCAGGGATACCCCCAGTCAGAGAGGTAGAATTTAGCATTGAGTTGAACCCTGGAACGAGGCCTATTGCAGACAGAGTTTACAGAATGTCGCCGTCAGAACAGGATAAGTTGTATCAACATGAAGAAGAGTTGAAGTCTAAGGGATTCATCCGAGACAGTAAATCGCCCTGGGCCGCGCCAGTGATTCTAGTTCCCAAGAAGGATGGGTCGACGAAGATGTGCATCGACTACCGCAAGCTGAATGCAGTAACAGTGAAGAATAAGTACCCACTACCAAGGATTGATGACCTGTTTGACCAGTTGAGCAAGGCCAGCGTCTTTTCCAAGATCGATCTTCGGTCAGGATACTATCAAGTAAGAGTCCGGGAGCAAGACATACCGAAGACAGCATTCAGATCTAGATATGGGCATTATGAGTTTTTAGTAATGCCCTTTGGACTAACCAACGCCCCCGCAGTATTCATGGATTTAATGAACCGTATCTTTTTGCCGTATTTGGATAAATTTGTGGTGGTATTCCTAGATGACATTCTTGTCTATTCCAGCAGTGAAGAGGAGCATGAGAAACATCTTAGGACTGTCTTACAGACATTGAGGGAGCATCAACTTTATGCGAAGCTCGACAAGTGTGAATTCTGGTTAGATCACATTTCGTTCCTGGGCATGTAATTTCTGGGACAGGAGTGTCAGTAGAGCCGAAGAAGATTGAGGCCGTAGAGCATTGGCCAGTCCCGAGAACGGTTGCAGAAGTGCGAAGTTTCTTAGGATTAGCTGGTTACTACAGAAGGTTCGTGGCGGACTTTGCCAAGATCTCTGCGCCCTTAACGCGTTTGACGCACAAGGACGTAGAGTTTGTTTGGTCAGCTAGCTGTCAGGCATCGTTTGAAGAATTGAAGAAGAGATTGATCTCAGCCCCGATCTTGACGCTTCCAGTAGGAGCGGGAGGCTTTACAGTATATTGTGACGCATCTGGGAAGGGTCTTGGATGTGTATTGATGCAGCACGGAAAGGTGATAGCATATGCGTCTCGACAGCTTCGAGACCATGAGAAGAATTACCCGACTCACGATTTGGAGTTAGCAGCTGTGGTGTTTTCACTCAAGTTGTGGAGGCATTATTTATACGGAGATCGGGTAGAGATCTATACTGATCATAAGAGTTTGAAATACGTATTCACGCAGCGAGATTTGAACATGAGGCAACGAAGATGGTTAGAACTACTGAAGGATTTTGACTTAGATCTTCAGTATCATCCAGGCAAGGCGAATATAGTTGCAGATGCACTGAGTAGGAGAGACAGTGCCTTTATCTTGACCTCGCAGAAGCATATTTTAGAAGACCTTCAGAGTATGGGAATCGAAGTAGTTTTGCCAAGGGATATAGGAAGAATGACCAGTATGCAAATTCAGTCAACCTTAGTAGAGAGGATAAGGGCAGCATAAGCAGGAGATCCACAGATTCAGAAGTTGCGGTCGGAGTGTGAATCAGGCCGTAGGAAGGAGTTAGTGATTCATGAAGATGGTACGCTCAGGTTTGGAAACAGACTCTGTGTACCGAGTGGAGACCTTCGGCAAGAAGTTATGTCCGAAGCTCATAGTTCTATTTACTCCATTCATCCAGGAGGAACGAAGATGTATCGAGATATCAGGCAGTACTTTTGGTGGAATGGCATGAAAAGAGAGATAGCAAGATTTGTATCCAAGTGTCTGGTATGTCAGCAGGTGAAAGCCGAGCAGCAGAGACCAGCAGGATTGCTACAGCCGCTTCCTATCCCAGAATGGAAATGGAAGCACATCACGATGGATTTTGGGACCGGTTTACCTAGATCCCCGACTGGTAAGAATGCAGTCTGGGTAATAGTAGATCGACTCACGAAGGTCGCTCATTTCCTTTCCTTCCGAGTTGGACAGACTACTGAGCAGTTAGCAGAAATGTACATGAAGCAGATAGTAAGACAGCACGGTGTTCCAGTTAGTATAGTATCAGATCGGGATACGCGGTTTACTTCCCATTTTTGGCGGAGCTTACACCAAAGTTTGGGAACCAAGTTAAGATTCAGTACTGCTTATCATCCACAAACCGACGGGCAATTAGAAAGAACCATCCAGACGTTAGAAGATATGCTACGGGCGTGTACCTTGGATTTTGGCAGATCTTGGAAGGATCGCCTTCATCTAGTGGAGTTCTCCTATAACAACAGCTATCAGGCTAGCATTCAGATCGCCCCGTTCGAAGTATTGTACGGAAGGAAGTGCAGGTCCCCTTTGGCATGGGACGACGTCGGAGAACGGAGATGATCACGCAGACTGTGGAGATAGTTAAGTTGGTCAGAGAACGCCTTCGAGTTGCGCAGGACCGACATCGTCATTGGGCAGATCAGCATCGTAGGCCTCTAGAGTTTAGAGTTGGCGACCAAGTGTTTCTGCGGATTTCGCCTACTCGGGGTATCATCAGATTTGGAACCCGGGGAAAGCTTAGTCCAAGATACGTTGGTCCTTTTAAGATTCTCGCTCGGGTAGGCGATGTGGCTTATCGACTTGCCCTTCCGCCTTCGTTAACTGGCATACATGATGTGTTTCATGTGTCCCAATTACGTGGGTATGTCCCGGATCCGAGTCATGTCCTCGATCATTCTGAGTTAGTCGTTGGTACCGACCTAACTTACGAGGAACAACCCGTATCTATTTTAGACCGACGAGAGAAGGTACTCAAGAATCGGACGATAAGCCTTGTCCGTGTTTCTTGGAACCATCACTCTTCGGGAGAATCAACCTGGAAGCGCGAGGACGAGATCAGATCTCGGTATCCGCATTTGTTTGACTAATAAGGTATATTTTTGCACCTTATTGACACGATTCCATGCTTATCTGCACCTGCTTATTTTGCACTTTGTGATGTATGATAATAACCGCTATGATAGTTAACTTGTATACGATTGTGCCTTGTTCGCCCTGATTTCACTATCCTGTCTTGGCTGGAATTCCGAGGACGGAATTTTTCTAAGAAGGGTAGAGATGTCACTCCCCAATCCTGGAATACGTATTTTAATACGTAAACTGATAAATTATATTTACCTTGAATTTATGCGATATTTATTATGCAGTATTTCTTCATGCATTTCTCAAAAATATTCGACAAAATATTATTTCCTAATTTATTTTCTGCATTTGGGCCTTTGGGTAACCTATTCTTGATTCACCAATGGTTCATCATGAACCCTTGGGTTCAAGATTATAAATACAACTCATCTCATTCTCTCTCCTCTTATTTATTTCCTCCACCAACCAAATATTTCCTCCATCAACCAAGGCAAGTACCAACTTGCTCAAGAGATGGATCCATAATTTTGTCAATGATTTCTTACAAAACTATTTGCCAAAACATGTTCTTCTCCTCAATCTATACTAGTTTAGAACTTGGAAATTTCCATTTTGAAGCTTTAATTTTTGTAGATCTAAGTTTTTAATTATTTTCGAATTTTGCATGGTTTGATCTACTTTAGTTGGATTTTATGGGTTTTTGATGCTTCCATGTGGAAGAGAGTTCCATTTCACCCAAGATGGAACTTTGGAAATCCGGATTTGGAGTTCGGATGGCCAAGTTGTGACGTTTTGAAGTTTTGGGATCATCCATGATGTTCTTGCTGTTTGGAGAAGACAGAGAGCAGTGTGCTCCTGTTTGAGCACGCTTCCTGTTGGAAGCGTGTCTTCCCTTGAGTTTGCGTGACTTTTCACGCAGCTCTTCCCTTGAGTTTGCGTGACTTTTCACGCAGCTCTTCCCTTGAGTCTGCGTGACTTTTCACGCAGCTCTTCCCTTGAGTCTGCGTGACTTTTCATGCAGCTCTTCCCTTGAGTTTGCATGACTTTTCACGCAGCTCTTCCCTTGAGTATGCGTGACTTTTCACGCAGCTCTTCCCTTGAGTTTGCGTGACTTTTCACGCAGCTCTTCCCTTGAGTCTGCGTGACTTTTATCGCAGCTCTTCCCTTGAGTTTGCGTGACTTTTCACGCAGCTCTTCCCTTGAGTTTGCGTGACTTTTCACGCAGCTCTTCCCTTGAGTCTGCGTGACTTTTCACGCACGCTGCCTTGAGTGAGCCTGCGTGACTTTCACGCACGCTGCCTTGAGTGAGCCTGCGTGACTTTTTCACCCCTTGAGCGTGCGTGCTTTTGTGCGTACGCTTTTGATATTTTATCAGATATTATGTGACCATTTTATATCCTTACGCCTTTTGTCCCGAGCATGATATGAGCACTAATGAGATCCCGGTGAACAAGTGTTCCCACCTGATACATGTACCTGAATGTCCCAGTTCTTGTTCATGCTCGACAAAAGACTCGTAACTCCACGTGGCGTATTTGCAATGATGCATTACACTAAGGAGGGTAGCACATGTTGACATACTGATTGACATGGATCCTCTTTGGGGTACTCGTACTAAAGTACGACTTTAGGAGGATAATCATGCAGGCCACAGCATGTGAGTCCAAGATTTCACCTAGGGTTAAACTAGGCAACTAAATATACTAGATGCATGGGGAGGGCAGAATCCCGAGATCGTGTTACACCAGCCGCCTTGAGATATTGTCTTGACGCGCCGGTTGGTCTCCACGGATACTGTGTCATCTACAACGAGTGGATGACTGTATCCGATTAATTCCTGCTATATAAGATATGTTTTGGCAAGGTGGCCTTACGAGGGACCTGTGCTCAATAACACCTGTCTACGCGAACCCCTGGGTGGGCTAGCCTTGCTGGAAAGATACGATCTGAGAATTTTCTAATAACATGACGCGAGGATAACCTCGTCCCACTAGAAACTCGTAGACTTGATTGGCCGTGAAAATGACTTGCTTGTATCCTATTACCTTCCGTGAATAACTGAGGGAAGCGGACTGTCATGGTACGTGATCCAACCCATGTTCTTGTTTGATTGTTGGGTTGGTTATCGTACTATGATAGGCTGTGGACCGAAGTTATGAACGGAAGACATATTCTGGTTGTGAAGTGCTACTTCTGTGAATGACTGTGGAACATGGTCTATCATGGTGCATGATCCAACCCATGTTCTTGTTTGATTGTTGGGTTGGTTATTGTGCTGCGATAGGCTATCGACCGAAGTCACGATCAGGAGATTTTATTGTTTATACCTTTTAACTTATGTGAATGTTATAGAGTACGACACGTCCCGACTCCATGCGGCACCTTTTGTCCTTGTTTGGTTGTAAGGGTGCCATATGGGTTCGAAGATGTTGCGCTACCCTATAATAGTAGCATAAGTATTACTATTATCAATCATTCTATTAACTGGGTTTTTAATCTTAACTCTTGTGCCCCTTTGGCGGTACTTGCTATTCGGGGCTGACTTCGCTGGTTTTGTTTGGCCAGATCTCGTAGCAGAGCCGGAGGACACGATCTTCCTCCCTGACATCCATGGTGCATACTAGGAGCATGACGGTTCGGAGACTCGAGTGGATTTCTTCTCCACCACTCCTGCTTATATTTTGTGCGGCATTTAGCCACCGGTACCTGTTAGCCGGATTACATGATATTTTGTGTCAGTACAGAATTGTAAATAAACAGACTGCAGCTGTGTATAATTTTGTACTCCTGACTCTCTGAGATAGCTAAATTATAAAGCTAGTCTCTCGTGACCATTTTGATGAAGCGTCGGGGACGCCTTACTGCTTTATCTTTAATGTTCATTTAATTGCTGATGTGACTTGATTGATTGAGATATAGAACTCTGTGGGACCATAGGAGACTTGATTGTAGCATGTACCCCCTAGTCTCTCGACAGCCACGATCGTCGTATGACGTTACGTACCTCATATGGAGTAGCTGGCCTAGTCCGTCTCCGTATTTCGGTACTGGAGCGTGACAATAGTTTTTTGGGATTTTTGTGGTCTCGAAACATCCCCTTTTGACCCACCTTAGCCCCAAATACCTACCCACACTTATCAACCATATTTAGTACTACGAAACCCCTAAGTTAGAGAGTATTTTTAGTGTGTTAGGCGGTTAGTAGGGTAGTGTTTATAGTGGTAGAAAATAAGGTTTGTCAATGTTAGAAAGTATGTCATGTTATGTTATCTTGAGGGTAGTGGTAGATGTTTGAGTTAGTTTTTGAGAAGTTATTTTAGAAGTAGCATTCTAAGTTAGATGGGGGTTAGATAGATGATGTTTGTGAGGGAGAGTGAGTGTGGTTTAGAAGAATGAGTTATGTTAGATGTGGTATCTTGATATCTCAATATTACCTTAAGGTAATGTGTAGGAGAGTAACATATTAGAAAAAATAGTTTTGATGCCCAAGAATCCTAGATTTCTTGGTTGGTAAACCCTAGATAGGATAGTATCTAGCTACCCTAAGGAGCCTAGGCTAGTATCTTGAGTATTGGCGGGGTTTCCTTTGTAATGGGCAAGGTATCGAGATTACCTTGGTAAGGGTAAATGTAGGTAATAGGGTATAGTTAAGATATTGAGTTTAACTTCTAAGATATAGTTAGAATTAGGTTCTCTTGGTTGGTAATGGTTAGGATTAGTGTCCTCAGACTAGTTTTGACCTCGGTTGACCATTTTGACCAAAAGTCAACAAAAGTCAACCGAAAGTCAAACTTAGCTTATAAGTGACTAGAATTGACCGAAACCAAACCAGAGTTGACCAGTTGACTGAAAGTCAACAGTTAGTCAACATTTGACTAGTTTGACCTAGGGTTGACCCAGGTTGACTAGAGTTGACCAGAGTTGACCAGGGTTGACCAGTTGACCAAAAGTCAAGTGTAAGTCAACCTTTGACCCCGTTTGACCTAGTTTGACTTGGATTCACTCCCCGTGACCTGGTATGACCTAGTATGAACCAGTATGACCTAATATGACCTAGTTTGACCTAGTACGACTCAGTTTGACCTAGATTGTCCTAGTTTTGACATAGACTTGCATTCATGACTTAAATTAGTTTCCTTTTTCAGTATAAAACCCTGTTTAACTCATAGTATCTCATTTTAGGTCTGTGATTTACTCTGAGCGTCTGTTCACCTTATCAGCTCAGGACCACAGGCGAGTACATTCACTGATAGTTTTCATTGTCTTGATATCTACTATATCCGATTCAGTTGTAGTGTCTTACTTGATTCTCGACACGATAGTTCACGGACTAGTATACGCCGGATCCTGTCATAAGATGTTATTCCGGGATTTTCCTTGGTATATTGGTGTGTGATATCCATGTTTCATGTACTTATATAGACATTGATTTGGGAGTGGGCTGATCACCTGCTTTTGAATCCGTGTCATGACGTGCCATGTCCGGATCCATGATACTATTCGGGGATGGGGGAATTATTAGGGGTTATGTGATCAAAGCCTTCCTGTCACTATTTTGCTAGCGCCACCCTCACTTCACGTAGGGTGTAGCAGAAATCCCATGTCTATGTTATCCAGGTTGGCCGGCATGACCCTTTCAGATTTTCATATGATTGTCGGGCCAAGTGGATAACCCTACCATGATTCTCTAGCCGATCATATAGCGCTCTAATAATTTAAGTCACATTTTTATATTTATTTATCCTAGGTGGCTAAGTTCTGTTCGGGAGAAGGGTTACAACCCCGGTCCTTGTTTGGTTTAAGGGTTGTAACTCGGCTTCCGAATAGTTCCTAAGCAATCCTACAAATATATTGTCGTCCTATTCAGTACTCACATCTATTATACATTTCTGCTGATTTTACCCTGCATTTCACATATCTTTGTCTTGTATTTCATTACATTGTCTCTTATAGTATTTGTCAATTCATATGGAACTGCTGTTGGTGTTTGTACTTGCTCATTTTCCTGACAGGATACCGTTGACATATTACAGATAATTCTGAGGCAAATTGCCCGACCTATTATGGGGTCGAGTCTGATGGAGTAGACTCGGGCTGTGGTTTGTTAGTAGAGCCACTAGACTTTACTCACCCTGAGTAGTGTAGCTTAGTTAGGTTTGCCTGGCCTACGAGCCAGCTAGTACTTTTTAGACTGTAGTAGTTTTATATATTATGTGATTCTTTGGGTTGTTTGTGTATAGCTCTGGACTTGTGTGGATCTTGGACTTATTTCCTGTTCTCATCATTCGTATTTTTCTTTCCATACTATCTACCTTAGTTTTACATTTGTGATTGAGACTGTATTGCTATGTCACTTCCATTCGGAATGTATATACTGTACAGGTACATTTATCTGTTTAGTTGTAGTATTTATAGATGACCTAGACAGCGTTCTACCGCCGATGCTGCGGTGTAGGCTGGACGTAACCACGTACTCGTGCCCCCAATCAGGGTATGGGTCGTGACATGATGGATCACCATTATTATTGTTCTATCATCTTTCTTACTTGATTTTGAGCCTCTTTAGTACTTAACATTTTTAATTTCCATGGTTCATTTCTTGTAGATCTAAGTTTAATGCATTTTCGGTTTTCTTAGGTTTTGATCTAGTAAACTTTGTTATCTTCAAGTTTTGATGGTTCCATGTTGTAGAGAATTTCGTTCTACCCCATTTTGACCTATGGAAGTCCAGTTTTGGGCTTGAAATGAAGGAATTAAGGAGCTCGAAAGCTATGGCTCCCCATGGTTATTTCTCTCGGAGAAGAGGAGAAGAAGAACAGTGCTTGACCGCATGAGTTTTCATACGGCAAGTCTCTCTTGGCCGCATGGGCTTAGTCAGCCGCATGGGCTTAGTCAGCCGCATGGGCTTAGTCAGTCGCATAAAGCTTGATCGGCCGCTTGCCGCATAAAGATCAGCCCGAGCCGCATAGAGTTATCTGACCGTATGAGACTTATCTGCCGCATATAGGCTTGCACCCATTTCAGCCGCATGGCGCCGCGTGACTCCGTAGCCGCATGAGATATTTCTCAGCCGCATGGGCGCGCGATTGCTTGCAGCCGCATGAATTCAAAACCCGAGCCGCATGAGGCCAGTCATCCGCAGCCGCATAAACTCCCATTGTATCTTAGCCGCATAAAGCTTATTTGCATCCAGCCACATAGGCTTGTTCTTTGAGTCCCATATGAATTGTTATTCC
Source organism: Iris pallida (assembly GCA_029216955.1). Taxonomy (NCBI): domain Eukaryota; kingdom Viridiplantae; phylum Streptophyta; class Magnoliopsida; order Asparagales; family Iridaceae; genus Iris; species Iris pallida. Next base: position 7,294,114 of record JANAVB010032616.1, read on the forward strand.
CAGACCGCATAGATGGAGCCCGACCTGCCTAGCCGCATAAATAAGCGTCTGCCTATGGCTGCCCATAATGCCCTTTTGGTTGATTCTGTCCCGAGTTAGCATTAATTAAACATAAATTATTATTTTGGCATTAATTGACATTGGTTGACATTTATCACCATTGATTGATTGACTTGGCATTTATTAACATTAATTATTGTCTTGACATTAATAAACAGGGATTGTTATCTTAATTTAGTAAATTGACCATGCGTTCCTAGTTGGAACTAAGAGGCTGGTTAGTCGTCTTATTGAATTAAACAAATGAGACACGAACTATGGTAATCGACTGGCTGATCCCGAATATTGGCCTACAGGCACATGCAGGCTTCAATTTATTTATTTATTTATTTATTTATTTTCTTATCAAAGCAGCATGTGTACTTTATGGTCAAGGCATGATTATTCCGTGGTTAGTTTTGATTATTGTATTACGCTATGTAAGACCTACAACCTAACCGTACGGGTATCGTCGTAGAGTTGTGCATATCGTACCCCGTACGAAAGTACTCATTTGAATGACCATGATCCACGGCATGGGACTTCACTCAACGTAGAGACTATTAAGTTAGATAAAATAATGATTGCATGGAGAGAACGGATTCCCGAGTTCTTACATGGCAGCCCTCTTGGGACTATTAAGTGCCCGACAGGCCGGCTGGTTCCCACAGATACTGCAAATCTGCCACACGGACAGGGAGCGGTATCTGCTTATATTATTTAATTGTACATGGTATATTAACGACGAGCGTCCCGCTGGGACTCGTCTAATTCATGATTGGCACAATTGATTGATTGGATAGACTAGCCTTGCTTGCACATAGTAAGAACTGAGGAACCCTTTATTGCACAATTCCAGGATAACTTGAAACTCACAGTAGCAAGCCGTAGTAGTTGTATGGCCGTTTAAATTGATTTGTTTGTGTATTGTACCTACTCTGTTACCTAACTGGAATGATCAGAATGTCAGGACATGACGAGCCAACTTCTGTCCTTGTTTGGTTGGGAGGTTGGTTCGAAGTGTCATGATGTTATGTGAATTCTAGTAGATAGCAGAGATCTATTATCATTACTGGCTTCATTCCTCATATCGTGCTTCCTTGCGGTACTTGCTATTAGAGGTCTAACCTCTCTGGTTTTGTATGGCCAGATTTAGAGCCGGTCCCCGAGGATCCAGCTTACTTCTACCTCCAAGATGGTCAATACTAGAGGGATGATCGCAGGAGGACTCGAGTGAGTTTCTTACTTCCCCGCTCGTTTTGTGAATTACTTTATACTTTGTCGTTTGGCACCGACATGTTAGTCGGATTATCTTGTACCTACTTTTGCATAATTGTAACTAAGTCAGGCTGCAGCTGATAACAATTGTGTATACTTACCACATCATCTGGTTATGTTTTGTAAAGCCAGATATCAAGAACATTTTGACTGAGCGTTTGGGACGCCTTACTGCTTTATCTCACATGTTCTCTATTTATGTTTCTTGTTTGAATGATTGAGACAATAGATGTGAAGTGACCATATTGAGACTTTTATGTAGTATGCACCCCCTCGTCTTATTAGACAGCATTGATCGTATTATACGGTATTCATCTACCCGTAATACGTAGCTGGCTGAGTCATTCCCCCGCTCTCCAGTATTCTGGTTCTGGGGCGTGACATTATGGAACCACCTCGTGTTGCATGGGTCGGATTGTAATTGAGTGGATAAGATTAAAAGGTGGTGGGGTCTACAACTTTTAATCTCAACCACCAAATCTAAATCCAACCCATATAACATAGGGTGGTTCCATAATATGAAACCACCCGGGTGGTTTTAGAGCATTTATTTTATATATATATATATATATATATATATATATATATATATATATATATATATATATATATATATATATATATATATATATATATATTATTTTATTTTATTTTATTATTTTTTTTTTGTGTGTATTGGTCTGGATCGGGAGTCCCGTTTTCAGAGTCCCGCCGAAGATCCTTGGTCGTTGGATCGCGCGACATCGTGTGGGTCCCGCTCGATCCGATGTTGTGGAGGAGAGGAGAGGGGGCTTTGACGGGGCTCCACGGACGGATTATTTAATTCGCTATATATATATATATATATATATATATATATATATATATATATATATATATATATATATATATATATATATACATGGAACATCTGATGAGAAATAGGTAGGAACTAGAATGTAATAGTGGAACATGTCCCAAAAGTGTGCCAAACCAATATATATAGAAAAGACTTATGCAGGTATACACCCTCACCCAAACTCTTTTTTTTTGTCAATTATAAAGGCACTTCACATATTATTTAGGACTAATCCAAATGTGGGTTTTATTTATTTACAAGTTTGTCATTTGAAAAATTATTCAGGACTAGTCAAATTTTTGGCACTTCACTTTTAGGACTGTCCAAATTTCTGACAGAACTGTACACTATCAGGACTGCCAGAAATTTTGGCAGTCCTAAAATAGACTTGAAAGCATGTCATTTTCTAGGTCGCGAAAGAAGGGGAGGAGGAGAAAGGGCAACGGCAGGCGTCGACGACCACAGCCCGCACGGCCACCTCGTCGCGCGCCTCAGACGATCTCCTCCCTCTTCGTCGGGTTAATCAGGACAGCGTCCATGATCCTCGTCGGAAGGAATCGCGTCCGGCCGTGCGACGTCATCCTCCGGCGGTTCCTTGACTCGGCCTCGATGCTGCTGACATCATCTCCGTCAGGGACGCGCACCGCTTCTTGGGAGGGGGAGCCCCACGACTGGTCGACGAGGATGAGGTGGACGGGTTGCCGGAGATGGGGAATATAGAGGTGGTGAAGAAGAAGAAGTGGGTTTGGGTTTGGGGCAGCCCTAAGACCTCGTTTAGTTCGCGGAATCATCGGGTTGAAAAATGAAAGTAATTATTTTCCTATATTTGGGTGCTAAAGGAATTGAGGAGGAAATGAAAGTGATTCCCAATGGAAGGAAAAATAGGAGGAAAAAAATATGATTTCATCTATCCAAGTAAGGAATCACTTTCCCACAATTGAAGTATTCACTTTCCTTTTCAAATTCTTTGTCATTTCCAAATATCGAAAAGAAAAAATCAATGAAAATTATAATTTTTCAAATGAAAGAAAATGTCAAGAAATTAATTTTCTAATAACGGAAAATGGATTGTCATGAGTAATTTTTTTTTCAAATTTAGGCTAACTCCAATTCTGAAATATTTCTGAGTATATATTGAATTGCCCTTATAATTGGTTTTTTTCCTCCTTTTTTACGCAAAAGAGTCCAACTCCAGATGCATTCATTTGCCATTTCTTCTCCCCTTTCTTTCAGGAACTCCTCCTTTCTCTCCTCCCTTTATAACCAACCGCTGAAGACTCTCGAAGGAAAGCAATGGACGCGCTCCAGTTCGTGACACGTGTGCTCCCTCCGCCGCGCATGGCCACCGTCAGCCACCACCACCAAGCGCCGGCGGTGCAAGTCACCGCCTCTGCGGTTCCCCGGGCGGACCCCTCCGACGCGGCGATCGCCGAAGGGAGGAGGAAGGGCAGCTGGGTGCTGAAGATCCTCAGGGTGAACTCCATCTGGGCCAAGGAGAGGGAAGAGGAAACTGAGAAGGACGTGTCCGGACTCCCCGTGTCCGACATGTGTCCCGGATGCAGTGAAGGGTGCGGTGTCGGTGGAGGAGACGACCCGGAAGGACCGGAAGAGGTGAAAAGTTCGGATTTTGACAGGAGCAAGTTCTCCAAGCTGTTGAGGAGAGTGTCGATGGTGGAGCTGGAGGTCTATGCGAAATTGTCCTATCTTGGTATTCTCGCGTACAATATTCCCAAAATCAAGGTTTGCCCTCATTTTTCTCTCAATTAATTTTGGGGAAAAAAAGTTTGTCCTGGAATTTTAGGTGAATTATTCAATTTGGCTTTTTTTACGTAAATTTGAGGCAAAATTTTAATTTGGTTATTTGACACAACGTAGTTCTCGAGTCAAAGGGAAAAGCTTTTGCCTTTATTGGAAACTTTTGGTTGTGCTGTTGGATTTGGTTACTGTTTTTTATGTGATTTTGATTTAATTGTTACATGAAAATCATGAAATCATAAATTCCCAACTAGGAAAAAAATTTGTTGACATCAATGTAGTTGTGAAAATTTGGAATATAAATTCTTTTTTTTTTAATTCTGGTTTTTTGGGCCACTTTGAAATTATGCTTATTGAGTAGAAAATTAGCTCTTCATCAAATAAGTGTAGCACCGTGGTGGGGTGAATAGAGTGTGTGCATGTGCAGCGAAATAAATCTCACAATTAAAAATTATGAACTATGGCAAGTAAGAGCAAATGATATAACAGTAAATAAATTGCAGTAAAATAAGAGTTAAGAAGATTCAAACTCAGTGACACAGCGATATATACTGGTTTCCTTCGTAGAGAACTAATCCAGTCTCGAGTACTCATGCTCGATGTTAATCCACTATGGCACAAGCTTTAACTGAGTGCTTGCAACTCTTATAAACAAGGTTTAAAGTATCGGCCGATACCGATACGTATCGGATCGGATTTGAAGGTGTCTGATCCGATACACGGGAAAAATATCGGTATCGGCTGATACACGATAAATTTTTATGGTATCGGTTCGTATCGGCCGATTCGAACCCGATACATACCAATACAGTCCGATACGAACCGGTACGTACTTTGAAAAAATACCTCATTTCTTCACCGAATACAGTCCGATAAAGCACTAAATCTCATGAAAATCGTGAAGAAATACCTCATTTCTTCACCGAAGCCGCTGTGCTCAGAGGAGAACCTCCACCCATATCTTGTCGTCGTCGTTGCCGCATGTGCTCGAGGAGAAATATATTTGGAGGCAGGGAGGCTGTGAGTTGGAGATGTGGAGAGGGGAGAGGTCTGGAGGCGGACTCGAGAGCATTGGAGGCGGAGAGGGGAGAGGAAATGGAGGCTGAAAATAAGTTTCTCTCCTCTCCTGTATATAAATTAGGGTTTGGTATTGGGTCGGTTTCTTAACGGGTCTACTTAAGAAACTGACCCACCCGCAAGCAACCCACTAAGAAATTGAATGTTATTATTGTCAGTTTGGTTTAATTGTTGTTGCTTATATATTATAGTATAATTTTAATGTTGTTACTGTCAGTTACTATATATGTTAGTAATAAATTATTGTACATATATAGTAAGTTATTGTACATATATAGTAAGTTATTGTACATTTATACTATTTTAATTGCTATTGCTTATCTATTTTAGTATAATTTTAATGTTATTACTGTCAGTTACTATATATGTTAGTAATAAATTATTGTACATATATAGTAAGTTATACTATTTTAATTGTTATTACTTATATATGCTAGTATAACTTTAATATTATTACTGTCATATATATGCTAGTAATAAATTATTGTACATATATACTATTTTATTATTATTATTATTATTATTATTATTATTATTATTATTATTATTGTATCTAAAATTTTATGCACAGTCATAGGACTATTATTTCATTCGAAAAAAATAACACAAAAAATACTTAAATAATGCATAAATATGTAAAATATTTTTTCTAATTTATTAATAATTATTTAATAGTGCCGATACAAAAAAATTCGATACTCCAATCCAATACCGCCGATATTGCCGATATCGATACTCATAAAAATTGTCCGATACCGATACTTTGAACCTTGCTTACAACACCGTGTTTGGGAACAAGTGCACGACCGACTTCAACAACACCGTGCTTGGCGACGAGTGCACGACCGACTCCAGAAGGCGATTGAAAACTGGAACGTTTTCTGAATTTAGCCTCCGACACAACTCTTCAGAACCAAACTCTAGATTAAACATCAGCTGTACTGGCTTGGCTAAGAGTAATATATGCTATATTTGAAAGTGTAGCTCGTAGAAAACACTTTGAATGGAATAGAGAAGAAAATGAGATTGAATGATTGAGTGATTTGAAAATGTGAAAGTTGCTCTCTTTGTATAGTGTTTTTATGAATCGAATTCGGGCAGAGTTCGGATGCAGAAATTTCGCATTTGAACGTTGGATGCAGATATCAAGGGAATTCAAAAATAAGTTGAAACTGCCTAGACCGAACTCGGGGCGAGTTCTGCCTGAATTCTGACAGAACTGTTTGGACCAATTTGGATGGGTTTTGGATTATTTTGTTTGTGGACTTTGGATAGGAATTTTGTGGATAGGTTAGGCTATATTTTTGTGGACTGAAAATAGCTAAGCCAGTACCGATCCGATCAATCTTACATACTTTCCTAGACTCAAATAAAGATCAAATACAGAATAAATATAAAACCAATAGCCCTTTGATGACGTCTGTTTCCTGACATTTAAGCAGACTTGAAGACGCATTTTTTTCTTGACGGCAGTTGTCCAAAAATAAACAGATCTGAAAATCTGTATGCCTTTCGGGGGGGGAGGCTGCCCCCTTGACCCCTTTCGGGGGCTTCGCCCCCGAACCTCAGCAGAACCCCCGAGCGCGATGTCCCAGATAGTCGTTGGACGGTTCCGAGAAATCTTTTTGTATAACGCAGTCTTTGCCCATAATTAATTCTTTATTACAAATGTCCTGGTTTGATCATGCTTACTGCTTGTCTGCAAATACATGTTAAACGAACAAAACAGTATAGCAATAAAACGAATTTAATTAGCAGTAGGACAATGCAAAGTTTAAGTAGAAACAAAATTGTGATTATATGAATATTAGTGACATCATTATGTTAAACTTAATCAATTAGCCATATTCAAAAATATGATATAATCATTGGGCTAATAATAAGTAGGTCTCACATACAAACATACACTTTGAGGCTTCAATTGTATGGTTGGAATCATCATTTTGTCATTGAATGCCCACCTAAAACTCATCTGTCAATTTATATTTCATTTTTAACCCCTTTTTTTGTAAAGAAATCTTCAGTTGGAAGTTTAATCTCAGGGTTATTTTCGTTCTAGCCGGTTAGTTTACTGAAACACCATGGACTCCGATTCGTGACTTCGTCGCTGGAAAAGAAAGCACAATCTTCGAATGCCGAGAAAGAGGAGTTGCCCGAGAAGGATACGAAGCAAAATGAGCCATCTCCGGAAGTAGAGGAGGATGGAAAGCTGAGCAAAAGTGGCTACAGATTGAGCCCGTCTGCCGCCTATGATGTTGCAGCTTCTGCTGCCTCTTATCTGCAATCTCAGACGAGAAGTTTTCCTCTGTTCCAAAATCGGAATGTGGAGGCGGATCAAGCTGAACTCGATAATGCTAGTGGCGATCAAGAAGGGATCACAAGTTCCGATATGGCATCTTTTGTTGCCACGACGAACTCGGTCACGGCAATGGTTGCTGGGAAGGAGGAGATGAAGGAAGCAGTTGCCAAGGACTTGAATTCGGCACAGTCATCTCCTTGCGAGTGGTTTATATGTGATGATGACGAAAGAAGTACCAGATATTTTGTTATTCAGGTTAAGTACTCGTTCTGTACCTTGAAATTTGTCGAGTATTTATGCATTCAGTTGATGCAGGCGTATATGATGTTTATAGTAGAAGTTTGATGCCGAACATCTCAATGTGCAGGGTTCTGAATCATTGGCGTCTTGGCAAGCAAATCTTTTATTTGAGCCCATCCAATTCGAGGTATGGATATTGCTTGAAATTATATTAGCTTAAAGGAGTCTGTGGGAAATTGTGTTTGAAATGCAATGTATCAAATAGTTTGAGCATATAGTTGCTTGTTCTTGGTATTAGTAGAGCTCTGATAACTTGACTATTGTTAATAGGGAAAACTTTGGAACTGCACCCAATTGGCAGCAATATAGCTTCTATATGTTCGAAAGCTACTTAAATCTTAAAATATAACCTTGCCTTGTTCAGTTAATCATAATATAGGAAATTCATTCGGTTATTGCACTATGTCACACAGCAATAGGTCGGTCTTAAATGTGCATATAGTTACACTTATAGAACTTAACAATATCAAGACGAGTTCAAAGGGGGAAAAATCTACCATACAAGAAACTTATGATGATACATAACAAAAGGAATTGTAAGTTAATATCAGGTTCGCACTATCGCTATCATAATCGGTATCTGACCCTTCCTATGAGTATCAGGACCCTTGTTAGCAATTCGGCAAACGGAAAAAATTCGGGACGACAAAAGTACGAGTATAAAGCGGCACAATATAAGTAAAATACGGTAAAAAATTCGGTCAAAAAATCGTCTAACGAAAAACATTCGGGTTAGATTTAATTCGTGTTTAGTACGTTTCATATGAACAAATTCGGCATATATATATGGCCCACCCACCTCTACTCCTTCATAAACAAGGGTTCAGTGTGAGAATAAGATGAGGTTGGGGAACATTATATAAAGAAAAGAAAATGAAAGTAGGATGGAAAACCGAAAGGTTTTTTTTTTATTGTTGCAAGGAACATGTGCAAAGATTCTTAGGTTTCTTTTTTTGGTTACAGCTGTGAGATTTTTTCTTCTTTCTTTTGATAATTGTGCCAGTCTTAATATTTAATAGCAGCAAGAGTCAAGAAAGTGAAAATTGTTGGGTTTCTCGGTCAAGTTTTTTTGGACGAATGTTTTAAAAATTCGTATGGTACGTGTTTAAAACTCCACAGGCTTAAAATTCGCGTACAAGTTCGAATGTTTTAAACGTACGTAAGTATTATACGTTTATGTAAGATACGAAAAAATTCGTGTATAATACGCATTTTATTCGGGTGATTGCTAACAAGGATCAGGACTGACAGTATCGTTGGTTTCGGATCAGAGTATCAGATTATTTTTGGGTATCGAAAAGAAAATAATTATTAATATATTAAAAAAATTAGAAAAGATATTTTATACATTTACGCATAATTTTAAGTATTTTTTGTGTTGTTTCTTTGTTTTTTTGAAATTGAATGAAATAGTAGTCATCCTTACCAATTGGTTTACTTGCAATAGATAAGTTTTCTTCTTTTACATGATTTTAGAACCTTACTATGCTTCTACACTCTTGCCGATTGGTTTTTTTTCGTTCAATTTTCTTTACCGAATTGACTGAAAAGTGATTCACCAATGTTGGTATCGGTAAGTATCGGTATCGGTAGGTATCAGATCGGGACATGCCAAACCTTATCGGATCAGTATCAGCCGATACTGCAAACTATGGTTAATATAGAATTTCTTTACTTAAGTTTTTTTATTGAAAACTTAGTCTGACTCTCACCGATCTGTAGGCTAAAAAAATTCTGTTTGTGATCTAGGGACTAGAGGTATTGGTGCACAGAGGTATCTATGAGGCTGCCAAGGGAATATATCAACAGATGCTGCCAGAAGTTCGATCTCACTTGGAGTCTCGGGGTAGCTCTGCTACACTTCGTTTCACAGGCCATTCTCTAGGTGGAAGCCTCTCTCTGCTCGTGAATCTCATGCTGCTAATAAGAGGAGAAGCACAACTCTCGGCCTTGCTACCTGTGATAACATTTGGTGCCCCGACCATCATGTGCGGAGGGGACTACTTGCTTCGGAAGCTAGGCTTGCCTCGGAGCCATGTCCAAGCCATTACAATGCACAGAGATATTGTTCCCCGTGTTTTCTCTTGCAACTATCCGGACAATGTGGCAAAGATTCTTAGAGCTGTCAATGGAAATTTTCGTAATCATCCATGCCTCAACAACCAGGTAGGAAAATTTTCTAACTCGTGATTGGAATTGATGTTGTTAGACATGATCTTTTCTTGACATTGATATAAAAATTAGATTCGTGATGTGTAGTAGAATTGGACCTCACATTTGTCTCAAGTGTTTTTAATCTCAGCTCGTTAATAGTCAAGGTTCGCAATATCGGAATCAGACCCTTCCTATGAGTATCAGGATCGACGTTATCGGCAGTATTGGTGGTTTAGGAGTGAAGTATCGGAATCTTTGGTTTCTAAAAACAAATAATTGTTAAAAATTATAAAAAATTTAGAATTTTATAATTGTTTTCTATATATTTAGGCATAATTTAAAGAAAATTATGTATTATTTCTTATTAGTTTTGGAATTAAATGAAATAGTAGTCACACTTATAGATCGGTTTACGTGCGGTAGATAAGTTTTATTCCTTTACATACTTTTACAACCTTGCTATGTTTTTACGCCCATGTTAATTGGTATTCTTCGTTCAATTTTATTTGCCAAATTGATTGAAAAGAGACACCCTAAAGTTGGTATCGGATCGGGACATGCCAAATTGTATCGTTATCGACCTACTGCAAACTATGGTAAATACCACATGTCACTTGTTGGATAGTAGGGTTCATAATCTGTCAATAATTTAAAGGTAGTTTAAGTGATTTAATTCCTTCATTTCCACAAGTTATAGTTAAAAAAAAATGTTCAATAAATTAAAAGATATACTAGGAGTTCTATTTCATTTAATTCCTTCATTTACATAGTCTTTATCCATAGTGTCAAATCTCATAACATTGCTGATGAAGACTTTGAAGTTATTGTTGCATGTAAACGCATAATTAGACTATATCAATTTTGTGTTCTCTATTGCTAAAGTTGTAATTAGTATGAATTTAAATTCATACAAATTGAGGCTGAACTCAGCAATTCATGTTCTCTGCAGAAACTGTTGTATGCTCCTATGGGGAAGCTACTGATATTACAGCCAGAAGAGAAGTTCTCACCCTACCATGATTTTCTCCCTCCTGGGAGTGGCCTTTACCTTCTTGATCATTCATCGAGTGACCTCGAGGATCCGATGAGGCTTCTCCGTGCAGCGCGGACCGCGTTCCTCAACACCCCCCACCCTCTGGAGATCTTGAGCGACCGCTCGGCCTATGGCTCCGACGGGACCATCTGCAGGGACCACGACATACAGTCCTACGTGATGTCTGTCCGCCGTGTGTTCCGCCAGGAGCTGAAGCTTGTCAGGAAGGCCAAGAGGGAACACCGGCGTCGGCTCCTTTGGTGGCCTCTCGTGACGACGGACCAAGGCACGCAGTCCTCCGCCGGCCTAGGCCGGCGTGTCGCACTGACGGGGGGCTCTTCCCGGCACCACTTCAGTTTCGTGGGTGTGCTTGACGGGGGCAGGGAAACCTTGAAAAGGTTGGGGAGGATATTTGCTTTCCGTAATCTGCACATGTTCATACTGCTCTTCCTCCCGGCAAGACTGTTGGTTATCGGAACATTAACCCTGGTTAGACTGGGATGATGAGCAGGGTTCGAGTTGGAAATTAGTTAAAAGAAGTTACACATTCTTTATTTGGTTATATATATACACACACAAATTTTGTAAAATGTTCTTGAAAATGTAGAAAGGAATTAGTTCGAGTTGGAAATGTTCTTGAAAATGTTCTTGAAAATTTTGTAAAATGTTCGAGTTGGAAAATTAGTTCCGAGACTTGAACCTCCTTCCCCCACCAATGACTAATGTGCTCCCACTGGAGACATAAATAGTTATTGCTGCCTCATCGGCATCTTGATGTTAGTTAACCTTTGTACCCAAATAAGTCACGTAGAGACGTAAAATTTGTAGGCAGATTCGTTTTTTTATTACTCACGCACTCATCTACACTCTAAATAGTTCCGAGACTCGAACCTCCTCCTCCCCCACCAATGACTACTGTGCTCCCACTCCCACTGGAGCAATGCTGCGTTGATATCATTAGTTATTGCCGTCTCATCGGCATCTTGACCTAGAGCCAATCCAAGGAACGTACGACTGGACAAACTAATAGTCCTTTTTGGGTTGGCAACCACCGATTCCAACCACGTTTTTCCAACCGACAGTCCTACGTGGATCGAGTTTTGGCCCGCGGTCCACGTGACAGTCTTTAATTGGTAGGACACCGGCAGATGGGGCCCACGCGAATAGGAGGGCAAATTGGATTGCGTCATGTCAGCCCACAGTTATAGCGAACTAGATAGACACGCAAAATGAAGGTGGCGTGTTTGAGTATCAGACCTTTCGAACTGTCAATTCGCCGAAACAACTGGTTCTCGTCGCTCAGAACTCCGTTTCCACCTATTTATCTTCTTTTTTCCAGCTGTAAATAAAATAAAAGATTGAAATTGCTTGTAGGACTCATCTGCCATGTGCCAATTTCAAATGACTTCGACATGTTCATGTTCGATACTGTCACACTTGGATTCATCTTCCTCTTCACAACCATACTAGAAGATTGTGACAAATTATGGTCCCAGCATTGTCTGGTTGACAATTTGAAGCCTGTCGAATCGTTGTACATGAAGGACTGCGGTTGCGTTTAACATCGACACTACCTACTTGTCACATGGAAAATTACCAATGTTTTTGGCGTTTTTGCAAGTTATTAATGCAGGCCTACTTGTTACATGAATTTTACATGACCATTACCAATGCTTTAAATTACCAATGTTTTAAATTTCTGTTCTTTGGTGCTTAGAGCATCGCCAACCCTACTGTGAGTTTGGAAAAAAATGATTGCCACGTAAGAATGACAAGCTTTTTTCCTTTTTCAAAAGTACTTCTCCAATGCAAATGTGAATTAAAGTATGGAGTCGACATGGCAATGATATGGACAATGTGAAGTTGGTTGTTTAGATCTAGACAATGCACTTCACAATGGCTTTATGTCCACATCATCAATTGTGAATAAATGTTTATAAAAAAAGTAGAAGAGTAGAAGTTGTCTTGAAAGTTGTAAAAAAAAAATATTTTTTATTGTCTTCTTATACTTTTACATTGGAGAAGACTTTTCAAACTCATTGTCTTTTGTGAATATAATCTTGCCACCTGTAGAGGACATTGTCTTGTGTCTCTTGCCACCAATCACAACACAAAACAAGACAATAGAGTTAGAGATGCTCTTATAGTTTATATGCTTATAGACAATTCTTCCGTATAGTTCTTGTAATTATTTGGATAGTAAATCTGGAAAAGTATATTATAGTTGGTTAAGAGCTTAGATGTATCAATGTTGTTTTAGTAGGGTGTGTTTGGAACATTGATTTCTTTTATCTTCCGAAATATTTAGGATGGAAAACTAATTATCATATTTATTTGGATTAAAAAAACCGAAAATGAGAAACAAAATTTTCACGAATCATGGTGAATTTATTCCCACCAAAAGAGGTGATTATATTTATTTTCTATGAGAACAAATGATGATGTACTCGGATCAGTCGTATCTAGCCCAAGTTCAGGTCAGTCATGTTCGGGTAGTCGGGTCAGGTTTGAGTTCGAGTTGGATCAAGTTAGATGTCGGGTCGACTTTGGGTCGGGTCAGGGTAGGTTCGGGTCGGTTCCGGTCTGGTTCAGTTCTAATTTCTGTAACGTGGTCTTACATATCTTCCAAAAGCTTTGATCATCCTTTTTTTTAGATTTATAATATAATTTATCGTTAAAACTTAATTAAAAATTAGTCAAATTTGATAAAATAAAAATTATTTAATTGATTATAATTTATAATCAAATTAAACAATAACATAATTAATGTTATTATTAAAATAATATTAATAAGTCCAACGATCCCTAGTCTGAATGAATCCAAAATCTCATGTAACATACGTAGTAGGCCTGATTGTTGGCTTAGTCCAACTCCAAGTAATGTGGCTGTCTTTTCTTTTTCTTTTTTCCCGAGGTTTTGTACTCGGTTTGTTTTCAACAAGCCCATGCCAATCTAACTTGGGAATAAATCAAACGGAAATGATAAAAGGCCCGCAGTTTCTGTCCACCGACGTGGCCGAACTTCATTCGTCCCTTCTATTTGTGTGGGGACTACCGTCGGTAGACCTACCAATGGGAGACTACCACGTGAAATACGGGCCAAAAACGAGGTCCACGTAGCAGCGTCCTAAATCAAAATTACAATTTGTCCGTTTTTTCATGTTTAATTTAGGGTTATTTAGTAATAGGATCTCATACAATAGTGGAAATTATGGTTTATGTCTCGAAAATGATCCCCGTTAATTTGGGTTTCCAAATCATTGTTCGCGTAGACAAATGAATAATAACTTGGAGACCCAAACCCTAACAACCAATCATTTTCGAAATACAACCTCTAATTTTAACTATTATACGAGACCCTATTACTAAATAGCCCTTTAATTTATCCTTCTTGACTGTATAAGTATGATAGGAGGGTGCAAACTGAACAAGGACAATCATCTTGAAAGAGTAAATAATACATTAACCTATCTTGAAAGAGTACATAATAACTTACTGATCCGAAGGTTTAAGAATAAAATGCCCATGAAATGTAGTAAAAAAAAAAAAAAAAAAAAAAAAAAAAAAACAACTGACGTCGTTGAAATAGCTACATGAGCAGTTTTTCGAGTACACGGGATTTATCGAATGATCGATTAATTTGGGGTCCATAAGAGAACAAAAAGAATTTCATATTAAAATTGAGATGTAAAACTATTATAATCGTGGACTTTATATATGCTTATTGCTTACAGTTGTTTGTTTAGTAGATATTCATAAGAAAAAGCAATATTAAACATTCTAAACTAAATAGTAAAATTAAATATATCTTAATATTTGGCGAAAGATTTAATAAAAAGCGTCATGATATTATATCATCGGATTCAAGACAAGGTTGATTCTAAAAATAAATTCAAGATTTTTAACTTTTCAAAACTGTTTAGATTTTCAGTCCAACTCCAACTGTATTTTTTAAGACTTGAGTATCATAAATGGAGATCTAAGTTGATTGATAAGGACGAAATCAAAAATTTGAGTCGGGATAAACTAGAATGAGGTGAGGTGTGTGAACTGACTTACATAAAAAAATTGTAAAAGAAAAAATTAAATGGACTGGAACCCATCCAATCCCATGAGTAGTTCTCCCTGGGCTTCATGCATGGATGAAAAAAAAAATCATGTGATAACTCAAAACATAAAAAAACTACAAAAATGTAAACAACCCACAACACCAATAGGAATTGAACCAAAGACCTTTTATATAAACACCCAACCACTCAATCAATTAAGCTAAAACTTTACATATAATAATATATTGGTAGCTTCTGATCTTTATTTATTTTTAAGTACGGACTACAATCCGAAATAGTCCAGCATATGCTCTGCCACTGTCTCTTCCTTCCCAACTATGACTATGTTATTTTTGTCAAAGTAGTTGATATGCGATCACTTGCTACTTACTGTGGAATCTCCACCTACACTCAACAATCAAGAAGATTATTTAAGATGGAACCTTAGCTCTAAAGATATTTTTAATGTGGCTTCTCTGTACAGGTTTCTAAAAGAGGAGGATAGGGTTTCTTCATTTCCTGTTAGCTTGGTTTGGTATAGTGCGATTACATAAAAAATTAATTCCTTCTTTTGGTTTGCCTATCATGAAAAAAATACTTACTGTTGACATGCTTAGAAGAAGGGGTTTTTGTTTCCCAAATCATTCTTGTTTATGTTTTTGTGATGAAGAAGATGTTAATCACCTCTTGCTTTACTGTTCTTTTTCTAGAGAAGTTTGGAGTTATATTCTGCCTAAAACCAATTGGGCTTGGTCATTTCCACATTCGGTCCAATCTTTTGCTCCGGGATGGAACATATTGGGTCTTTCCGCTATCGGTAAAGTCTTATGGAAACTTACCCGTGCAGCCACATTTTGGTCAATTTGTAAATAGAGGAATCGACATATCTTCGATGATAAAAGAAAAAATGCTTTCAATCTTAGTACTCATGACATCAAGAGTTTAATAGTTTTATGGGCATCTGCAATCTCTTCTGGTCTTAAAATGGACCTTGTATTGCTCACGACATTTCTGGTTGGAAATCTTTATTTTAAGCTTTCTATGTTTCAATTTGTTTTTTTTTTTCTGGTTTCTGTCGGTCCACTTATGGTGGTCCTCTGTTGTATCTATTTTTCTTTCTTCTTTGAATAAAATCTTTTTCTTCCGATAAAAAGAAAATTTTACTTGCTACTTACTACATGTTACATATGCTTGGAATTTGAACACATAATAAAACTACAATTGATGACAATGTGATCAAGATTCTTCACGAAGTCATAAAGCATATGAATCCTTGCATGCCAAGCCAAACTACAAAAATAGGACAAATTGTAAATTATCCTTGCATGCCAAGCCAAACTAAAAAATAGGAAAAATTGTAAATTTTGTATAGATTCTTTCTGATCGATTTTCTGACGATGTGATGTCAATTTTTGATGGCCCAAAAGGAAGGCAAAGGTGAAAGGGACTCCCCTTTGCTCTCCGAGTACGTGATCCCTTCCTTCTTCTACTTGCTCCACAGCAGCCCTTGGATCCTAATCCGACGGCTACAAACTTGTCAGAAACCTGTGAACGTGTGAGAGCAAGTCCTTTCCTTGTTACAGTGGGAAAGGAGTACTCTGAAGGGTCAAGTTCTCTTGACTTCTATAGCTATCTATCCAGAGTTATCCTATTTAAATCTCTAGGAATAATGATCAAGAATAATTTTTTGGGATAATTTAGCAAATACCCTCGTTCTAAATGTTGAAACTAGCATATACACCCACTATTTTTTTTATCTAGCAAATACCCCCATTTTTGGTATGAAAAAGTAAAAAATTTAAGATATACCCCCACTTTCTAAAAAAAAAAAGAGAAATTTTGAGTTACCCCCCACTTTGATTACCCAAATTAAGGGTGCACCCCACAATTTTGCATTAACGAAGAAATGCCCCCACTTTGGACGGAAACCGTCTAGGGCTAACGGTCAAAAGCTTTGACCCAAAAAATTTGACGAAAATACCCTTCTTCCATGTGTGTTGTCTCCCTACTCCACCCCACCGCCACTGCCCCCTCCTCCCCGTCGTCACCGCCTCTCCCCGTTGCCACCTCCCCCCTCCCCACCGCCTCTCCCCGCTGCCACCTCCCCCCTCCCCACCGCCGGCCGGCCGTTGCGACCCTCCTGCCCACCGCCGGCCACTCCGACCCCCCTGCCCACCGCTGCGACCCCCCTCCCCACCGCCGGCCGCTGCGACCCCCCTGCCCACCGCTGGCCGCTGCGACCCCTCCTCCCCGTCGTCACCCCCCTGCCCCCCGCCGCTGCGCTCCCCCCTTCGCCGGCCGACGTCGTCCCTCCATCTGGGTCAACATCGTTGGCAGCAATAGTCTCGCAGCAACAATGGCGCGAATGGGAGGGGGCAGCGGCCGGGGGGACGGGGCGGGAGCGGGGGGGCGGCGGGGAGGGAAGGGGGGGCGGGGAGGGGGAGCGGCGGGGAGGGAAGGGGGGGAGGGGGAGCGGCGGGGAGAGAAGGGGGGGCGACCGGCGACGGGAAGGAGGAGGGGGGGAAGCAGCAGCAGTGGCGGGGAAGAGGGCGGCGGCCGGCGGGGAGGGAGGTGGGGGGCAGTGGCGGCGGGGAGGAGGAGGGGGGCAGTGGCGGCGAGGAGGAGAAGAGGGGAGAGGAAGAAGACAATGTGAAAGGTATTTTCGTCAAATTTTTTGGGTCAAAGCTTTTGACCGTTAGTCCTAGACGGTTTCCGTCCAAAGTGGGGGCATTTCTTCATTAATGCAAACTGTGGGGTGCACCCTTAATTTGGATAATCAAAGTGGGGGGTAACTCAAAATTTCTCAAAAAAAATTCTTCCTGTTTTACATAGGAGTGGGGATATTTGCTAGATAAAAAAAATAGTGGGGATATATACTAGTTTCAACATTTGGAATGGGGGTATTTGCTAAATTATCCATAATTTTGTTTTTCAACTCGTCTTACCTTCACGTGTGACATCATTGTCTACTATTATAATTGGGCTAATTAGAGTTTAGACTTTGGATTTTATATTACCTTACCATTTAAGTCATGACTATACACTTAAATTTTTTTTGTATAATGTATTTTTATTTGGTTTCTTTTTTTATTATACCTTCATTTTCAGCATGTGTTCGTTGTTGTTATTGTACTCATTTTCAAGATATAATAAAAAAAGTTCAAATGGACATGTCACTACTTAAACTTTAAGCTGCTATAAAATCTAGACTCTAGACGCTAATTTAAGAAATGTCGTGACTTCTAAAATTTAAGAAATTTTAGAAGCTAATTTAAAATCTAGACTCTAGACGCTAATTTAAGAAATTTTAGACGCAATTTTAAGAAATTTAAGAAATTTTAGACGCTATTTTTATAAAATCTAGACTCTAGACGCTAATTTAAGAAATGTCGTGACTTCTAAAATTTAAGAAACTTTTCTCTAGAGATTCAAAGTCCTAGAGGGTATCAATTTTGTAAAAAATAGTTGGAGAAGTCCAGCTCATGTATTGTCTAACATTTTTCTTATTTCTTAAAATCAATAAAAACATTTGACGGATTGGCATTTCTACAGCAAAAATGTCAAATTGTCTTGCATTTTTGTGACAAAAATGTTTGACCGTCTCGCATTTTCATGGCGTTTTAGTTTTTGTAATTTTTTTTCCAATGACAAATAATCTTTGTATATGACAAATTAGTATTTGCAATAAAAATTTATTACTCCCCTGTCCATTTTTTAATTTTCTTCTTATTTATTTTTGCTTATCTTTTTTTTAATCTTAAAAGGATAATTTAATTTGAAGAATAATGTTGAGGTATGTCTTGAATCATAACTCATTTGTATATCCTTATTTGGAGACCAAACTTAGATTTGTTGTTAGATCATAGTTTATGTTTCTTTAGAACTTTTGAATTAATTATTTTATTTTCATTGGATTTATTTTCAAGATTAGACTCTTATTGTATTGGATAATTGGTTGTTTTCTTTTAGTACCAATGATTCGCTTTTGGATTCATTGGACATTAATTAATTAATTAGACTGGTTAGCTATATCTTCTCTTAGAGCATCATTAGTAAGGCCCATCCCATTTTCTAGATTCTAGATTTAGAATGTAGGAGCTCATTTTGTAGAATAATAAGTCTCATTCCTAGTCCCAATTTCTACAATTTCGGTCCCAATCCATCCATGGGTGCTAAGGGTTGGGCCTCCCAATTTCTAGATTCTAGATTGTAGAAACTCGTTTTGTAGAATAGTAGGTTTCAATTTGGAGCCCAACTTTCTAAATTCCAAACTTTATATTATTTTTTTCCTACATTAATTTTTGACCACACAATTTTTGGGACCGGAGCTCACTTTATCATTTCCTACTATTCTCATACAAACCCAACCCATTCTACATTTACCTTTTTTTAAAAATTTTGGGCTCCAAATTGCATTGGAGAGTCCCAACTACTAATGATGCTCTTATAGTTATATTCTAATTGTTGGGAATGAACTATAGCAGTTTTAGTCTTGTAATGTGATATTATTGGTTATAATCAATGAATGAGTGCATAGACAACATATTAATGTCGATGGTGCAATGTAGGCTAGACTTGGCTACGTATCCCAAAAAAGGGGAGCGGATCTTAAAACTAGTCAAGGGTCAGAAAACTATTCCAAACATAAACATGTTTCGATAGAAGACGAAAGTCGGGAGCACATAACCAAGACTCGCGATGAGGTTGGTGGTCAGGAAATTTAGTGTTCGACGGGTCATTAATCTCGGAAAGATATCATTAATCCAGAAAATTATGCGCATGAAATTAACATTGACATGGTGATTTAGCAGTCGTGACGACATGAGATGTGGAGCAGCCCCGGGGATGCGAGGTCGATAACGAGAAGAAGCATGAATTATGTTGTGGTGCGGCAAGCTTGGAGTCCACTTGAGGAGGAAACTCCCACTTATAAGAATGGAAGAGATTTAGTTGGAGTCTAGCCTATAAAGATATGGGAACAGTCTGGAGTGAGCATATGAGTCGTATGTCGGAGCATCACACGATATCCATCAGAATCTAACGAACTTTCTTGAGCGGATATCCGGTTGGTATGTGTATTTTTCTAGAACTCTTGAACTAAAAATTCTACGAATTTTGGGCATGGGAGAAGTTGTTTCGAGATTCGGGAATTTAACGAGGATTGACGAGCAATATTTTGTTTTGTGGCTGTCTTAGGGGTTAAATCATGACTAGTAATTGGAATTTGTGTTTCTTAACTCATATATATAGAAAGTTGAGAAAAATTACCTATGTATGTCTCAAGGATATATTCAAGGACGATTTCCCCATTTGTACGAGAGATTTGTGCTCCCGTAGGTTTTGCACTTCAAAATAAAAGAAGACTTCTGATCGGAGATCCGTTTGCTCTGTCAAATTGAGATTGTCATCGAGAGTCGTTGGTGGACATATGTTGCTAGGTGAGCGAGTCCTACTTAGATTGGGGTTTTGCAATTTCTGATGTACATATTAATATTTGCATCTTTTCGAAGTTGTAATGGGTTAGCTATTGGGGCAAAGAAATATACTTGTATTTACAATATTGGATAAATAAATTTTGGACTTGTCTCAGTGGCCATAGCGGCCACATATTGTGCATTTATTTTTTTACTAGGTTATAGTTAGGGGTGAATATTCGGTTAATTCGGTTCCAACCGAATCGACCGAAAATCGAATTCGACCGAAACTGAATAAGCAAAACCGAAACAGAATCGAATTGGTCAATAACCGAACCGAACCGAACCGAATTAAATCGGTTCGATTTTCGGTTTATTCGATTTTTTTGGTTTATTTGTGTTTTTTTTTGTTAATATATATAATAACTAAATATACCTAGATATATTTATTATATACATATAGTATATACCTCTCTCTCTCTCTCTCTCTCTCTCTCTCTCTCTCTCTCTCTATATATATATATATATATATATATATATATGTTTAGTATATACCTATAATTAATATATATATATATATATATATATATATATATATATATATATATATATATATATATATATAAACTAAAAATTTTTATTCGGTTTTCGGTTTTGAACCGAAACCGAAACCCAAAACCGAAACCGAAACCGAATAAGAAAATTTAGTATTTTCAAAACCGAAACCGAACCGATTTTTTTCAAAACCGAACCAAATCTCTTATTCAGTTCGGTTCGGTTCGATTTTCGGTTCAAAGCCGAATAACGCTCACCCCTAGTTATAGTTGTTGTGAAACATACATTACATACGTAACATACATTACATACGTCTCCAGATCCCAACTCGAATGTACCTACTCGTTTAAGATAATATATCAACACGAAGTAAAAGAAAGCTAGTACAGATCTTTCGATACACAGAAGAAAAAATAAATCATACTAAAATCAGATTTTTGTATTAGGTGTTAATTTAGGTCAAAGTAGGATTTAGGTGGATCCATCTCTCTTTATCTTCTTGAATATGGGTATGAAATATTTTAAAGACTTGCCGGCCAATTCCAACTACAATCACTTAAAAACCATTATTTTTCACATACATGATATACTCGTAACATACATATGCGTGAATGTACATCAAAAAATTGTTGAAAATAATTATTAAATTTTATTATCAATAATGCAGACATGTGTTCATCCAGTCAAGATGAATATCTTTTACCTTAACCACATAAATTAAAAATATTTAATTATTATTAAATAATATTAAGTAGTTAAACAATTAATTAGAATTTATTATTATAATTTTTTTAATTATTTGAGGATTTATAAACGCGGCTTCAACGATTTAACGCAATCGAAACAACCCGAGAGAACAGATTGGATTGAAACTATAGATACCATTTGCTATATTCAATAGTTGTTAGAAAATCCAGATAACAAAC
Organism: Iris pallida; assembly: GCA_029216955.1. Classification (NCBI taxonomy): domain Eukaryota; kingdom Viridiplantae; phylum Streptophyta; class Magnoliopsida; order Asparagales; family Iridaceae; genus Iris; species Iris pallida. Next base: position 7,315,831 of record JANAVB010032616.1, read on the forward strand.
TCTGGAAATCAAACATGACTCATTTATCGTTTTTAAAATTTGTTGTTTGCCATGCTCAATTGTTGTTACAAAGTCCAAATAACAAAGGTCGGACGCCAAAACATGTGTCATTTATTGTCTGAACGGGAGCTAACGACCCTAAACTAGCCTACTTACTAACTAATGATGCATATTCCTTTAATAAAATAAATAAATAAAACTAATGATGCATATCACGTATAAGACATTTTATATTTACATGTAAGTTAGGAACGGGTGAGACGCAGCCAATGGTTGATGTTGCTTTCTGGCTCTGTCCTCTGTCAACATCCGGATGTGACTCTTCTTAAAGCTCACAAAGTCACATCGGTGTCACTAATTTATCACTCTAATCATAGTTAGTACCTGTACAATAACATAAATAAAGTTTCTTGTTACTTGAAATCTTGTATATTAAAAAAATAACAATATTCTCAAGTCAGATATCACAACCCACTGCCACCCCCATAGGGAAAAGACGAATAACTCCCTCAAAACTAAGAAGCAAATTTCCATTAACGTGTCCGTGGTTTTGATGAGTGTTCTATTTATTCAAATTCTAAATAAATCGAAATAGCCAAAAGTGAATAAATTTAAAAAAAAATTAAAATTGCAATCGAACCAAAATTAGTCAAATTCGGAACCAAATCGAATAATCAATTCGATTTATACGATTTGCTCGGTTGAAATATTTCTATCGGTCGGATTTAGAATTAGGATCATGGTTGAATTATATTAAAAATGGTAATTTTATACACATATTTATTTTATTTTAAAGTTGCGTCAAGATTTGGACTAGTTGTTAAACTATCAAAATTTATTTTTCAAATATATACATAAAATTGTTGTTTCAAAATATAGACATTTTATCATAAAATATTGCATAAAATTTAGAATATTTACACAATTGTATAAATTTTATCCGATTTTTAATTTTAAACCAAAATAGAAATCCGAGATCGATTAATTTTTTTTAGTGTTTCAAATCGAACCGAAATTCGAATATTACTTCTGTGGTACATTCACGTCCTATACATCACAATCAATTATTCCAAAGTATGCTAACAATATTTGAAATTAGATGTCAAATTCATCAAACTATTCATTAAAATTTGCTTAGCTGTGTCCGACCTTTATCATATCGTGTCGATATCGTGTCCAAACTTATCATGTGGTGCCGGCCTCTAGTTTTTTACGATAGTAATAATGCTCATTGCTCAAGAAATTGGACATCTTTGTCTGTTGGCTCCTCGAAGACAGGCGGAATAAGAACCAGACCCAAAGTGTGTTAATTATGCTTCGGCGAAATAGCCAAAATGCCCTTTGCTTTCTTCAGTGGTCCCCACATGGTTGGACCACGTGGACAGCACGTGGCGAGCATAGGTCACTGTGCCGGGAAGGTGAAAGAGTGTGGGCTGGGCTGAGCTATGATGACGAACATCTTCTTCTGTTTTTTATGCACCGGACTCGGACCTGGTCGAGCCATGTGGGTCTGGTGGGACCAACTTGGGGTCCAGCTTTATCTATGAACTCGTCATGAGTAATGTAGATATGATGGGAAGACAAGAAAAAAGAAATGATATAAGTGAAGTCATGATCATATGCGCGGGTCACGGCATGATCTATAAGTTATGCGATCAACAAAACCCAAAAAAAAAACTGAATTTTTTTTTTAACTTTCGTATATTTTATTAATATAATCTTTTTTAAGATTTATATTTTTATATATTTTAGAAACCTGAAAATTGTTGAGTCCAATTTTGGGATTGGTTTGTATGAAAAATCCATCCACAGGATGAATTTTCTGAAATGTCTAGAATTATATATTTCCACGTTAAATATTCTAAGATTTCCTTTAGATTTTCTGTATTTACAAAATTGTCATCTTTATAATACCATAACTACCCTTCGCACAAACTCAGATTTGGATTACGATTTTCGTCTTCTTCTTCACGAGAGATCTGAATTCCATTGCTCTCATCTTCAGCAAAGATCGCAAAGATCGTTCGTAGTTTACTGTGATTTTCTTCAATCGAACTCCGATCATCGCTCATCATCATCATCATCGTGGAGAGATTTGAAGTTTTTCGACGATTAGGTCAATTATGGAGAGAAGAACTTCTTCTTTTCCATAAGAGTTAGCATCATTTTGAAAGAAGAACGAAAACTCTTGATTTTTTGTTCCTAACAAATTTTTTTCCAAAAAAAAAAACAAAAAATTAGGTTTTAGATTTCTGTCGACTGTTCACCATCATTCTCCGTGATTTTAATACGAAGAATGACCATTCTCCGTGTTAAAATGACGGATAATGGCCATTCTCCGTGTTAAAATCACGGAGAATTGTCTCACGGAGAATGGCCATTCTTCGTGCTAAAACCACGAAAAATAGCCTTATCTATGTCAAAATGACGTCAAAATGATGGAGAATGGCCATTCTCCGTGTTAAAACCACGGAGAATGGCCATTCTCCGTGTTAAAATGACGGAGAATGGCTCCGTGATAAAATGACTGAGAATGGCCATTCTCCGTCATTTTAACACGGAGAATATGACCATTCTCCGTATTAAAATGACGTAGAATGGTTATTCTCCTTGTTAAATTGACAAAGAATGACCATTCTCCGTCATTTTAACACGAAAAATGTCTATTCTTTGTCAATTTAACAAGAAGAATGGTCATTCTCCATGTTAAATTGGCAGAGAATAATCATTCTCCGTCATTTTAACACGGAGAATGCTTATTTTTGTCAATTTAACAAGGAAAATGACATTCTCCTTGTTAAATTGGCGAAGAATGGCCATTCTCCGTCATTCTAACACGGAGAATGGCTATTCTCCGTATTAAAATGACGGAGAATGGTCATTCTTCTTGTTAAATTGGCGGAGAATGATCATTCTCCGTCATTCTAACACGGAGAATGGCCATTCTCCGTATTAAAATGACGGAGAATGGTCATTCTCCGTCATTCTAACACTGTTAAAATGACGGAGAATGGTCATTCTCTTTGTTAAATTGACTGAGAATGGCCATTCTCCGTCATTCTAACACGGAGAATGGCTATTCTCTGTCAATTTAACACGGAGAATGGCTAAAACCACGGAGAATGACATTCTCCTTGTTAAACTGACGGAGAATGGTCATTCTTCGTCATTCTAACACGGAGAATGGCTATTCTTTGTCAATTTAACAAGAAGAATGGTCATTCTCCGTGGTTTTAGCCCGGAGAATGGCCATTCTTCGTGGTTTTAGCACGAAGAATGGCCATTCTTCGTGATATTACCACGAAGAATGGCCATTCTCCGTGCTAAAACTCCGGAGAATGACCATTCTCCTTGTTAAATTGACAAAGAATAGCCATTTTTTCGTGTTAGAATGACGAAGAATGGCCATTCTCCATCAATTTAACAAGGAGAATGGTCATTCTCCGTGGTTTTAGCACAGAGAATGGCCATTCTTCGTGGTTTAGCACGAAAAATGGCCATTTTTCGTGCTAAAACCACGAAGAATGATCATTCTCCTGCATTTTATATCCAGTTGAAACTTTGAAGGGCCATAACTTTTGATTGGGAGGTCGAACCGAGTTCTGGTTTGTCGCAAAAAAAGCGTATTTCCAAGGAGCCAAAGATTAACAGCTTCTTTGTTAGTCGACCTACCAAAATTTTAGAATCGCGAAAAATGATGTTTGGACCTCCGTTTTAACAGTTTTACCTTTTGTCCGTCTTTCCGAAATTTTTCGACGAGTTTTTGAAGTAAAGTTTAAAGATTTTGGAGGAGAAAACCTAGATTCGAAACTGAGCGGCGTATGGAAGAAGAAGAAGTATCGAAATATTTTTTTGAAGAATAGGGTTCAGAGATGTTTTCAATAAATTAGAAGGACAAAAAGGTCATTCAGAATCCCCTTTATATATTTTTTGCTAATTCTGGGCACGCGATGAAATGTTATTTTGCTAATTCTGGACAAGTAGACGCCCCTAGAAGGTAATTGTGGCGAACGCTCCCACCGGGAATCGATCTTCTGATCACTCGGGCTGCATGCATCTTTCTTAACCACTAGGCAAGAGGTCATTTGCTATATATATATATATATATATATATATATATATATATATATATATATATATATATATATTGAAAAAAGATCATTGTGGCCAACGCTCCCACCGGGAATCGTTCTACTGACCACTCGGGCTGCATGCATCTCTCTTAACCACTAGGCTAGAGGTCATTTGCAAAAGTAATTAGTGAGTGAAGTGTGAGTGTGTGTGTATATAATATATATATATATATATATATATATATATATATATATATATATATATATATATATATATATATATATATAAAATTTCTTTCTGCCTACTAACCTAAACTAACCTAGCTACCTGTCACGCCCCAGAACCAGAATACTGGAGAGCGGGGGAATGACTCAGCCAGCTACGTATTACGGGTAGATGAATACCGTATAATACGATCAATGCTGTCTAACCAGACGAGGGGGTGCATACTACATGAAAGTCTTACTATGGTCATTTCACATCTATTGTCTCAATCATTCAAAGCAAGAATAAAAAATAGAGAACATGTAAGATAAAGCAGTAAGGCGTCCCAAACGCTCAGTCAAAATGTTCTGGAGATCTGGCTTTACAAAACATAGCCAGATGGTATAGTAACATGTACACAATTGTTATCAGCTGCAGTCTGACTTAGTTACAATTATGCAAAAGTAAGTACAAGACAATCCGACTAACATGTCGGTGCCAAACGGTTAAGTATAAAGTAAATAACAAAACGAGCGGTGAAGTAAGGAACCCACTCGAGTCCTCCTGCGATCATTCCCCTAGTATTGACCATCTTGGAGGTAGAAGTAAGCTGGATCCTCGGGGACCGGCTCTAAATCTGGCCATGCAAAACCAGAGAGGTTAGACCTCTAATAGCAAGTACCACAAGGGAGCACGATATGAAGGATTAAACCAGTAAGTAAGAGAATATAATAATAGATCTCTGCTTTCCACTATGATTCACATAACATCATGACACTTCGAACCAACCTCCCAACCAAACAAGGACAGAAGTTAGCCCGTCGTGTCCTGACATTCTGATCATCTCAGTTAGGCAACAGAGTAGGTACAGTACACAAACAAATCATCTTGAACGGCCAATCAACTACTACGGCTTGCTATTGTGAGTCCCAAGTTATCCTGGAATTATGCAAATAGGGATTCCTCAGTTCTTACTATGTGCAAGCAAGGCTAGTCTATCCAATCAATCAATTGCGCCAATCATGTAGTTAGACGAGTTCCAGCGGGACGCCCGCCGTTATAGCATGTACAATAATATAAGCAGATACCGTTCCCTGCCCGTGTGACAGATTTACAGTATATGTGGGAACCAGCCGGCCTGTCGGGCACTTAATAGTCCCAAGAGGGCTGCCATGTAAGAACTCGGGAATCCATTCTCTCCATGCCATTATTATTTTATTTAACTTAATAGTCTCTACGTTGAGTGAAGTTCCATGCCGTGGATCATGGTCATTCAAATGAGTACTTTCGTACAGGGTACGATATGCGCAACTCTACAACGATACCCGTGCGGCTAGGTTGTAGGTTTTACATAGCGTGATGCAACAATCAAATCTAACTACGGAGTAATCATGCCTTGACCATAAAGTACACATGTTGTTTTTGTAAAATAGATAAATAAATAATTTGAAGCCTGCATGTGCCTGTATGCCAATATTCGGGATTGGCTAATCGAGTACAATAGTTCATTACATGAACGTGTCTCATTCATTTCATTCAATAAGACGACTAGCCAGTCTCTTAGTTCCAACTAGGAACGCATGATCAATTTAGTCAAGATAGCCATTATTATCAATGGTATCAAGGCATGAAAGTCAATTAGTATAACATGGGGTCGAGTCTATAGCTCTCAAGGTTAAGTTTCAGTCTTACTGGGTATCCATAAACCAATCAAGACACAAGGAGCATTCCATATAACAATCCATATTAATAATATTAACATAACATGATTTTATCAAGTTCATGCCAAAGGCTTAAGGATTTAATAGAAGAATTATCATGCCATCATTATTGAATAAGTTATAAAACAAATAGAAACACCCTGGTTAGAAAGTCACGCCAACAAGTATAAGCTAAGGCCAAAAGTCACGCCAACAAGTCTAGTAGGAGTGAGCGTGAAAAGTGGTTCACGTTGGCATGCACAGTGTGAGCGTGAAGGGAAATTCACGCACTCATAAGTGAGCGTGAAGAATGACTAAAAATCAACGCTGACACGTAAGAACGTGAGCGTGACTAAAATTCACGCAGACACGTACAGACGTGAGCGTGACTAAAATCCACGCTGACACGTACAGACGTGAGCGTGACAAAAAATCCACGCACGCACAGGTAAAGACGTGTGCGTGACTAAAATCCACGCACGCACAAGTAAAGACGTGTGCGTGACTAAAATCTACGCAGACACGTAAGAACATGAGCGTGACTAAAAATCCATGTACGCACAAGTAAGAACGTGTGCGTGACTAAAATCCACGCTAACATGTAAGAATATGAGCGTGACTAAAAATCCACGTACGCACAAGTAAGAACGTGTGCGTGACTAAAATCCACGCTAACATGTAAGAACATAAGCGTGACTCAAAATCCACGCACGCACAAGTAAGAACGCGTGCGTGACTAAAATCCACGCAAACACGTAAAGACGTGTGCGTGACTCAGGAACCTTCGTCCCAAGCCAGAAATGAAGTTCCCATGGTTCAGAACCCATGAACAGCCAAGAATACAACTTAGATCTAGAAGAAACAAGCCACAGAAATCAAAAATGCTAAGTAGTAAACTCTCTCAGAATCGTGAGAGGAAGAGAAATGAACCATAAAAATGGTTCTCCAAGCAAGAAGCAAGTTTGCACTTGCCTGCTACTACTGCTGGTAGGTGGAGAAGTGATGAGAGGAAGAAGAAGAAGTAATGGTGAAGAATGAAGTTATGAGGAGGGAGAAGGGGATGGAAGCTTAAATAGGAAGGATGGTGGTAGGTGGGAGTTTGTGGGCCGGGTTCCATCGGGTCCATCCAAGGCCAACCCGAGAACAAAGAAGAGAGGTTAAAAGCAGGAAATAAAATACAGAAATAAAATACAGGAATAAAAATTGCAGGAAATAAAATGCAGACAATTAATTAACATAAAATTAAAGGAATTTTAAACACAAGATAATACATGATAAATACTAAATAAATATACATGAGTTGTACGTGTATAAAAATACGTATTCAGGGAACGGGGAGTGACACTACCCATAACCTGTGAGGGAAGACTATCCGAGCCTCCCAGGACTCGAACCCTGCCCGCCTCCCCCCATGCACGGTGGTGTTACCAGTACACCACAACCCGATGTATATATATATATATATATATATATATATGAAGAAAAAAATAAAAATAAAATATATATATATATATATATATATATATATATATATATATATATATATGAAGAAAGGATAATTAGTTTCTGGAATCATTCCCTCTGGGATTCGAATTCTGTCCACAAGAACCAATACTTTTTTTTGAAGCAATGGGTAATTGTGGCGAACTCGCCTCTACTGGGACTCGAACTCCCGACCACTTGGACCGCATACATCTCTCTTAACCACTAGGATATATATATATATATATATATATATATATATATATATATATATATATATTCGGTCGGAGTTCGATAACTATATTTACTGAGTGTAGTTCCAATATTTCATAGCTATTTATAGCGGCATATCGAAACTTATTCAGACTAGCCCATATATATATTCAATTTATTTACAAGTTTACCGTTATAAATTTTTTACTTAGGCCTCGTTTGGTACGCGGAATAGAAAGGAAAGGAAATTGATTCTTTGGTAGTTTCTTCTTTAGAAAATTTTAATTCGCATCAATTTTTCTTTTCGGTGTTTGAAAAGATCGGGATTATTGCCAGAATATATCTTTACTTGTGAAATCCATGTTTGTAATTTATAAATGATAGTGTTTAGTATTAATTTTAGTAAATATATCATTATTATTATTAATATTATTAAATATTTTTGAGTGAAAAGGATTTCGAAAATAATAAATAACAAGGATTTTTGGATTTCAGACCCAGACCCGAGTCCGAACCCAGACCCAGGCCTGAGCCCGAACCCAATTTTATTTTCCTCTCTTTCTTAAATTAGAATTGACTTGGTTTAGTTTTTTTTAAATAATAATAATAATAGCTGGTCCCGTAGGACCAGCAACTCACCCACGAACTTGGCAACCCACCATTTTCTCACCCCCTTGCTAAATCCCTCACCACTCATACACTCTGTTCCCCCACGTTTGGAGAAGACCTCTTCTTCTCCTGCTCCTTAATAAACTCCTTATCCCCCAATCCTCCTCTCATTCCCTAACTCTCTGTCAAATTCCTCAACTTCTCTCATTCACAGAAGACAACTACTTCCCCAACTCTCTCTAACCCAACTACTCTCCAAAACCCTCTTCCAACCCGTACCAGCCCGACGCTAGCTCCGACGACTCCCCGTCGGCCATCCCCTTGCGCGGCGACCCCTCGTCCCGACGCCGAGCTTTCCCGACCCCCTTCACGCCTCCCTCCGGCCGACAGCGCCGCCCTTGCGCGCCGACGCCGGCGTTCCCCGCCGACCAGCGCCGCCCCCTCGCGGCAGTGCCCCGTCCGACCGCAGCCGGTGGCCCCGCGACCCTCTTCGGCCGACCACCCGACAGCGCCCCCCCTTGCGCGGCTGTCCAGCTCCTGTTGCCGCCCGCTCCCCGCGGGTCCGCCCCTTCTCGGTCAACGCCGACGTCGCTCGTCTCCCCGCGAGCACGCCTCCTCCGGGTCAGAACCCGACAGCGCTGCCCTAGCCCGCTGTTCCTTGGCTAGCACCCCTGGTCAGTCCCCTTGGCCGAGCTTCCCTGTTGGTTTCCCGCCGTGCCCTAGCTTCTGAGTTTTTCGGCGTTGCTTCGACGACGCTGGTTCCAGCGCTGCTTCGGGGATTTATTCGCTGTTCTGGGTTATTTTCTTTCTATATTCATCTGAGAGCTCTAGCCGAGCAATCCGAGGTATAACCCTCTGTCCCGCTCATTTTATTATTTTAGTCGATGATGAAATGGTTCCCGATTTCCTTTGGGAATTCGGTTTTAGCGACGTCGTAATTTTTTGGGACTTTCGGAAAGGTCCTGTGAATTATTTTGAATTCCCGAAATATTTCGGGAATGGATTTTTGGTATGTTTTAGCTTTCCGTATTTTTCCGGAAGCGTTCTGTGATTTGTGGGATTGGAATCGGACTTCCGAAATTATTTCGGGTCATTCCGATTATTCTGTGGATTGGTTATGGATTTTCATATATATAAAAATTCGGGTTTTTCCCTGGTTTGGGATTTGTAGAAAATTATCGGCGCCAATTCCCAGTTTTTGGGTTGACAAAAAACAGAGGAGATGCTGCCCAATTTTTCCGTAAATCCTAGATTATTTTTTTAAAAAATGAATTTAAAATGATTTCGGAGTTTTATTTGATATTTGATTTTGGGTGACGACCGTATCGGTCAATGGACCCGGCTAAGTGCAAACGAAACCGGCCCCGCCCGGACGTTGAGGCAATTAGCCAAGATGAGGATCGGACCATATCTGAGACTCTATTTTTACCTTTATTTTTATATTTAATTTCTGTTTATATTTATTTAATATTTCAGTTTAAGACTAACGGCGGTTTGTCTTATTTCAATTTATGTAAATAAATTGTAATGGGCATAAGCCCAGCTGGCTGTGGTCTGTAACTGTAATAGCTTAGATTTCCTGTCTTTTCTGGTTTTTCGAGTTTTTGCTATTTAACGATTAAAATGATTAGAAAGTATTTTTCGTATAAAATTAATTATTATTTTCTCACCTAAAAACTGACAAGTTTATTAATAATTAAAAAGTCACGTATTTCTCACTAAAATAAGAAAATTAGTTTTATTTTTATAAAAATTACCAAGTTTTCATAAATAATCTGGCAACGACGAGTTTTCCGAATTCAAAGTTAAAAATGACATTTTTCCCTCGTATTAAATCAACGCACTAATAATCGTGTTTTCTGTGTTTGGTTAATTAAAGAACTAAAATTGGACTAGGACGCAAATAGAGATTTCAACTAGCGTAGCTAGGTTGGTAAACCTGATATCTGAATCAATTTCTCGAATGTAGGAATTCGAGGACGAACCTAATTCCCATCTTGAAGTCTTCAACTTTCCAGTCCAGTCCATTTTGAGGCAAGTACATTTTGTGTTAGTTTACAATTATTTAGTAATCGTTTTAATGCAAGTTTAAACCACGATGCAACACGGAACCTCTCTGAGAGCACTGACTGTAACTACTGTAACTATTGGGGACTGGGGGAGTAGTGTAATGAGTTTGACCACATCCAAACTACTGTAACTACTGTAACTACTGTAACTATATTAGCTTACCCCTCATACACACGGGGATAAGCCGTACCTTCCTGTAACAAACCCAAGCCGGTCATATTTTATTGTCTATTCACATCACAGAACTGTAACTGTTTTAAAACTGTAACTGCTTTTTGTAGATTTCAAAACTGTTTAAAAGTGCATGATTCTATTATTATTTCAATTGTCAAATTAGCATGAATTGTACTTTGCTCCCTCCTGACTGGAGATCCAATATTTTAGGTATCACTGATGAGGCTTTGTTCCGCGATATTTCCCGAGGTCCCAACTAGAAGACGAGGATTTCGAGACTGATGAGCTGTTTGCCTAGAGTTTTCTTTTCTTCTTGATGTATGTAGAAAATGGTTTAAGTTGTATCTTTCTTTTCGTTGTAAAAGTTTAATAAAGTTTTAATTTTTCCCGATGTTGAGTTGTGACAAATATAGTGTTGTTGTATGGTTACCTGCTACTGAACAGCTTACTGTCGCCGTCTCAACAACGGTACAGGCTGGGCATGATCCGGTTCGACCCCTTTAGTTGGGATCGGGTCGTGACATGTTTTTAGTGGTGGCCCATGCAGGTCCAATTCAATACAACAACTTAGGAAAACATACCTAGAAACAATTAGAACACTAGAACATTGATTTGTCACAACATAGGTCTGAATTATATATATAAATAAATATTTTTGTTTGATTATAGACTGGTAGGCTACCTTGCTCATGTGTGCATCCTAAACCTTCCAGAGAATGACCATTGACAAGACCAATCCTGCTGGCGATGAGGTGTCATCTCCGGATCATACCCCATCTCCTCAACCAAGTCCAGGGTCTTTTCCCTCGCGGCTGATTGACCGTCCCCATAATACATCCAGTGAAGTTTTCACTACACTGGCAATTCCTACCTCTTCTCAAACTGAGTTGCATTTCCTTGGTGGAGTATCCATTCCTGTTGCTCCACCAATACCAGCAAACACCTGCCAAATGGTTGCCCTATTTCAAGAAATCCTGGAGTTCCAGAAAGCTCAAGATGAAGCCCAGCAAGAACAAATGAATATCACGAGAGAAGACATGAAGAACGTCAATGATGTAGCCTTAGCTATCTTAAACCAAGTTGGAGCGGAACCTCGTCCTAGGAGGGATATCCCTGAATCTAGAAGACATTTTTTGATCCCTATTCGGCAGTTATATCATAAGAAGCTATTGGTTTGTGACTACTGTAAAAGGACTGGTCACCAAGCCAATATTTGTCATAAGAGATTGGGGAAATATTTGGGTATGTGGATCTGCTGAACATCGGGTAAATGATTGCCCTTTATCTTTCCATCATACCAGAATACATATCCCAGCAACACCTGTTAGGCCACAACCTAGGGACTCTTCCTATCCAGCAGACCTTGCCTCCTACAATAAGGCATGATGCAGACTCGAGGTTCATAGAAGATGAAGCAGTTGGAGACTGCTCATGCAAGATCCAGAGCCATGAAGATTAATACCTAGGACTGCTGAATAGCATTATCTATTGTTATAAGAAGTGGTAACCGGATGTCCTTAGATCAATCATGAGAGTTTTTGCTGTAATTCTCCACATGAATAAAACTTCTTAGTTACACCTTTATGGTAGATGTTTTCCCTGATAGTCTTCCCGAATTACCCCAGACCTAGACATAGAGTTCACTTTTGACCTAGTTTCTGGCTCTCCCCTATTTCTAAGGGATGCTACAGAGTCAACCTGAAGGAGGCCAAGGAGATGAAGGACCAGATCAATGAACTGAAGGCTCTGGGATTCATTCGAGACGGAGCTTCACCCTGGGTAACACCTATCTTGTTTGTGTCCAAGAAGGATGGAACAATACGGATATGCGTCGACTATCGGGCACTAAAGAACAAGTACCTTTTTCTGGATTGATGATTTGTTTGATCAATTTGAGTGGAGTTAAGGTGTTTTCGAAGATTGACCCGATCACCATTAGATCAAGGTCAGGGAAGAGGACATTCCCAAGACGGCATTCAACACCAAGTATGGATTCTTGGTCATGTCGTTTGGACTGACGAATGCTTCTACTGTGTTCATGAATCTCATGAACAGAGTCTTTCATGAGTATTTGGGTCAGTTTTGTTGTCATCTTCATTGGTGACATACTGATATACTCGAAGACTGAAGAAGAGCATGAAGAGCACCTAAGGAAAGTTGAAGAAGGAGAAGTTGTATAGTAAGATATCTAAAAGTGAATTCTTATTAGACAAAGGTGAATTTTCTAGGCCATGTTGTCACAGAAGAAAGAATTTCGGTAGATCCTAAGAAGAATGTTGTTATCGAGAAGTGGAGCACCCCAAGATCAGTTGTTGAAATCAGAAGGTTTAGCTGGCATATCTATGAAAGTTCGTGAAGGATTTCTCCAAGATTGCGGAGCCAATGACGAAGCTTACCAGGAAGAACGAGGAGTTCATATGGTCTGAAGCGTGCCAGTCAGCTTTTGAGGAACTGAAGAAGAGGCTTACAACTGCGCCGATCCTTGCGCTACCCGCAGGAACCGATGGTTTCTCAATTTACAGTAATGCCTCTGAAAAATGACTGGGTTGCGTTCTTCAACAACATGGGAAAGTAATTGCTTACACATCTAGGCAACTACAGACTCATGAGAAGAATTATCCCACACCTAATTTAGAATTTGCTGCAATTATCTTTACTTTGAAGCTATGGAAGCATGATTTTTATGGAAAGGGAGTGAAAATATATACGGACTACAAAAGTCTGAAATATGTTTTCACTCAGAAAGAGCTGAATGTTAGATGGCTGAAGCAGATGAAGGATTTCGACATCAACCTGCAGTACCATTCAGGTAAGGCTAATGTGGTCGCTGATGCACTTGGTCGATACTGATGGCGAAGTTCTTAACCAAGGAGTGGCACCTACTAGAAGACGTCGAAAAGCTTGGACTGGAGGTTATACTACCTGGAGATAGAAGGACGAAGCTGGATGCTGATTCAGTATTAATAAAGTTCGAGGCTGATGGACAAAATCAAGGAGACTCAGTTTCAAGACGAGATACTTTGCAAACTTAGAGATCAAGTGTTGGCAGGAACACTTGAGGGTTCTCAAATCGCCAATAATGGTGCTCTGAAGAATGGTACGAGGCTTTGAGTACTATCTGGCGAACTGAGAAACAAGCTAATGCAAGAAGCACACCAGTATTCCATACATCCTGGCAAGACGTATCGGGATATGTGTACTACTGCTGGATAGTATGAAATAAAGAAGGATGTATTCAGAATTGAGGTTAGATGTTTAATTTGTTAACAAGTGAAGGCTAGCCGACAGAGACCCGCAGGACTTCTACGGTCAATAGACATTCCGGACTAGAAGTAGGAGCACATAATGTTGGACTATGTGTTAGGTTTGCCTTGATTCCAAGGAGGAAAGAACACCAGTTGGATTATAGTGGACCGACTGACTAAGTCAGCACATTTTATTCCCTTCGAGGTTAGTTGTTCACCGAGAAGTTGGCAGCATTGTACGAGAGGCACCCCTACCGGATTTATGGAGTACAAACCGGCGGACAATCAAAGAAGATAATCCAGACTGTCACGCCCCAGATCCAGAATACTGGAGAGCGGGGGCAGACACAGCCAGCTACGTATATTGAAATAGAATACATCTCAACTATACGGTCACGGCTGTCTGGATATGAGGGTTTACTACAAGCCAGCAGTCTCTTAATGTCAAGCCTATTGTCTCAATCTCAAGCAATTAACAGAGTTACAAGATGTTAGAGCATCAAATATATATATATAAGGCGTCCCAAATATTACATATTGGATGATCATGAAGCTAGTCGTACAAAATGATAGGACTAGCAAGAGTTCAGTCGTACATGATCAACCCTAGGATTTGTTAATCATGTTTACAGCCCGTAGGCAGACAGTAAGTAAATGTGCATCGAGCTAACAGATGCTCGTCGGCTAAACGCCTCAAAAGAATGAATTTACATATAAGTGGGTGAAGACAAAAAAAAAAGAAAACCCACTCGTAGCCCGGGTTCCGTCTAGTGTTCACCATTGGGCTGGAAGCTTGGTAGATCCTCGGGAGCTGCTCCGAAATCTGGCCACACAAAACCAGCTGGGTCAAACCCCAGAAAGAGCAAGTGCCACAAAGGAGGCCACAAATAAGAACAAAAGCCAGCATATCAGAACATAAGAAATAAAGGAAGTACAAGTAATAAAAATACACAGAGCGATAAACGACTAGGGATGTAGAACCATTCCGGGAGCCAGGTTACAATCCTTAAACCAAACAAGGACCGGGATTGTACCCCTTCGCCTGAGTAGTTCACTGTCTCTACCCATTTATCGTTAGGGATAAGTAAAACAATCATGATCGAGAGTTCCAGGTGCAGGGGCTAGACAAAACTTAAACGGGGCTGGACACCATTCATCCACAATCGGCCAAGCAAGTACTACGGCTTACTACTTTAACTAACTAGGGTTATCACAAGCCTAATTACTAACAAGATGCAAGTGAGAAACTCCCAGTCCCAAGCCCTGCAGACCATCCAGTTATCCTTCCGCGGGTTGAGAGTATAGGTGGGTACATCGCCCGGGAGACAAATGTACCCTTAGGTGACTTAGAGGTGCAACACATGACAGTGTGCTGGAAATGTGCTCTACTCATCGGCAAGCTACAAGTCCATTAATGCCTCCAGATAACGAGACTGCCTGTGACCGGGAATTCTCTATGTTCTAATTTGGTCTACTCATTACCTAGTCCAATTTTAGTGTGAGTCCCTTGCCGTGGTACCCAGGGGATCACGTCCTAGGCATGATGCAAGACTGGACAAGTAGCTTAAGCAAGCACAGGACGCACACCCACGGTGTCATGTCAAGTAGCAAGTCAGGTGAGCCTACCGCAGTAGCCCAAATTATCAATTCATCAGGTCATGGTCTCTTGTCGAGTTACATGTTGCCAAGTCATGTTCAAGTCATCAGGTCGGTTTACAAGTTGCAGGTTGAAGAAAAATAACAAGTCACAAAAACTCCAATTTGTGTCCAAGCATGTCAAGCCCAATCAAGTGATGTAGTGGACATTAAACATCAAAAGCTCCAATAAAACCAAATGGAGAATCCCAGGGAAAACATTAAAATCACGGGGGAGTAAGGCAAACAGAAGAGCGCGCGCGTAAGGCCTTGGGCGGCTCGCGTAAGGGAACAGGGGCAAGCGCGCAATGGAACGGGAGAGGGACCCACATGCAAAATGGCGGCTGAAACAAGGGGGGCCACACGCGCAGAGCGCGCGCGTAAGGCAGCGAGAAAAGAGGGGGGGGGCCACGCACGTGGACGTGCGTAGAGGAGGTGCTGCTCCCGCGCACAGCAAAAAGGGGAGGGCCCCACGCTGGCGCCAGCAGCTGGGAACGGGAGAGGGCCCCACACGCGCAGAGCGCGCGCGCGTAATGCAGCGAGAAAAAGGGGCCCACTGCTGCGTAGAGGCTGCAGCGGCTGCCGCGTAGAGCTAGGGGCCCGCTGCATTGCGTAGAGGCTGCGCAGAGGGGAAAAGGAGGAGGGGGCGCCCCCCACACGCGCAGAGCCGCTCGCGTAAAGCGCTGGCCGCTGGCAGCACGCGTAGCGGCTGCAACCGCATGGCGTAACACCACTGGTGTTGCCAACAAAGGGAAAGGAGGAGTTCTTCTCCTACCTCTAGCTGAGAGGAAGAACCCAACCCCTAAAACTTGCAAAATCCATAACTTTCTCATTTTAAAACAAAATCAGATTTCGTAAAGACTAAAGTTGTATAAAACTTAATTCTCCACAACATAAAAACCTCAAAAACCATCCAAATCAAAGTTTATTAAATGAATTTCAAGGAAAACCGAGATTAATGAAAAGTTAGATCTAGAGAGATCCATGCTTCAAATCAAGAAGTTCCAAGTTCTAATATTGTTCTAAACTAGCTAAACAAACTTTCGAACAAGAAGAATCATGGTTTCTTTTCTTTTGATGGCAAGATGCACTTGCCTATGGTGGAGTTAAAGGGTTTTAAGAGGAAGAAGAAGAAGAGGATGCTGGTGGTGTTGATGTTAATGAAGAGAGAGAATGGTAGGTAAGGTTATTAATGGGTGGTGGTGTGGTGGAGGTAAGGGATAGTGTAGGTTAAAGTGATCCATAGCAATTCCGACCAAAGCAAGCCAGGCCGAACCCTCCAAGGGCCCATCTCCTATGAAATAATAATAATAATAATAATAATAAAAATTAAACCCAAATCCGTAATGCAACCCAATAAGTTAATAAAGTCGGCCCAAGGCCAAATACGGGAAATACAGGAAAATAATTACCAGAAAATTCAAGAAAATTCCAAATGCGCACAGGAATACGAAATACGGGAACCGAAGGTGACAACTCTACCCACCTTAAAGGAATTCCGTCCTCGGAATTAAATCAAGGAGTTAGAGATTGCCACGACAAGCTACACTAACCACAGACAGACTAAGCAGGCAATCATACAATCATACATTCAAGCAAGGATGGAGAAGGCGTAAGGCACAAGGAAGACATTATACCTTACGAGTCAAACAGGTAGGGATATCGCGATCGGATGTCGTCCTCACGCTCCCATGTTGACTCACCCAGAGAGTGATGACCCCAAGCAACACGGACTAAGTTAATAGTCTTGTTCTTGAGCGTCTTTTCTCTCCGGTCCAATATAGACACGGGCCTCTCCTCATACGAAAGGTTGGTACCAACAACCAATTCCGAATGATCCAGGATATGGCTCGGGTCCGGGATGTACCGTCTTAATTGGGACACATGGAATACATCATGTACCTCACTTAGCGACGGCGGAAGAACGAGACGATAGGATACATCACCTACTCGCTCTAGAATATCGAACGGCCCTATATACCTAGGACTAAGCTTTCCCCGTACGCCAAAACGAATGACGCCACGGGTAGGCGAGATCCTAAGGAATATATGGTCGCTGACGGCAAATTCTAAGGGACGCCGATGAGCATCGGCCCAATGGCGCTGGCGATCCTGAGCAACTCGGAGGTGTTCTCTGACTTTCCTGACCACTTCAACCGTCTGAGAAATCAGTTCTGGACCGAGCATCTGTCTCTCTCCAACATCGTCCCATGCTAACGGAGATCTGCACTTCCTGCCATACAGAGCCTCGAAGGGAGCCATCTGGATACTGGCCTGGAAACTATTGTTGTACGAGAATTCCACCAGGTGCAGGTGATCCTCCCACGAACCACCGAAGTCAAGAGTACATGACCGTAACATATCTTCGAGAGTTTGTATAGTACGCTCTGACTGCCCATCTGTTTGCGGGTGATACGCTGAGCTGAACTTGAGACGAGTCCCCAAACTTTGATGAAGACTGCGCCAGAAGTGCGATGTAAATCTCGTATCCCTGTCTGATACTATGCTGACTGGCACTCCGTGAAGTCTGACAATCTGCCTGAGATACATCTCTGCTAGCTGTGCCGTCGACTGTCCAACTCTAAATGGAAGAAAGTGTGCCACCTTGGTAAGCCTGTCCACAATGACCCAAATAGCATCTCTGCCTGCCGGAGACCTGGGTAATCCAGTCACGAAATCCATGGTTATGTGTTCCCCTTTCCATTCTGGGATCGGTAAAGGTTGAAGAAGTCCAGCTGGCCTCTGATGTTCAGCCTTGACCTGTTGGCAAACCAAACATCGAGAGACATACCGGGCTATCTCCCTCTTCATACCATTCCACCAAAAGTGCTGACGAATATCTCTGTACATCTTCGTGCCGCCTGGGTGAATGGAGTACTGCGAACTGTGAGCCTCTGCCATGACTTCCTGTCTGATATCTCCACTGGGTACACAAAGACGCGAGCCGTGTCGAAGTGTACCATCTTTATGAATACATAACTCTGGCCTTCTTCCCGCTTCACACTCAGCTCTGAGCCGCTGAATCTTGGAATCTGTTAACTGTGTTGTCCGGATCCTCTCAACTATGGTGGACTGAATCTGCAAGCTAGCCATCATGGCCACATTGGAAGGGAGGACAACTTCAATTCCCATCTTCTGAAGATCTGCCAATAGATCTGGTTGTGCCGTCAGGAAATAAACTCCGGCTCTCCTGCTCAATGCATCTGCTACCACGTTGGCCTTTCCTGGGTGATACTGCAAGTTCACATCATAGTCCACAAGTAGCTCGAGCCATCTTCTCTGCCGCATATTAAGATCTTTCTGGGTGAAAACATATTTCAGGCTCTTGTGGTCAGTGAATATCTCCACTCTGTCTCCGTACAAATAGTGTCTCCAAAGCTTCAGAGCAAACACTACCGCGGCCAATTCCAAGTCGTGGGTCGGGTAATTCTTCTCATGATCACGAAGTTGACGTGATGCATAAGCAATTACCTTCCCATGCTGCATCAAGACACATCCCAATCCTCTGCCTGAAGCGTCGCAATAAACTTGTGAATCCTCCGGTCCCATCTGGAAGTGTGAGAATGGGAGCCGTAATCAAACCTCGCTTCAACTTCTCAAATGATTCCTGACACTCTGCTGTCCAAACAAACGGCACATCCTTGCGGGTCAACTGGGTCATCGGCGCTGAAATCCTTGCAAAATCTGAGACGAACCGCCGGTAGTAGCCGGCCAATCCTAGAAAGCTGCGAACCTCTGCCACTGAACTGGGTACTGGCCATGACTCGATAGCCACAATCTTCTGGGGATCCACTTCCACTCCTCCTCTGGTAATGATGTGACCCAAGTACGAAATGCGATCGAGCCAGAACTCGCATTTACTGAACTTGGCGTACAACTGGTGCTCTCTGAGAATCTGGAGAACAACTCTGAGATGCTGCTCATGCTCTGCTTCACTCTTGCTGTAGACCAGGATGTCATCAAGGAACACTATCACAAACTGATCCAAGTAAGGCATGAAAATACGGTTCATGAGATCCATGAACACTGCCGGCGCATTGGTTGCTCCAAAGGGCATAACTAGAAACTCCCAATGCCCGTACCTAGATCTGAACGCCGTCTTCGGGATGTCCTGCTCTCTAACTCTGATCTGGTGGTATCCTGACCGCAAGTCTATCTTCGAGAAAACTGAAGCCCCTTTGAGTTGATCAAACAAGTCATCTATCCTCGGGAGAGGGTATCTGTTTTTGATTGTCACTGAATTCAAGGTACGATAATCTACACATAGCCTAGACGTACCATCCTTCTTTTTCACAAGAAGAATTGGGGCTCCCCAAGGCGATCCACTAGCACGAATGAATCCCTTGGTTCTAAGTTCTTCAATCATATTGTACAAGATCTCTAACTCTGAAGGTGCCATTCTGTAGACTCGCTCTGATACTGGTGCTGTCCCAGGAATCAAGTCTATGGTGAACTCGATCTCCCGTTCTGGCGGCATCCCTGGAAGTTCCTCTGGAAAGACATCTGGAAACTCTTCAACTATCCGGGGCAACTGCACTGCTGCTACTGCCATCCGCAATACTGGAGGAGATGGCTCTACGGCGCCTCTGGAAAAGGAGAACTCTGGCTCCCCGGGAATACTAAAGACAACTCTGCCAACATGGCAGTCTATCCTAGCATAATGGTTCCTCAACCAATCCATGCCTAGGACTACATCATAGTCTGCCATAGGGAATTCTATGAATCTAGCGGGGAACTCTCTACCGCTAACTACGATCCGACACGAGGAAAACACTCGATCTACTCCCACAAGACCATTACCAGTAAGTATATTGAGCCTCACTGATAATGACTCGGGCTCCAATCCTATCCGTGTCGCGAATCGTGCAGACATGAATGAATGTGATGCACCAGAATCAAATAATACAGATGCTGGAAAGGTGTTGACGAGAATAGTACCTGCCACTACCTCACCTGGTGCAACTTCTTCTTCCATGGTCATCATCATAGCCTGACCTCTAGCTGCGGGTCCCCTCTGCTGGAAACCTCTCTGCCTGCTCTGCACTGGAGCCTGGGTGAACTGCTGCTGGTTCTGCTGCTGGAAGGCCTGGGCCTGGGTCGCCAATGGCCTCGGGTACTGCTGTTGCTGCTGAGGTACTGGTGCCGGTCCTCTAACCGATGGACTGGTTAGGTTAGACGAGGATGAGCTACCCCTATTCGGGCAGGCTCCTATCTTGTGATCAGCCGCTCCACAAGCCAGGCACAATCCCTGCGCCCTCCGACACTCTGCCACTACATGGCCCGGCTTCCCGCAATGAGAACATCCCACCGCGGAAGACTGCTTCTGCTTCTGCTGCTGCGGGTACGTCGGGATCGAATGCTGAACCGACGTCACCGAGGCCGCCCGCCTCGGAGTTCCAATGGTTATACCCCTAGCTGCCGGGGTTGGGGCTGATGATTGGTGCATCTGACTATGGGACCGCTTCCTGCCTCCGGTCCTGTCCACAATTCTCTGGGAGGTGTACTCATGCCTCCTAGCCGCCCTCAATACTGCGTCGAACGTCTGGTGCTCGAATTGCTCAACTGCCAACAAGATTTCTAAATGCAGCCCCTGCTGGAACCGCTGGGCCCTATCATACTCGGTTGCCACCAAGGTGGGGGCAAACCTACTCAGTCTAGAAAACTCGGTCGCATAGCCATCGACCGTCCTGCCGCCTTGCTTCAAGTTGGTAAATCTGGTCTGCAGATCGTACCGAGCCACAGCATCAAAGTACTTCGTCTGGAATCTCTCTCTGAACGTCGTCCAAGTAACTGGTGCCGCCAATCCCATGGCCTGAGCTGCCCACCAATCGCGAGCCAAGTCTAACAACTGTAGCCGTACCACCGCCACCTTCTCATTCTCAGGTGTCCTAGCTGCTTCTAGAACCACCTCGGTATCCTGAAGCCAAGCATCCGCGGCAACCGCATCTTCACTGCCGTCAAAGAAGGGAGGGTTCAAGCGCTTGAAACTGTTGGCTGCCTGATTTCCTGGATGACCGTCTCTGGTCAAGGCATCTGCCACAGTCTGGTGCAAGGCGTCTCCGCGACGATCCTGGGAAGCTATCAAGGTTCTGATGAGGCCTACTAGGGTGCCATTATCTGGCTCAGCGGGCTGGACGGGCCGAACTGGTGACTCTCCTCCAGTAGGTATTACCCTGGAGGCGACTCCGGAATGCTGGGCTTGATCTCCAGGTTGCTGCTGGCCCACGGGAGGTGCTCCACCCTGTTGATTGGCGGGGTTAGGTACAGTGCCGCTGAAGAAGACGACACAGGAAAACAATGAGGAAGGACCAGGAAGGATCAATGAGACAAGCATGTAATCAGGGCAAGGATTCCAGGGATTTGAAAATACGGGTGGAGGTCAAGGACGAATACTGATTGAGACATCTAACGATAAACCCTCACATTTCTTGATTGACAAGACCTGCATGGGCCACCACTTAAACCGTGTCACGCCCCAGATCTAGAATACTGGAGAGCGGGGGCAGACACAGCCAGCTACGTATATTGAAATAGAATACATCTCAACTATACGGTCACGGCTGTCTGGATATGAGGGTTTACTACAAGCCAGCAGTCTCTTAATGTCAAGCCTATTGTCTCAATCTCAAGCAATTAACAGAGTTACAAGATGTTAGAGCATCAAATATATATATATAAGGCGTCCCAAATATTACATATTGGATGATCATGAAGCTAGTCGTACAAAATGATAGGACTAGCAAGAGTTCAGTCGTACATGATCAACCCTAGGATTTGTTAATCATGTTTACAGCCCGTAGGCAGACAGTAAGTAAATGTGCATCGAGCTAACAGATGCTCGTCGGCTAAACGCCTCAAAAGAATGAATTTACATATAAGTGGGTGAAGACAAAAAAAAGAAAACCCACTCGTAGCCCGGGTTCCGTCTAGTGTTCACCATTGGGCTGGAAGCTTGGTAGATCCTCGGGAGCTGCTCCGAAATCTGGCCACACAAAACCAGCTGGGTCAAACCCCAGAAAGAGCAAGTGCCACAAAGGAGGCCACAAATAAGAACAAAAGCCAGCATATCAGAACATAAGAAATAAAGGAAGTACAAGTAATAAAAATACACAGAGCGATAAACGACTAGGGATGTAGAACCATTCCGGGAGCCAGGTTACAATCCTTAAACCAAACAAGGACCGGGATTGTACCCCTTCGCCTGAGTAGTTCACTGTCTCTACCCATTTATCGTTAGGGATAAGTAAAACAATCATGATCGAGAGTTCCAGGTGCAGGGGCTAGACAAAACTTAAACGGGGCTGGACACCATTCATCCACAATCGGCCAAGCAAGTACTACGGCTTACTACTTTAACTAACTAGGGTTATCACAAGCCTAATTACTAACAAGATGCAAGTGAGAAACTCCCAGTCCCAAGCCCTGCAGACCATCCAGTTATCCTTCCGCGGGTTGAGAGTATAGGTGGGTACATCGCCCGGGAGACAAATGTACCCTTAGGTGACTTAGAGGTGCAACACATGACAGTGTGCTGGAAATGTGCTCTACTCATCGGCAAGCTACAAGTCCATTAATGCCTCCAGATAACGAGACTGCCTGTGACCGGGAATTCTCTATGTTCTAATTTGGTCTACTCATTACCTAGTCCAATTTTAGTGTGAGTCCCTTGCCGTGGTACCCAGGGGATCACGTCCTAGGCATGATGCAAGACTGGACAAGTAGCTTAAGCAAGCACAGGACGCACACCCACGGTGTCATGTCAAGTAGCAAGTCAGGTGAGCCTACCGCAGTAGCCCAAATTATCAATTCATCAGGTCATGGTCTCTTGTCGAGTTACATGTTGCCAAGTCATGTTCAAGTCATCAGGTCGGTTTACAAGTTGCAGGTTGAAGAAAAATAACAAGTCACAAAAACTCCAATTTGTGTCCAAGCATGTCAAGCCCAATCAAGTGATGTAGTGGACATTAAACATCAAAAGCTCCAATAAAACCAAATGGAGAATCCCAGGGAAAACATTAAAATCACGGGGGAGTAAGGCAAACAGAAGAGCGCGCGCGTAAGGCCTTGGGCGGCTCGCGTAAGGGAACAGGGGCAAGCGCGCAATGGAACGGGAGAGGGACCCACATGCAAAATGGCGGCTGAAACAAGGGGGGCCACACGCGCAGAGCGCGCGCGTAAGGCAGCGAGAAAAGAGGGGGGGGGCCACGCACGTGGACGTGCGTAGAGGAGGTGCTGCTCCCGCGCACAGCAAAAAGGGGAGGGCCCCACGCTGGCGCCAGCAGCTGGGAACGGGAGAGGGCCCCACACGCGCAGAGCGCGCGCGCGTAATGCAGCGAGAAAAAGGGGCCCACTGCTGCGTAGAGGCTGCAGCGGCTGCCGCGTAGAGCTAGGGGCCCGCTGCATTGCGTAGAGGCTGCGCAGAGGGGAAAAGGAGGAGGGGGCGCCCCCCACACGCGCAGAGCCGCTCGCGTAAAGCGCTGGCCGCTGGCAGCACGCGTAGCGGCTGCAACCGCATGGCGTAACACCACTGGTGTTGCCAACAAAGGGAAAGGAGGAGTTCTTCTCCTACCTCTAGCTGAGAGGAAGAACCCAACCCCTAAAACTTGCAAAATCCATAACTTTCTCATTTTAAAACGAAATCAGATTTCGTAAAGACTAAAGTTGTATAAAACTTAATTCTCCACAACATAAAAACCTCAAAAACCATCCAAATCAAAGTTTATTAAATGAATTTCAAGGAAAACCGAGATTAATGAAAAGTTAGATCTAGAGAGATCCATGCTTCAAATCAAGAAGTTCCAAGTTCTAATATTGTTCTAAACTAGCTAAACAAACTTTCGAACAAGAAGAATCATGGTTTCTTTTCTTTTGATGGCAAGATGCACTTGCCTATGGTGGAGTTAAAGGGTTTTAAGAGGAAGAAGAAGAAGAGGATGCTGGTGGTGTTGATGTTAATGAAGAGAGAGAATGGTAGGTAAGGTTATTAATGGGTGGTGGTGTGGTGGAGGTAAGGGATAGTGTAGGTTAAAGTGATCCATAGCAATTCCGACCAAAGCAAGCCAGGCCGAACCCTCCAAGGGCCCATCTCCTATGAAATAATAATAATAATAATAATAATAAAAATTAAACCCAAATCCGTAATGCAACCCAATAAGTTAATAAAGTCGGCCCAAGGCCAAATACGGGAAATACAGGAAAATAATTACCAGAAAATTCAAGAAAATTCCAAATGCGCACAGGAATACGAAATACGGGAACCGAAGGTGACACAGACGCTTGAAGATATGTTAGATCTTGTGTTTTGAAAATTGGAGGGTCTTGGAGAAGATCATTTAAAATTGGTAGAGTTTCCTTACAACAACTACCAAGTTAACATCGTCAATCAGTGGAGTTTGAAGAAGGAGATAGCGTCTTTTGTGAAGGTTTTCTCCTACCAGAGGAACGATCAGTGTTAGCAGAGCAGGAAAGTTGAGCCAGTTACATCAGGCCATTTGAAGTTTTAAGACGAGTTGGAAGTAGCGTACCGGTTAGCTATATCAGCTAATCTTGAGAGTGTGCAACGTCTTCTACGTATCACAGCTCAGACGTTACATTCCGGATCCGAGTCCCATATTGGATAATTCAGAGCTGAAGATTGGACTCAACCTTTCAGTGCCAGAGAAACCAGTTGCAAGCATAGTCAGAGGTGAGAAGAAGATCAGATTTTGAGCCATCATTTAAACTCCTACTTCTTATCTTTTCGTTCTAAACTTGACTGATGCTGCTAAGTCAGCCTAGTTTTGCAAGCTATCTCTTTATCAAGTTTGATCATGACGGTATTTTATTGGGTGCACCCACTAATATATTATCTAATCAGGACCGGTGTATGATGGTCTGATCAACCTCGTGTACTATGGTTCGCTTTTGTATTTTTTTTCTGCATGGATGATATCATAAATGAAACTTGTCCCTAAAATTGTTTCATCCACGACTGCATTGAAAATTCTTATTGTTGAACCTGAGTTACGGACATAGTACCCGTACCTGCTTGATTTGAGTTTATCCTACCCCTAACCCTGCCTTTAATTTCGAGGACGAAATTTTTTAAGGAGGGAAGATTGTGAAACCCATGTTTGTAATTTATAAATGATAGTATTTAGTATTAATTTTAGTAAATATATCATTATTATTATTAATATTATTAAATATTTTTGAGTGAAAAGGATTTCAAAAATAATAAATAACAAGGATTTTTGGATTTCAGACCCAGACCCGAGTCCGAACCCAGACCCAGGCCTGAGCCCGAACCCAATTTCATTTTCCTCTCTTTCTTAAATTAGAATTGACTTGGTTTAGTTTTTAAAAAAAAAATAATAATAATAATAGCTGGTCCCGTAGGACCAGCAACTCACCCACGAACTTGGCAACCCACCATTTTCTCACCCCCCTTGCTAAATCTCTCACCACTCATACACTCTGTTCCCCCACGTTTGGAGAAGACCTCTTCTTCTCCTGCTCCTTAATAAACTCCTTATCCCCCAATCCTCCTCTCATTCCCTAACTCTCTGTCAAATTCCTCAACTTCTCTCATTCACAGAAGACAACTACTTCTCCAACTCTCTCTAACCCAACTACTCTCCAAAACCCTCTTCCAACCCGCACCAGCCCGACGCTAGCTCCGACGACTCCCCGTCGGCCATCCCCTTGCGCGGCGACCCCTCCTCCCGACGCCGAGCTTTCCCGACCCCCTTCACGCCTCCCTCCGGCCGACAGCGCCGCCCTTGCGCGCCGACGCCGGCGTTCCCCGCCGACCAGCGCCGCCCCCCTCGCGACAGTGCCCCGCCCGACCGCAGCCGGTGGCCCCGCGACCCTCTTCGGCCGACCACCCGACAGCGCGCCAACTTGCGCGGCTGTCCAGCTCCTGTCGCCGCCCGCTCCCCGCGGGTCCGCCCCTTCTCGGTCAACGCCGACGTCGCTCGTCTCCCCGCGAGCACGCCTCCTCCGGGTCAGAACCCGACAGCGCTGCCCTAACCCGTTGTTCCTTGGCCAGCACCCCTGGTCAGTCCCCTTGGCCGAGCTTCCCTGTTGGTTTTCCGCCGTGCCCTAGCTTCTGAGTTTTTCGGCGTTGCTTCGACGACGCTGGTTCCAGCGCTGCTTCGGGGATTTATTCGCTGTTCTGGATTATTTTCTTTCTATATTCATCTGAGAGCTCTAGCCGAGCAATCCGAGGTATAATCCTCTGTCCCGCTCATTTTATTATTTTAGTCGATGATGAAATGGTCCCCGATTCCCCTTGGGAATTCGGTTTTAGCGACGTCGTAATTTTTCGGGACTTTCGGAAAGGTCCTGTGAATTATTTTGAATTTTCGGAATATTTCGGGAATGGATTTTTGGTATGTTTTAGCTTTCCGTATTTTTTCGGAAGCGTTCTGTGATTTGTGGGATTGGAATCGGACTTCCGAAATTATTTTGGGTCGTCCCGATTATTCTGTGGATTGGTTGTGGATTTTCAGATAAATAAAAATTCGGATTTTTCCCTGGTTTGGGATTTGCAGGAAATTATCGGCGCCAATTCCCAGTTTTTGGGTTGACCAAAAACAGAGGAGATGCTGCCCGATTTTTCCGTAAATCCTGGATTATTTTTTAAAAAAATGAATTTAAATGATTTCGGAGTTTTATTTGATATTTGATTTTGGGTGACGACCGTATCGGTCAATGGACCCGACTAAGTGCAAACGAAACCGGCCCCGTCCGGACGTTGAGGCAATTAGCCAAGATGAGGATCGGACCATATCTGAGACTCTATTTTTACCTTTATTTGTATATTTAATTTCTGTTTATATTTATTTAATATTTCAGTTTAAGACTAACGGCGGTTTGTCTTATTTCAATTTATGTAAATAAATTGTAATGGGCATAAGCCCAGCTGGCTGTGGTCTGTAACTGTAATAGCTTAGATTTTCTGTCTTTTCTGGTTTTTCGAGTTTTTGCTATTTAACGATTAAAATGATTAGAAAGTATTTTTCGTATAAAATTAATTATTATTTTCTCACCTAAAAATTGACAAGTTTATTAATAATTAAAAAGTCACGTATTTCTCACTAAAATAAGAAAATTAGTTTTATTTTTATAAAAATTACCAAGTTTTCATAAATAATCTGGCAACGACGAGTTTTCCGAATTCAAAGAAAAATAACATTTTTTCCTCGTATTAAATCAACGCACTAATAATCGTGTTTTCTGTGTTTGGTTAATTAAAGAACTAAAATTGGATTAGGACGCAAATAGAGATTTCAACTAGCGTAGCTAGGTTGGTAAACCTGATATCTGAATCAATTTCTCGAATGTAGTAATTCGAGGACGAATCTAATTCCCATCTTGAAGTCTTCAACTTTCCAGTCCAGTCCATTTTGAGGCAAGTACATTTTGTGTTAGTTTACAATTATTTAGTAATCGTTTTAATGCAAGTTTAAACCACGATGCAACACGGAACTCTCTCTGAGAGCACTGACTGTAACTACTATAACTATTGGGGACTGGGGGAGTAGTGTAATGAGTATGACCACATCCAAACTACTGTAACTACTGTAACTATATTAGCTTACCCCTCATACACACGGGGATAAGCCGTACCTTCCTGTAACAAACCCAAGCCGGTCATATTTCATTGCCTATTCACATCACAGAACTGTAACTGTTTTAAAACTGTAACTGCTTTTTTGTGGATTTCAAAACTGTTTAAAAGTGCATGATTCTATTATTATTTCAATTGTCAAATTAGCATGAATTGTACTTTGCTTCCTCCTGACTGGAGACCAAACATTTTAGGTATCACTGATGATGCTTTGTTCCGCGATATTTCCCGAGGTCCCAACTAGAAGACGAGGATTTCGAGACTGATGAGCTGTTTGCCTAGAGTTTTCTTTTCTTCTTGATGTATGTAGAAAATGGTTTAAGTTGTATCTTTCTTTTCATTGTAAAAGTTTAATAAAGTTTTAATTTTTTTCGATGTTGAGTTGTGACAAATATAGTTTTGTTGTATGGTTACCTGCTACTGAACAGCTTACTGCCGCCGTCTCAACAACGGTGCAGGCTGGGCATGATCCGGTTCGACCCCTTTAGTTGGGATCGGGTCGTGACATTACTTTTTATTATAGTTTTTGGTGTTGGTAAAGAAAGGAAAAAAAAATCAAGTCAATTTTTCAATAATACCCTCGTGCTAATAAGAAAACTTATTACTCAAGAATATTTTTGTCTAAAAGGTATTATGGATAAAAATGGTAAATTATACTTTTGAGCGGGGATATTTTGGTCAAAAAGTTTTGTAATAAATGCAGGAAAGTTGGAAGAAAAGTGATTCCTTAGGTGGATGAGGGGAACCACTTCCTCCCTATTTTGCTACCTCTTGGGAATTATATTTTCCCTTTCCAACTTGTTTCTTTTGGCTTCCAAACACAGGAAAGGGATAACTTTTCTTTGCCAAACAAAAATTCCGGTAACCAAACGAGGCCTTAGAGCTACCCAAAATTTGGTATATAAGTCAATTTATTTATTTTTTTCTTTTGCTTTCTTTTTCACTTATCTCTCCAAAATAAAATCCTAAACTCATTATTATATAGAAGTTAGAATGTTCTCAATCTATATATATGCCTAAAATTCATCTAACAATAACTAAAATTTGATTTATGATTTAATTTGGACGATTGTACGAAGTTTAGAACTCAATTTAGGATTTCGAACTTCGAAAATTCGTCCACAGTCACGATGGGACGATGATGGACTGCCAAAAAAATTTGACAATCCTAAATAAAACAGTTGTTCAAAAAAAATTGACAGTCCTGACTGTTGTCTGTTAAATTTTTTTTATAGTCCTAAATAAAACATGTTGTAACAGACATTTTATTTAGGGCTGTCAAATTTTTTGACAGTCCTAAATATTGTCAGGGCTGTCAAATTTTTTGACAGTCCTAAATGTCGCCAGGACATTAGTTTCATCAATCACACAAGTATAATTTAATAATATCACATGTCAAAATAATCTTAAAAATTTTATTGAGGACCATAAAAATCCAATATAACCATAAGAACCCAATACTAGCATGTGTTAAAGGAAAGAAATATATTTTCTTTAGAACTGGCAGTCCTTAAAAATATGTTGTACAGCAAGCCAAGGTTTCTTTACTTCTAATTGGGAATTCAACAAATTATTGACTAATTGCGTGGTTTCAAAACTAAGCAAGCCAAG
This sequence comes from Iris pallida, assembly GCA_029216955.1. NCBI lineage: Eukaryota > Viridiplantae > Streptophyta > Magnoliopsida > Asparagales > Iridaceae > Iris > Iris pallida. Next base: position 7,345,461 of record JANAVB010032616.1, read on the forward strand.
GTTCAATATTATGAGTTCATTCAAGCTCAGTACAGTATATATATATATATATATATATATATATATATATATATATATATATATATATATATATATATATATATATATATTAGTCCACTTATATTGATTAGTTTAGATAGTGGTGTAATTATGTTGCTTAGCAACCAATCCATTAATACATCTTGACATCTTGAATTTAATTCTGACAACTGCAAAATTAGACGGGCTCAGAGGAGAGCAGACTGCCAACACCAGGTCCAGAAATAGCTAACAGAAAGGATGACATTAATGGAGAGCTAAAGCTTGAAGCTGTACAAAGAAAGAAAGAGAGCCATAGCCATTATGAAGAGAGACTTAACATTACTACTAACATCAACTTAGGAAACAAGAACTACTAACGCTGCAATGTACCAACAACAGACCAGACCAAAAATCCACCCCCTCTGTACAAAGCCATGTTCAGTGGCACCTCCAATTCTCCGAGAAATTATTCTATGAGCCGGACTCATCGGACACCCATTGAACGGGTCGGAATGGGTGTATGAACAAATTTACATGTAATCCAGCGGATGACATAGAAGGTACATGGTGAGCCTGACACACAGAATAATTTCTCCAATTCTCGTCCCGTCCTATCGAATTCAGCAGCTAAGAGCCTCGTACTTCACCGGAATCGTCCGACCGAACCCCGCCTGTGCCAGTATACTGCCCACCGCCGCAAGGTCGCGGCAGAAGGCCCCTTGGTGGTAGACGGACGACTCGTGCGCCGGACTCGAACACGAGATCCTCTCCAGCTTGGGTTTCTCTACCACCGCAGCCGTCGCGGCCTGAAACGTTGCGCTGGCCGCCGCCGCCGCCACCTCCTGCGCTCTCTGCCTCTCCACTGCCTCCCCGTCCATGACCGCCAGCATTATGCTCGAGAACCCCTTCTGCAGCATCCGGTAGAGGATCAGCGCGGACATCCTCGCCTGGTCCCTGACCGAATCCAGGTCCCTGTGCTCGTCCACGAACTCGAGCCGGTCCACGAACCCCGCCGCCTTGTCCGGCTTGTGCCTCAGCGAGAGCAGCAGGTGCGACCGCTCCAGCTCCGACCGGGTGCACCCTCTTCTCACCCCTATCAGCACGTAGTAGTCCACGCTGCACCCTTCCCCCGACGCGACCCTCTGCCGGTTCGCCTGAATTCTCAGGGTGAGGGCCCTCAGGCTGCCGGGAATGTCGCGGTACCGCACGTCGTAATGCGGCTTCCACGCCGGCCCCGGTAGCTTCCTGTCCCGAAGGATCGAGTCGTATAGCAATTTCAAGTGGTCGAGGTCCCGTAGGCAGTCGGGGAGCGCCCGAACCGACTCCAGGAGGTCCGCGCGCGCCCGGAGGGCAGGGATCGAGGTGGGGTCCAATGCCAGAGCGCGGTTGCAGTCCGCGATCGACTCCGCGAGCCGCCCCGCGGCGCGGAACGCCGCCGCGCGGCTGACGAAGCAGGATGCGGCGAAGGCGTGGGGGGTGCCCCTGCGGCCCTCGAGTATCTTGGAGAAGTGGCGGATGGACTCGGAAGGGATGCCGGCGTCGAGGGCTGCCAGTGCGGCGGCCCGGCGGCGGAGGAGGAGCTTGATGTGGGAGAGGAGGTGGGAGGCTGACTCGGATTCGGACTGGGGCGGGTTAGGCGGCGGCGTTGGTGTAGAGTTGGATGATGCATTGGTACTTCCGAGGGAGCTGGAGAAGACGAAGTTGTCGTCGGACTGCGACACGCTCTCACGGCGGAAGGCGGCGGCGGCGAGCCGGCGTCCGGTTTGGAGGAGGACCATTGCGTCCTCCATTAGGCCTAGGTGGCAGCAGGCCTGGCCAAGGATCAAGTACCTGGGAAAAAAAAAAGTTGAACGGAACCAAAATAATGTCAAGTTGACAACAACAGCTCATTCTTGCTAGCAACTACGGATCATTGATGCACTGCAATAGGAAATCCAAGTTAAGAGTTGGTCATAGATTCACTGGTGACCTGTGGAATTTGTCTTCATGTGCTAAAATCTGGAACTGGAATCTTTTGTTTGAAATCCATTGGTGAGTTTTTTTTTTTTTTTTTTTTTTCTCAATCAAGACAAGGACACACTGAGACTATAGATAATGACACAGACAGGACACACTAAAATCTGCTCCTTCAACATCTTTACATCATAACCAAAAGAAAATAACACTAGAGCAAAAATATATATATACTAATGCTATGAATCCACACTAGAAGATGGTGTCCGAATACATTTTGTGTCCTTACTATTGTGTCAGTACTTGCACAACACATGTGAGTACTTATGTACCTATTTGAAAATGTCGGAATCATGATCAATATTGTGTCGTGCAACATAGTACTAATGTCTGAAGTGCACCCAAAACTGACCCATAGTTGCTAAAAGCCTCATATTTCCATTAAAGAAGTTGTTCTTTGGATACTATTAGTAAGTGAAGAATGTGCTATCAAGGATGAACTAGAGCTCGGATTTGCTTCCTTGGAACAATTATCAGAGTTTCAAGTCAACATTTATGTTGCAAGCTATGTTGCGCGATTACAAACACGGATAATGACACCATATGGATATGGAATGTGAAAAAAACAAGTACATATTTAGCTTAGTCTACTAAGTTGCACGGATACGAACACGGATAGACACGGATATGGATACCATTTTTCCGTGTCCGTCAATCCTTAAAATGAAAATATCGAAGGACTTAGTTCTTGATAGTGATTGAATTTGAATGGATATAAGATTATATACCTCCATTGTCCTTCCTTCTCGCAATTCTTCCAGAGCCCAGCCATGACCTTCCTCTTCAAATCCGACACCGAGAAGCACGGGAAGGAGCTCTCCTCCGCCTCCCCGTCCCCCCTCTCCCCGTCCTTCCCAAGAAGCTTAGCCCTCTCCCTCGAGAGCTGCTGACAAGAAGAGCCGGAGCCGTCAGAAGAAGACCCCAGCGAGTTCGAGGAGTCGTCGTCGGGAGCCATCTTGTAGCTGGGGATGTACTCCTGCAGCATGTCCGCCACCTCCCGGAACCTCCTCAGGAAGAGGAGGCACCGCGCCTTGAGCTCGAGCGCTGCCTCGACGCGCGGCGAGAGCGCGAGGGCCGCCTCGAGGAGGCCGAGGGCGGCCGAGACATTGGAGGGTTCCTGGGTGGCAACGAGGGTCCTGGACTCCCTAATGTACTTGTCCACAACCTACAAAAATGATCAAATCGGAAGAATTAAAAGAGAGTACTTTTTTTTTTTTTTCGGATTCTTTTCTCCACTAAACAGAGACAAAGATTGGATCTTTGGGATTGATACATGAAAAGGATTGGATTTTGATTCATGGGTTCTGCTCATTTCCTCACAAAAACTTATTTTCTTAATAGAAAAATTGAATTTTTTGGCAAGGAACAGCGTAAATCTGTTGGTAGCAATAGTGAAAGTAGTGACCCATATGTCCATTTGCTGCAAAGTACACATCCCAACACAAGAGAATGCCAATCAAACCAAAATAACAAAAAAGACAAGACAATGCCTACATTTGTCCCACTTGGGTCCTGGTACGCATTTTCCTCAGGGAAAAAAAAAAAATTTGTTTCTGATGAAAAAGATGAGATCTTTGGCATCAAGGAATGAACAACAAAGCATGAGTCGATGCCCATACACAAACCTTCCTGTTGCTGAGCCACCAGTGCTTCTTCTCCCGGCGAGAAGAGAAGGAGAAGTTGACGACATTGGGTTCCAACTGCATCACCAGCAGCGGCACCTCTATGAAAAATTGAATCTTTATTATTATTATTTTCTTCTTCAGCAGGAGCAGGAGCAGGACAGCTAGACCAGACGAGCTAGAGTGAGGAGACGGCTAAATAAAGGAGGAGGAGGGGTTGGAGGAGGAGTGAAATGGCGGAATTGACCCTCCCCCTTCGCTTTCAGAGAGAGGCTCAATCCTTGAAATTCTTCGCTGGCAAAGGAGGGAGTTTTGATGCGTCCGGTTAAAGTGAGGTGAAGTTACCGGGAGTGACCGGTCACATCACGGGGAGGCACCTGCTTATTGAATGCTGGTCTTTTGGTAGGAAGGCCATCGAGTAATTTAGATATTACAGCTTGGAAAGGGAGTTTTGTAAAGGATCTCTTCTTGCAATTTGGTCCCTGTAGACTTTAAATTTGTGTTTGAGTTTGGAACTGTTTCGTTATTTGTAGATAGAAATAGAATGCCACATCATTTAGTGTTGCATTTTGTTTTGTTGCTATTAATTGAAAATTGTTGTTTACTGAACTCAAGTGGCTCCAGTGGTTATCGAATAGAGGTATAAAATTTTGGCTGGATGGCAGAAAATTAGTAAACCGAACTACGGGAGTGTATTGTTGAGTTTGTGGACATATACACAGGAGAGAAAGATAGAGCCAATTTTGTGTAAGGCACCAATATTATAAGACAAAAAAATTATAAGAATTGTCACTACTTATAAAATATCAAATGTGAACATCAAAAATGATATAAATAGGCAACCAAACACTTCGTTTATCGTTTATATTTAGTACAGGACCCTTAAAAATAGTTCTCTTTTCTCTTATGAATTATTTTAGTTTTAATTATAGTAAACGATCCAAAATACCAAGAAATAGAAAGTATATTCTATAACATACAAAAGTAAATGGTTCCACCTTGACAAAAATAACAAAAGCAAATAAATAAAAAATCATTTTATGTTTTAAAGTACATAAGTATTACTATATTAGACAGAAAAAAAAAAAAAACTTTGCAAGTCAAATTATTAACTTTCCAAGATAATGAGCCGTTATAGTAATGTGAACGAGCATTGCTTGGCATAAAAAAATTATTGAAAGATAAAATTGTAATATAAATTTATTATAAACATTGTTGTTCCTATAAATGAACTCGGAGAACCAAATAAAATACCTCTCACATTAATCATTTGAGATAAGAGTTGTTTAATTATAAGTAAATAAACATGTGAGCCCGTGAATTCAAATAAAATTTTGAAAATTAAAATTTTAACATATTATAAATATTGTTGTCCCTATTAATTTATTTTTAAAAATAATTGATGGAATATTTACAAATGGCTTACGGATCAATTTTGAAAAAGATTTAGAACATTATCACACCATTTAATTTGAAAATAAAAGAATAAGCATGTGAATTAATCCAACACTACTTTATATCCTTATCAAAATGTATAAGAATAGGTGCTCAAAAACTTTTTTTTTAAGAATATTATCCCATCATTCTTTTTCTGAGCCCGTGAATTCGTGGAATGAATGTGTGCTAAAAAAAAAAAATCTTGTCATCTCAAGCAAATAGACCCTAACAACCAACTTAATTTTCGTTTATTTCCAACATTATAAAATCTTCCTTTCCTCCACTTTGTTTATCTTATTTCATGATATATTTCACTGTTTTGCAAAAATGTACAGTCCCCCAGTTTGGACGGAATCCGTCAAGAATATTTTTTTTGGGACCAAAATGCCCATGTCTTCTTTCCATTTCCTCTTTTCCCTCCTTGGCCGCCACCGCCTGCGCTCTCCCCTCCCCGCCACCGCCCCCTCCTCCTCCTTCGACGACGGCAAGCAGCGACAGCGACGGCGAAGGCGGGGAGAGGGGAAGCGCACGACGAGGAGAGGGAAGGAGAGCGGGGGCGGGGACGGCATCCTACCTGCGGGGGAAATGGGTGAGAGGAAAGATGAAGAAGAAAGTGAGAGGGACATTTTGGTCAAAAAAAATTGGTCAAGACAGCTGACCGTCAATTTCTGACGGATTCCGTCCAAAGTGGGGAGGACTATACATTTTTTACAAAACAGTATACAGTGCACCGTGACATATGGTAAACAAAGTGGGAGACAAGTAAAAAAATCTTTTTTTCTTCTTTTGTTCACTTCACAAATTTTTACATAATCATCCCTACTACAATTGACTTTATAGCAAAATGAGAATGCAATTGTGAACTTTGAAAGACCAACATGCAAAAAGTAGAAAACAAAATTCAAATCTACAAACAATTTTATATATAATTTCTTTGCTGCCGCCTTATCTAAAAAGAAATCCGCTCTGCTTTTTTTTTTTTCTTCTCTTTTTTTAATTTACGACTTATTCGTGTTTTAACTCCCCCGCCTTTTAATGAACGCACATATCAATAACTCGTCCCGGCCGATCCCACCCAGAAATTAGCTCGTACGTGTTGCCTCAACGACGCGGCCACGTCGATTTTCGTGTTTGGTGTTCGGACCGAAACAGCGGTTCCAGCCGGAGAGATGTGTGGTCACTGTGGTGTTAACTTCTACAGGTCCCGCTTGCATCACAAGTTGCTTGCCACGTCATTAATGGAAACGGTGTGCTTCCACGTGGATGCCAATTGGCAGGAGAAGGAGGGTGGGGTGGGGTGGGGAGTATGGAGGGAGTGAGTAGCCTAAACTGCTGTTTCGTAATGGTTAGGTATTGGGTTATTTATTTATTGTAATTTTTTGACTCTCGCTTATTAATATATACTTGTATTTATATAGTATTTTTAATATTTATTAGACTAAATTTTACTTCTTGTTCTAAAAAATATTACAAAAATATTTTTCATGATAAAAAACAAAATATAGTCAAAAAATACATACATATATATATATATATAGATATCTATATATATATATATATATATATATATATATATATATATATATATATATATATATATATATATATACGAATAAATTTATATTAATAAGTGGGACAAAAATCAAAAAAATAATAATTTTTTTGTTTAATTATCAAATCAATTATTAATTATCTTGACTTCTCATTTTAGATACTAACCAATTTTCACAATTAAGTGTATTCTGGATCACGAAATACAAATCCATTCCGAAATGGCATCATATTTCTTCATCTACCATCTCTTAGGTCAGCTCTATATGGGTTAGAATTGAAATTTATCTCAAGCTAATGTGGAATATGTATGTAATTGATTCAATATAGAATCATAAATAGTCATTTGCTGCAACAATAGATAATAATCTATACTTATATTATTCTCTCTAATACTCATACCAGAAGAGAAAATTATAAATTATAAATTTATACGTAGAGAGACAGGAGATAATTATTACCAACTGAGATTTCCTTTCTCTACACCCACTTACACCATGTGCTCTAAAGGAACCTCTATATACCCCAAAAATTATTATCAGAAGGCATTAAAAAAAAATTTAGATCTCGCCAAATGGACTGGAGTCTTTTTAAATTTAAGAGGTTTTTGTAAATCTAAGGGATCTTATAATTTTACCAAGGCCCCAAATTTTTACATAAGGGCGCCATTTTCCGAATATATATATATAGATATATATATATATATATATATATATATATATATATATATATATATATATATATATATATAATATATATATAAAGCCACCACTGTGTTGGCCGTAGCCGTTGGGAACGGTGGAGCACCCCAGCGCAGTGGCGCGGGTTCGAGCCCCCTTGGAGGCATGCCTCCAAGCACCATAGAAGGTGGACACCCTCAAAAAAAAAAAAAAAAAAAAAAAAAAAAAAAAAATATATATATATATATATATATATATATATAGATATATATATATATATATATATATATAAAAAGAGAGAGAGAGAGAGAGAGAGAGAGAGAGAGTTAAGTTTGAGAAGAAAAAATATATAGTTAATTTTGAGATGATACATTAAGGTTAGGTTTAGTTCATGATAATGTAATTATAATCGTAAGAAAATAAAATTTGTAATGTAATTGATATATAATGCATTTGAATTACAATTATCTTACCTCCTATGGTAGAACATGTAATCAATCCATTTAATGTAATATCAATGTATTCAAATATTCATTTAATGTAATGGATAATATGATATTTATATAGTTTGGCAAATATTTTTGTTATTATATTTTTTGTTTTGGCCAACCATATTTTTAAATAAAATTAGAAATATATATATATATATATATATATATCTATATATATATAGATATATTATATATATAATATATATAATATATATATAGTATATATATAGCTAAAAGGTTAAAAGATAATATAAAATAAAATGTAAAAAAAAGAATACTTTTAAAAACAAGAAATAGTTTTTTTTTAAGAGAAAATTAGTACATAACGTAGAATTTGTACGAAATTGTAACGAGTACAAAGTTTCAAAAGTTCCAAGAAGAGAACATGTGGAGGACGGTCTTTAATAAAAGAAGAGAAATTTTGAGTGGCATCCACTTTATTTACCATTTCAAGGTGCACCCCACAAGTTTTCAATAATGTACAACACCCCCCACATTACACGGTTTTCGTTCAAAGTTAACAGTTGACGTATTAGACATAAATTAGGACCAAACTGCCCCTCACGTGTTGAGAGCAGTGAACGTAAAAAGGAAAAATCCTAAACTATCCTTTATTCTCTAAACAACTCTCCCTCTCTCTCCTCTCTCCTCTCCTCTCTCTCTTCTACTTCTTACTTCACTCTTACTCTTCTTTCTCGTCTCTCTCTCGTCGACTATCACCGTCACCGTCGTCGACTTTCACCCTCACCGTACTCCGACGCCTAGGAGAATTTAGAGGTACAAACCGCTCTCTCTCTCTCTCTCTTTCTCTATCTCTTTTTTTCCCCTTTTTTGACCATTTTTTGATCCATCCTCGATTTTTTTCCCTTTCGATCAGATTTTTGTAAGTTGAAGGTTTCCTCGAAATTCCATGGCGAACCAGATACCCAGGTAAGAAATTATTTAAATTTTCCTAAAGTGAATGAAAATTGTACACTGAAACTGAAAGTTTTTGGGTTTTCCTAAAATAATTTAATTTTTCCTTTCGTTTAGATATAATTTAGGTTTCATTTTTAGGGTTTTCCCTTAAATTTGTACACTAAAACTTTTAGGGTTTCCTTTAATGTACGTAACATATCAGTTTTAGGTTTTGTTTTTAGGGATTTTCCTAAAATTGTACACTGTAATTAGTTGGTTTCCTTTTTAGGGTATGTTTCCCTACATTTTAGGGTTTGCTTTCCTTTAATGCACTTTTAGGGTTTGTTTCCTTCTTTAATGCACTCTGATACAATTGTATGATATTGTACTGTTCAATTGTATGATATTGTACAGTTCAATTGTATGATATTGCACTCTGATACAATTGTATGATATTGTACTTTTAGGGTTTGTTTCCCTTTAATGCACCCTTAATGCATTTTTAGGGTTTGTTCCCTTTAATGCACTTTTAGGTTTGTCTTCCTTTTTAGGGTTCAACATGTGATATTAGTTGATAATGCACTCTGATATTTGTATGATATTTGTATGATATCTGCTCTTATGTACAATTCATCTTATGTACAATTCATATGGTACAATTCATATGCTATTGTATGAAATTCATATGCTATTGTATGATATTATGTTCAATTGCTCTTATGTACAATTCATATGCTATTGTATGATATTATGTTCAATTGCTCTTATGTCATTACTATTTGTATGCTATTGTATGAAATTGTAGGCTATTTTAAGGGTAGTTATGTTCAATTGCTATTATGTGCCATTGTATGCTATTATAGGCCATTTTAAGGGTAGTTGTACTGTTATACAGGAAATACATGCTTAGGGTCCATTTAAAGGTAGTTCAATTGCTGTTGAAGTGGACCCAGACTTTATAAGTCTGCTGGATATACCTTATACAGTTGAAAGTAATCACTTGGAGGGAGTTTACAAGTACTACTGGATTGATCAGTTGAAGAATGGGAAAACAGTGGAGCTCCTCACTGATGCTGGGTTGTTGGATATGTTTAGTAAACAACTTCCTGACAACAAAGGAAAGATACACATATTCTTAGAAGATGGCAACCCTGCAAGTCAAGAGCAATAACCTACTGAGCTTCTAACAACAAGCAAAACTAGGAGGATTAAGAAAGTAGCCCACAAACCAAGAAGACATGTCAAGAAGGGTCTTCATGAGGAGCAGTTGGATCCACTACCTAGTGACAGTGATGTGGATCTTCCTGAGGAGCAGCTGGATCAAATGCCCTCAAGGGTCTTCACTGCTGGAGGGTCTGACCAGGGGGCTCCAACACAGACAGAGCATTTTTTTGTTCAATTCACAAGATGGGCTCACTACTAAAATGATCTATTAGCGACGTAATTTAGCGACGGCGTAAATTACGTCGCTATATATGGAATTCACGACTCCTTTATATACATCGCAAAACGTCGCTGAATAGCGACGTTCAGCGACAGGTAAAAATTACGTCGCTGAATAGCGACGTTACGTCGCTGGATTTTAAATATGTCGCCAGTTTACGACGTTTAGCGACGTCCTCATGTGACGTCGCTAATATTTTTACTTAGGGCACAGCGTTCGTTTTCTCTTTTCCCACTCACTCGAAATTTCCAATTTTTTCCCACTACTCCTTCCCCCCCTCCGGCGATTCCTTCGGCGACCCCTCCCACCCCCCCCGCGACTCCCTCCCCCCCCCCCGGCGACTCCCTCCCTCTCCGGCGACCCGTACCCCCCCCCCGTCGAGCTCCTTCCTCGAGCTCAGGTAAACCCTAACCTAACTCCTCCTCCTCCTCTTCCCACGGACACACACCACACGGACACACTACACCACACACAGAGACACACACCACATACACACGGACACACGCACACACACACAGAGACACACACACACACACGATCACACGGACACACACACAATGGACACACACACACACACACACTGGACACACTGTGTCATGTTGTGGTGGACATGAGACACTATGTTGGACACGTACACATAGCCTAGATCCTTTACCAACCATTTATTTTCCATTTTAACATGTTTTTATATATCAATTTCTAAATACCCTATGTTGACTGATACCTTGTTAATTTATTGTATTTTCTAATTTTGAAAACCCAGTTTTGACAACCATTTAACCTAGTTTAATGCTTTAATTTAGATGTTTAAAACCCTAGTGTAGTGTATCTATATGTGTGCTGATGAGTTTCAAGTTTGGGGTGATTTGGTTAGAGTTTGGTTCTCGATTTGGGTTTGAGGTGAATGGGTCTGAAATATGTTATAGGAGTATGTAATGTTGTGTGAAATGAACTGATTTCCTTTCTTTTCCTTTCCTATTTGACTGAACACAGTAAATCCCCTTACTATCCAGATTGGACTGACCTATAGTTCATATCACTCACTCACTCACTCACTCTTGCCTAGGTACACACACGCATATAGCCTAATACAAGCATGTTAGCCTCCCTCATATACACGTATATGTGACTGTCACATGTAACAGTCAACACACTCACCCCCCATTCACATGTGCATGTACACACACCACCCACTCTCTACTTCTCTCTCTATATATATATGTTTGATAGATGGTATTGTATACATATATACAAAACTATATCATGTAACTCATATGTGATATAGGCATATAGCCTATGTTAGAGTGTCTAAATATATGAATGCATGAAAGTTGCCTTGTCTTGTAATATAGGCATATAGTATATACATGCCTATATATATATTATATGTATATATCTATATAGATATTACTTGTGTGTATGAGATAGCTTGAGTTGACTTTGGTCATTATTGGTACTTGAATTGATCGGAACAAAGACCCCCAATGTCGGTATCGGTCAATATTTGGTACCGGTCGGTATCGGATCGGAACATGCCAAACCGTATCGGTATCGCCCGTATCGGATCGGTATCGGCCGATACTTTAAAATTATATGAAATAGTAGTCACCCCCAAGGTTGACTATTTTTACTGAAAGTCAAAGTAGAGTAAACATCTGACCTAGATTGGACTAAGAGTTGACAAAGTCAACTATAGGTCAACCCTTGACCTAGTTTGACCGTGTTTGACTTTGTTTGACTTAGCTTGACCTTGTTTGACTTGTTGTCTTCATGTTTGTTAAATGACACCCAGATACTAGTTTTAGTTGTTTAAATGACACCCAGATACTAGTTTTAGTTTCAGTTTGCTTTGGTAACTCACTATTGCTCATTACTTGGTACTAGTTTTAGTTGATTGTGTTTTTTTAAGACTAAACAAATGACACCCAGATATTACTTGTGTGTATGAGATAGCTTGAGTTGACTCTGGTCATTATTGGTACTTGAATTATAGGTTAGGCTTGTATAGCCTTGAATGGTGTGTGCTAGCTAGTATTGGGATACCAATAGCGATAAGGTAAAGGGTACCTTGGTAGGTCATGACTAGAAATAGGATATTTGACTTAGATTTGACCTTGTTTGACCAAGGTTGACTATTTGACCTAGTTTGACCTTGTTTGACTTTGTTTGACTTAGCTTGACCTTGTTTGACTTAGTACAACCTAGTTTGACCTAATTTGACCTAGTTTGACCTTGTTTGACTTTGTTTGACTTAGCTTGACCTTGTTTGACTTAGTACAACCTAGTTTGACCTAGATTGCATATCATTGTTATTAGTAACTGTCCGCTACTAATGTTGTCCCATAATAAGACATAATATACGAATTTGTGCCTGTTGGATAATGTGTGTCCATCTTTGCAGAATTATTTCCAAATGGATATGAATTACTACTTGCGGAATCGTTCATGGATGTACAATCGTCATCCTGATGATATGTGTGGTGTGCGGGATGAATACATAGCGGGAGTAGAGCAGTTCCTGCAGTTTGCTAAGGCGTTCCCTCAGTACATGGACGGCACCAAAATTAAGTGTCCGTGTGTGAAATGTCATAACGTAAATATTATCCAGAAGTGGAAGTGACATATCATTTGTACTCGAGGGGTTTCACGCCTAATTACTATAGTGGACCGCATACGGAGAACTTGTGTCTTTAGCATCAGAGCCGGAGCCTTATGTTGAGCCGTATATGCATGCGGGACCTAATTTTGTTTCAGATAATCATGCATACGACGACGGGTGCGTGAACATGATTTTCGACGCTGCGGGGCCTAGTTTCTGAGTACGCCAGTGTACCGTTCTGTTCTCGGTCCATTACCGAGTACGCCAGTATACCGTTCTGTACGCCAGTGTACCGTTCTGTTCCCGGTCCATTACCGGGATAGGGCAGTTCTAGCAGGTTGGCGACTCCTCTCTCGTCGTCCAGCCTTCCTGATCCCGCGTCCAGCATCCCTGATCCCCCGTCCAGCATTCCTACTGTCGACGGCTCTATGGAGGGAGCCCACGTCGATCATATGGTGGACGGCGATCAGACTGATCCTGCCCAGGCAGGAGGTGAGAGCGACCCTCCATGCGCTCCCCCGGGCGAGACGCGTATGGAGATTTGGACGGACGGGCCTATGAAGTAAGTTAATTAATTATTATATATTTCTCAAATGATTATATGTACATATATATTCATGAAAAATTATTATTGTATAGATATCGGCCTTCTGCAGTACAGAGACAGCTGGAGACATTTATGAGGCAGAACTATGGTGGGCCTTGGCTCAACTACTCAGATGCTCCCGCGGATAGGAAGGCCTTTTGGTTCGCCCACTTCAAGGTAAAAAATTTGTTTATTTTTAAATTTTAATAATCATTGTGTATATTATACAACTTTTGTATTTTACTTCTTGTAGAGGACCTATTTCTATCCACCATACCGGACGGCGAGGATCGAGGGCCAATTTTCTGCCGTCATAGCCAAGCTCATCCGTGATGCGATCGACGACCAGAAGCGTCGTGATCGCTCCGGACAACCGATCCAGGGTTGGGATTACGCCAGAGCAGTGGACTGCGATGAAGGCTAGATTCAGCGAGCCCAAGTACCAGGAGCGGTCTGAGAAGGCCAAGGTGGCGCGGTCGAGCGCCGGTAAGTGGTGTGGTGGCTCCATTCCGATGACGGAGCATTTTCGTCGTCTGGTACGTTTCCTATGACGGACATTAATTTATATATAGTTTGATATAATGTTTAATACTAATAATAGATAATATATTTTAACAGGTAAAGAAGGGTGAGGACCCGAACATGGTGACCGTCTTCCTGGTCACCCATCGGAGGGCTGGGGACTTCATTGACTACATTCTATCCCAGTTGCGCGGCAGGAGTCCGCAGTGATTTTATTGGTTTTTTTATGACTTGTATGTTTTGGCCCTATGGGCAAATTGTTTATTCATACACTGTTGTTTATACACTTGGTGGGAGACTTTTTATCTTCTTTCATTTTTATTTGACTCTATTGGATGTTTGTGAGGATGTGTGTCTGTGATATTTACTTTGCACTGCCTCCTATTTTATTGTGATATTTACTTTGTGATATCTGCGACGGGATGACAAATATACCTACGCTGGGTTATAAGCGATGATCTGATATACAAAGGAGGTGCTGCCAAAATTTAAAAAAAATATATTGTGTATTTTTGTTATGATGTGTGTCTGTGTTTACAGTGAATGTAAATACAGTGTTCGAAACCATCGACAGTTTCGATTACTGTTGTATGTTTTATCTTGGATAGAAATAGCAACAGTTCAGGGTGCACTTCTGAGAGCTTTATTTTCACGTCCTTCACTTTCTCGGACGTCGTAAAGGTTTCCGAGAAGGTGAAGGACGTGAAGAGGAAGCTCTGAGAAGTGCACCCTGAACTGTTGCTCTTTCTATCCAAGATAAAACATAGAACAGTAAGCGAAACTGTCGATGGTTCGAACACTGCACTTCACACACACTGTAAACACAGAAACACAACATAACAAAAATATCAATTATATTTTTTTAAAATTTTTTTTAACATTAGCGACGTATAGCCACGTTCTGCGACGTACTGCGACGGCAAATAGACGTCGCTATACGTCGCTAACTAGCGACGTTACGTCGCTCGACGTCGCTAATATACGTCGCTAAGTTGCCCACGTGGCCACGTGGATGCCATGCCTCGTCATCATTTATAAACTTTTGAAGCGTCGCTAGTGGTCGCTTTACGTCGCAATGTTGGCGACGTACTGATACGTCGCTCTCTGTCGCTCATTTGGCGACGTCTAGCGACAATGGACGCCGCGTCGCAAATAGCGACGTTCGGCGACGAAAGTATCATCTGCGACTTGCCTATAAGCGACGTACGTTTTTCGTTGCTAAATACGTCGCAAATCATTTTTAGCGACGTCTCCTGACGTCTACAGCATTTTTGTCAATTTTAACTTTTCATAGCAAAATACAAGATTCCATATAGTCAATCAATCAATAAATATGCTTTGCATCAATTTGAACTGGAATTTCAGAGCAAAATACAAGATTTGAGCTGGAATAAATATGTTTTGAATCAATTTGAACTGCAAAATACAAGATTTCATAGCAAAATACAACATTTCAGATTACAACTTCACATAGCAAATTTTCTTCCAAAATTTCTACATAACTCTTCTAAAGTAGTGTTCACTACAATTTGAACTGGAATTTCAGAGTTAGTGTCAATAGCCGTAGCCTCATTCAACCATTGGAATGCATTGTTGCACTTCAAGTATTACAAGAATCTTCTACCCTTGCTGTGACTCCTCTTTGACATTAAGATGACTCTCCTTCCTCCACAGTTTGGATTAGGGCAAGTGGTTTCTTGCCAAGGATAATTTCTCTTCCAATGACCTAGGTCACCACATTTGAAACAACCTCCCCTTGAGTTGTTGAACTTGAAGCTCCGGAGCTTGAACCCAAAATTGCCACATCCAGCCATTGAAAATTCGAGCATAGGGGGCACTTCAAAATTTGCGGCCGGGATTTGCTTCTGTATTGGACTTCGAAACATACCTAATTCCCCTGCAACTTCCAATCTTGCATGGTGAGCTCAAAAAAGAACACTCGTCTGCTACGTGGGTGTTCATCGAGCATATTTGACATTTGTCCCAATCAAAAGAGAAAATTCCACGATTTGAGACAAACAAAACACAAAAATAAAAGCTTTCATATATTAAAGGAAAAAAACAAAATCAATTTAACTTTACCTGGGTTGCAGCGTTAGCCATGAGAGTTGGAGTTGGGAAAGCTTCGAATTTTCAATGGGAAGAGAGATTTGGGGGTTAGGTCAAAGAAAGAGAAGAGAACGTGATCTGCTAATGTAGGAATCAAGAAAGGGTACTTTAGGTATTTCAAAGCTTATTTTAAACATCTCAGAACTTCTCTGAACAAAGGAGGGTGTTTGGTCAGAAATTATACCACAAAGCGTCAACCGTTGATCTTGAACGGAAGTGGGGGGTGTTGTACATTATTGGAAACTTGTGGGGTGCACCTTGAAAATGGTAAAATAAAGTGGGGTGCCACTCAAAATTTCTCATAAAAGAAATGTAAAACTCCTATCGTATGCGACGTTAAATGGCATTTTGTTTGGATAAAGTTTTTTTATGGGACAGAGACTAGAAAAAACAAAAAAAATTAAAAAAAAAAAAACTTAATTGTTACTTGATATCCTCAACAATCATATTTTTCAACTTGATACCCTCAACTTTTATAGGTACCAACTTGATACCGGAAAAAAAAATGGACCAAATTGTCCCTTCTCTTCTTCCCCTAACCTCCTGATCCTCTCTCTCCGGCCGCGGATGGCTGGCGGGCGGGCGCGAGCAGGTGGCGGACGTGGGACGCGCGCTGGACAGCGCACGGGGGCGCGCTGGGTAGCGCTCGGGAGCGCGCTGGGTAGTGCGCGAGGGTGCACGTGGGCTCGGGGGCGGGTAGGACGAGTCATCGGGTCTGGCGGCGGATGGGGGAGGGGGGGTGGGTGGGTGGGTGGGGATGGGGTTGGCCGCCGGTGAGGGTAGGTGGGGAAGTAGCTGCCGGAAAAAGGATAATTTAGGAATATAAAAAAATGGATATAAAATTAGAAATATAAGTTGAAATATAATATTAAGTTATACATATTAAAGTTTATGATATTAAGTTAAATATTGTTAATAGTTGAGGATATCAAGTTACAATTAAATCTAATAAAAAATATTCACAAATGCCTAGGAACGTTTTAAACATTTAAAAAAACATAAACTTACCTTAAAAAAAAAGTTACAAAACTGAGCTTGCTAAAAATTTGGCTTAGGAAACATTAGCTTGCTGAAAAATGAAAGTTCAAAACTTTTTAACTTTTGCTTGCTTGATCTAGCTAAAGATTAACTTAGCTAACTGGAAAGCACATAACTTGAAAGCGCATATCCTAGTGACGTTTAATTTTCTTTATATTTTTAATATTCCTTGGAAAAAAAAACACGGAGAGACGTACATAATCTTCAAAAAAATAAAAAATAAATAAATAATTCAAATGGTCCCGGTCAAGGGACTTTTATTTGTTACTTTTAATTTTGGGTCGAAAATAAAAATAATTTGAAAAAAAAAACTTGAAAAATGCAGGAGGCTGACGTGGACAAAAAAACACCCTGGCTAAGTTTGGCGACTAAACAAATTTTTTAAAGTAAAAGTGTCTTTCCCAGAAGTGTATATATATATATGGCTTAATTGTACTTTGATACTCTGAAGTATTTCCCTATTTAAACTTTCTACCTCAACCTTTTTTTTTCCAAGTTGATACCCTGAATTTTATTTGGACAATAATGTCCCTGTCTAAAATTCAAAACTATCCCCCAAACACTCTCCCTCCATCCCCGCTCCCCCCTTCGGCCCCAACCCCTCCCCCCCCCCCCCCCAACCCCCCAACCCCCCGGTCCCCTCTTCGGCCACAACCCCTCCCCCCCCCCCCACCCTGGGCCCCGGCCCCGCCCCCCCTCTGGCCAGCTACCGCCGCCCCACCCCTCCTCCACCCCGCCCGCAGCAAACCCCCGCCCCCCTTCTGGTGCTGTAAGCCCTAGATTTCAAAATAATATTTTAATAATATTAAATAGCATTTATGTATTTAAAATGAATTAATATAATTATTAGGAATTTTTTTAGAATTTTAAATAATTTTAAGTCAAAATATATCATGTTGTAATTATTTGAATTATTTTAATATTACTTTGCAATAGTTTTAATTGTTATTATATCAGTATGCAATTTAATAATTTATTTTAATTACAGTTTGCAAATGATATTTGCAAACTGATAGGTTTAGGACATTCATGCAAAATCCCAAATTTGGGGGACCTGGCTGCAAAACCACCGTCACCCCCCCCCCCCCCCCCCCCACCCACGTTCTCACCTGCCCCCGACGACCGACGACAAGCGGCAACCGCCACGCTAACACCGACCTAGCCCACCTCGACTGCCCTAAACTGCCTATAAATACCCCCCCAGACCGAAACCCTAACCCTAGTTCCTTCTCCTACCACCACAGCCCGTCTCCACCCCACGTCGACGCTTGCGACCACCACCACTCGACGCGTCTTGCCGAGACGAGTGCAGCGCCACCCCAGCGCCGCGACGCCGACGCTTCCTCCGCCCTGTCGTCGCATCAACAGCCCGCTCGACTTGGACACGTACGTGTCACTTTGTTTTTTCCTTCTCCGATACGACTCGTCTTCACATATGCGACTCGTCGCGTCCCGACGAGTCTAGTGGTAAGTTTGGACACGACAAACTCGTGTCGTGCGTGTCGTAAATGATCGGGACACTTGGACTCGGCGTTCTTCGTGTCCCTAACTGTCAGGACACGAAGTTTGGGCTATCGAGGTTAAAATCCATTAACCTAAGTTCTAACATAACACTAACCCGAACCCATTCCCTAATACATAACTCGGACTGACCCCTTGGCCAGCCTGAGCGAACTAAACCTGACCCCCCCTGGCCGAGTTCGAGCCCCCCTTCTTTTTGTTTTGTTTTTGTTTTTATTTTATTTTATTATATATGTATATATGTATTTATATATATGTATGTATATATATATATTTATGTATATTATATTATTATATATATACTTTTTATATATATATGTACATATTTGTATATATATATATATATATATATATATATATATATATATATATATATATATATATATATATATACTTTTATAAAGTATAATATATGTATATATATATATAATATTATCTATATATATAATATATAATATATATATATATATATATATATATATATATATATACTTTTATAAAAGTATAAAATATATGTATATATATATATATATATCTAATATATATATATATATATACATATTTTATACTTTAAAAGTAAATCTATTATATACTATATATATATATATATATATATATATATATATATATATATATATTATATATATATATATATATATATATATCATATATATATGTATTTTCAAATACATTTTAGTAGACAATTATTATGTAAAATTTTACAAGTTATTTTATTATATATTTTGTGACTTGCAATTTTACCACTTTAAAATATTTTATTTATATTTAAATTCCTGTAATTTTATTGATTATGACCAATTGATGTCCCAAGCCTAGCATGGGTTTTTGGGCCCAATTGTGTCTAATACATTCAGAGTCTGTACAAGTCATATTGGACTTGATTCATGGCTCTGGGTCCTGTATCTGGACTTCGATTCAATTTCGAATACATGAACAAAATAGTAAATAATTAATTAATTATTTTTTCAGAAAGTGTTGCTTGCTGTTTTTGAATTTTTATATATATTTAATTGCTATAAAAATCTGAGAAAAATTATATTTAAATAATATGTTAATTTATATAATTTAATAATTTTTCTAGCAATTAATAAGTAATTTTAGTATTTTATAAAAATAGGAAAACAAAACTCCTTTCCAGTATACATATGTTTGTTGATTTTTAATAAATATCTATGAGGGTTTATAAATTCCATAAAAATTAGTATAAATTTCTATAATTAACAAGGATCATTTTGGTACTTTAATTTATGTAAAATTGAGCTATTTGTCTATCTCAAAAATTATTGAAACACAGTGTACAGTTGATTTATTTATTGAATAAATTACGACTTGCAATATTTTGTGTCGTTTTGAGTTGCTACAGTATTTGACCTCACCCTACACTAGTATAAAGATCCTAGAAAGTTAGTTTGGGTATTGTGTCACCCCATATTGGTCTTCTATGCTAAAGTTGTCATTTGGCTAGGTGTCCAATCAGAAAGTCATATTGCACCACTAGTGTCTTAGTGTTTAATTTAGTATAAAAACTAAATTTATGTGTTATCTCTACAGAGACGAGTCACCAGGCATCTATAGTATTTTTATCGCTGCTATGCTTTGCTAAAGGTAAGTACTTCTACAAACTTTACATACTGTTACAACAATGAACTGTGATTCCAACCATGTTAAATGATGATTCTTAGAGTAGCAAGTCAAATCTTCACATGTTGTATTATTTTCAGTCCCTACCATGTTTAGAACAGTTTTATATCTCTCACATGATTAGAATCTGGGTTATGGGAAAACTGATAGTTGAGTACGTGATCATGCCCCCTTTACAGTACCGAGCAAGGTCGCATTCTATATGCATACCTTGCCGTAGGCCATTATCCCGCATTTCTATACGGATGTACACCTATGCTTGTACACTTGTACGTATGTACATTTATTTATATGTGCTACAGCGCATTGTACACCTATTGACGATCACGTACCTACAACAGTTTTAAACATTATATATACATCTGTCTCTATGACATATGTGTCCCTGCCATGATAGATTATGATGTGCCATGATTCCAGTTTATTACATTCCTGTTCATTTCATGTTTCGTATATTCAGTTTGCTAGAATCAGTACTTGCTCCCGTCCTGACAGGATAACGTTGTATGTATACTTACTGAGGAGGAGTTGCTCTGCGATTCCTATTATGGAGTTACTGTAACGTCCGTATTTCGGGATACATATTTTAATTAGGCTTATATGTATTTTGGACCTGTATTTTATTTTCTCAGATTATGGCCCGTAATTGTGTTTTGGCTTAACTTGCTGATGTTGGTTTTCTCGTAAAACGGGTTTTGGACCTGGCTTGGTTTTATTTTGTGGAGAAGGAATTGTTTTGGTTTGCTTTAGTATGCATTGGAACACCCTAGTTAATCTTCACCCTTAACACAACACACCATCCCCTCATTAAAACCCCACCTAACTTTCTCTCTCCTCATAACTTCCATTAATTTCTTCTTCTTCTTCCTTCCTCCACACAACACCAACACCATAGGCAAGTGCACCTTGCCACCACATAAGAACCCAATTTTATTTGTCCATTAGCTAGAGTAGGCCATGGTGGACAACATTAGAACTTGGCATTTTGTGATTTGGAGCTTCCATTTTTCTAGATCTAAGTTTTAACCATTTTCAGTTTTTCTTTTTTTTGATCTATTAAACTTAGATTTTTCCTTGTTTTGAGGCTTCCATATGGAAGAGAATTCAATTTTACACAAGTTAGAACTTTGAAATCTAAATTTGGTTTTGTTTTGGCTAAGTTATGAAGATTTAAAATTTAGGGTTCTTGGAGTCTTCCTCTTGGCCTGGTGGAGAAGATGACTCTCAGCCTGCGCTCTTTAGCGCATGGCCGGACTGCGCAACTCCTCGGCCACCGCCTTGCGCTGGGTTGACTTGCGCTGGCGCTCTTTAGCTCCAGCGCCTTCTCTCCATTTGGGCGCTTGACCTCCGCGCAGCTCGCCCCTGCGCAGTTTGCCCCAGCGCAGTTCATTTTCAGCGAAACCCAGTCCTGCGCAACCCATCTTCAGCGCAACCCAGTCCTGCGCAACCCATCTCCAGCGCAATCCGCTTCAGCGCAACCCATCTTCAGCGCAACCCAACCCCTGCGCAGTCCATTTTCCCCCAGCGCAATCTGATCCCCTGCGCAGTCCATTTTCCCCCAGCGCAATCTGATCCCCTGCGCAGCCTGTTACCCATGGTGATTTGGTTTTATTTTCTTGGACTTGGCTTCTCTTTTGTGGATTGGAGCTTTGAGATCTTTTCCACACAACACGACTGTCTCGACCCAACACGACCTGGCACAGTTTTTGGTGTTTTGATTATGACTAGTACGGTTTTCATGAATTTTGTGAATTATGATTCTAGTATTTCTGATCTTCTTGATAGTGGCCTGTGGCGGTGTACTCCTGACGTGTAATTTGTAACCTGACTTGTAACTTGACTTGATGCTGTTGCGATGGCTAACTTGAGTCGTATAATCAACTTCGACGCCGTGGGTGTTCATTCTTGCTGCCTTGTGCAATCCACTTGTCTTGCCTCGCATCATGTCTAGAACGTGACTCCCTGGTTACCACGGTCAGGGATTCACACTGAATATGGTTAGGCTAATGACTAGATCAAAATATAGTTCATAGAGAATTTCCAGTCACAGGCGATCTCGTTATCTGGACGCTTTAAATGGACTTGTAGCCTGCCGACGAGTAGGGCACATTTCCAGCATGCTGTCATGTGTTGCACCCTCTAAGTCACCTAAGGGTATATCGTCTCCTGGACGATGTACCCAACCATACTCTCAACCCGCAGAAGGATAACTGGATAGTCTGCAGGGCTTGGGACTGAAAATTTCTCATTTGCATCTTGTTAGTAATTAGGCTTGTGATAACCCTAGTTTGTTAAGTAGTAAGCCGTAGTATTTGCTTGGCCGCTTGTGAATGGATGGTGTCCAGCCTGGTCTAAGTCTCGTCTAAGTCCCTGTACCTGGTACTCCTGTACATGATTGTTTTACTTATCCTTAACAATAAATAGGCAGAGACAAGGCTCCATTCAGGCGAAGGGTTACAACCTCGGTCCTTGTTTGGTTTACGGGTTGTAACCTGGCTCCCGGAACGGTTCCACGCCCCTAGTCGTTCATTGTCCTGCTGTACTCTTTATTACTTGTACTTTTCTTCCATTTTCTTATGTTCTGATATGCTGGCTTTTGTTCTTATTTCGTGGCCTCTTTTGTGGCACTTGCTCTTTCTGGGGTTTGACCCAGCTGGTTTTGTGTGGCCAGATTTCGGAGCAGCAGCACCGAGGATCTACCGAACTTCCAGCCCAATGGTGGCGACTAGAAGGAACCCGGACTACGAGTGGGTTTTCTATTTTGTTTCACCCACTACATTATAAATTTATTCTTTTGAGGCGTTTAGCCGACTAGCACCTGTTAGCTCGATGCATCTTTACTTACTGTCTGCCTACGGGCTGTAACATGATTAACAAATCCTAGGGTTGATCATGTATGACTTAACTCTTGCTAGTCCTCGTATTTTGTATGACTAGCTTCATGATCAGCTGAATATGTTATATTTGGGACGCCTTTTATTGTATATTTGGTGGTCTAACATCTTGTAATTATATTACTTGCTTGAGATTGAGACAATAGGCTTGACCTTAAGAGACCGTTGGCTTGTAGTAAACCCTCATATCTAGACAGCCGTGACCGTATAGCGAGGTGGATTCCATTTCAATATACGTAGCTGGCTATGTTCGCCCCCGCTCTCCAGTATTCTGGTTCTGGGGCGTGACATGGTTTAAGTGGTGGCCCATGCAGGTCTTGGCATTCAAGAATGTGAGGGTTTACCTAATAGATGTCTCAATCAGTATACGCCCTTGATCTCTGCTCGTATCTTCGAATCCCTGAGAATTTTGACCTGATCACATGCTTGTATCGTTGATCTATCCTGGTCCTTCCTTATTGTTTCCTGTGTTGTCTTCTTCAGCGGCACTGTACCTGACCCCATTGATCAGCGAGGTGGGGCAACTCCCGTGGACCAGCCGCAACGCGGAGATCAAGCCCAGTATTCCGGAGTAGCCTCCAGAGTTGTACCTACTGGAGGAGAGCCCCCAGTTCGGCCCGTCCAGCCTGCAGAGCCTGACGATGGCACCTTGGTAGGTCTCATCAGGACATTGATAGCTTCCCAGGATCGTAGAGGAGACGCCTTGCACCAGGTAGTAGCAGATGCTTTGACCAGAGACGGTCATCCAGGGAACAGCGCGGCCAATAGCTTCAAGCACTTGAACCCTCCATTCTTCGACGGCAGCGAGGATGCGATTGCCGCGGACGCTTGGCTTCAGGATTCCGAGGTGGTTCTTGAAGCAGCTAGGACACCTGAGAATGAGAAGGTGGCGGTGGTACGCCTACAATTGCTGGACTTAGCTCGCAGTTGGTGGGCGGCATAGGCCGTGGATTAGCGGCGCCGGTCACTTGGTCGGTGTTTAGAGAAAGATTCCAGACGAAGTATTTGATGCTGTAGATCGGTACGACCTACAGACGAGATTTACCAACTTGAAGCAAGGAGGCAGAACGGTCGACGGTTATGCATCTGAGTTTTCTAGACTCGGTAGGTATGCCCCCACCTTGGTGACGACCGAGTTTGATAGGGCCCAGCGGTTCCAGCAGGGACTACATTTGGAGATCTTGCTGGCAGTCGAGCAGTTCGAGCACCAGACGTTCGATGCAGTATTAATGGCAGCTATGAGGCACGAGTACACCTCTCAGAGGATCGTGGATAGGAACGGAGGTAGGAAGCGATCCCACAATCAGATGCACCAATCATCAGCTCCAGCCCCGGCAGCTAGGGGTTTGACCATTGGAACTCCGAGGCGGGCGGCCTCAGTAACGTCGGTTCAGCATTCAACCCCGACGTACCCGCAGCAGCAGAAGCAGAAGCAGACTTCCGTGATGGGATGTTCTCATTGCGAAAAGCCAGGGCACGTGGTGGCAGATTGTCGCAGGACGCAGGGATTGTACCTGGCTTGTGGAGCGACAGATCACAAGATAGGAGCCTGTCCGAATAGGGGTAGTTCGTCCTCTTCCAACCTAACCAGTCCGTCGGTTAGGGGACCAGCACATATGGCAGCAGCAGCAGTACCCAAGGCCATTGTTGCCTCAGGCCCAGGCATTTTATCAACATAACCAGCAGCAATATACCCAAGCCCAAGTGCAGAACATGCAAAGAGGTTTCCAGCAGAGAGGACCCGCAGCCAGAGGACAAGGTCAGGCCATGATGATGAATATGGAAGAAGAAGTTGCACCAGGTGAGGTAGTGGCAGGTACTATTCTCGTCGACTCCTCTCCAGCATTGGTATTATTTGATTCTGGTGCATCGCATTCATTCATGTCTGCACGATTCGCGACACGGATAGGATTGGAGCCCGAGTCATTATCAGTGAGGCTCAATATACTTACTGGTAATGGTCTTGTGGGAGTAGATCGAGTATTTTTCTCGTGTCGGATCGTAGTTAGCGGTAGAGAGTTCTCCGCTAGATTTATAGAATTCCCTATGGCAGACTATGATGTAGTCTTAGGCATGGATTGGTTGAGGAACCAGTATGCTAGGATAGACTGCCATGTTGGCAGGGTTGTCTTTAGTATTCCAGGCGAGCCAGAGTTTTCATTTTCCAGAGGCGCAGTGGAACCATCTTCTCCAGTATTGCGGATGGCAGTAGCAGCAGTGCAGTTACCCCAATAGTTGAAGAGTTTCCATATGTCTTCCCAGAGGAACTTCCAGGGATGCCGCCAGAGCGGGAGATTGAGTTCACTATAGACTTGATCCCCGGGACAACACCAGTATCAGAGCCAGTCTACAGGATGACGCCTTCAAGTTGGAGATTTTGTACAAAATGATTGAAGAACTCAGGACCAAGGGATTCATTCGTGCAAGTGGATCGCCTTGGGGAGCCCCGATGCTTCTTGTGAAAAGGAAGGATGGTACATCCAGGTTATTTGTAGATTATCGTACCTTGAACTCAGTGACAATCAAGAACAGATACCCTCTCCCCAGGATAGATGACTTGTTTGATCAACTCAAGGGGGCTTCAGTATTTCGAAGATAGACTTGCGGTCAGGATACCACCAGATCAGAGTCAGAGAGCAGGACATCCTGAAGACAGCTTTCCGATCTAGGTATGGGCATTGGAAGTTTCTTGTTATGCCCTTTGGAGCAACCAATGCGCCAGCCGTATTTATGGACCTCATAAATCGCATTTTCATGCCTTACTTGGATCAGTTCGTGATCGTGTTCCTAGATGATATCCTGGTCCACAGCAAGAGCGAAGCAGAGCATGAGCAGCATCTCAGAATCGTCCTTCAGACGCTTAGAGAGCATCAGTTGTACGCCAAGTTTAGTAAATGCGAGTTCTGGCTCGATCGTATTTCGTACTTGGGTCACATCATTACTCGAGGAGGAGTAGAAGTGGATCCCCAGAAGATTATGGCTATCGAGACATGGCCAGTACCTAACTCAGTGTCAGAGGTTCGCAGCTTCCTTGGATTAGCCGGCTACTACCGACAATTCGTTTCAGATTTTACGAGGATTTCAGCGCCGATGACCCAGTTAACCCCAAGGATGTACAGTTTGCTTGGACAGCAGAGTGCCAGGAATCATTTGATAAGTTGAAGCGAGGTTTGATAACGGCTCCCATTCTCACACTTCCAGATGGGACCGGAGGATTCACAGTTTATTGCGACGCTTCAGGCAGAGGATTGGGGTGTGTCTTGATGCCGCATGGGAAGGTAATATCTTATGCATCACGTCAACCTCGTGATCATGAGAAGAATTACCCGACCCATGACTTGGAACTGGCAGCAGTAGTGTTTGCACTTAAGCTTTGGCGGCACTACTTGTACGGAGACAGAGTGGAGATATTTACTGATTGTCACGATCCGCACCCGATTTTCGGATGCGAGCTCGTGAGCAAGCCAGCTACGTATCGAGCGGACTCTAGCCCGACTCGAGTACGTATAAGCTTTCAAGGTCATGGGTATCATGTCTAATCTAAACTATATCTCAACCCACAGGAATCATATAAAACAAGAATGAACAATTATGGGTCATGGTCTGCAGCCCATTAGCATATTGTCCGATTAGACTCTAAGAATGATATGAGTCTATAAAAAAGCAGGAAATATCATGGTACTGAATATAAAGCACGGGAAGATAATAAAATATCACCAGCAAATACCTGTATCATACATCGCAATCCTCTACTATCCTGCTCTGCTAACAACTCCATGTAGTCGCTAAACCTGAAGAGATCATCAGGTCCTCAGAGGACTAGCAAGATACATAAAACATGCCTACTAATATGACAGTAAATAACAGGTGTGGAGAATAAGAACACTGCAAGAAGAACATCTAAGGACGACGAGTCGTGAGGAAATGTAATACTAGACTTGGCTACCAATCAATCGATTAACCTCTATAGCTTGTAGTACAATACAAGATACTCCCAATCTATAGTAGATTTTGAATGTAATACAATGCAAGATAATCCCAGTCAAGATTAGCCAATTCTAGTATCGATCTTCTCTCCTAAAGGATACAAAGTCAAGTAGACCCTTATAAATCGTAGTACAATGCAAGATACTCCCAATTTATAGTATCGCAAGTCAAGTCAATCAATCAATGTATGCTATAGGTCGTAGTATAATGTAAGATACTCCCAATCCATGGCATGTCTCAAGTCAAGTCAATCAGATAAAGAATCATCTATAGATCGTAGTACAATGTAAGATACTCCCAAGCTATAGTATGTATCTACTGTAGTACAATGCAAGATACTCCCAGTCGAGAATGGTCAAGGACAGATATAAAACTGACAACTCAATCACGAGAAAAGAGTAACACGAAGAGACCAATATTCTAGCAATGTCAACATCCTATACGTGCACGTAATCTAGAACAAATAAAGCAATCCAGGATGAATCAATCACAATACAGAATCATGTGACAATATGAAAAGGACTACAATAAGGAAAGAGAAACCATGTAAATACTGTATATGTTCGGCAAGGTATACTTGCCTGGAGGTTGCACGGAGAACCAACAAAGTATCGCCAATCAATCCAGTCAGAAAGTCCAAGTCATCACAACTGTCTCCGAAAGCTGAAATAAACGTTACGAACATTCTCAGAATAGTCAAATTAGCTAGGATTGCCTGTCCTTAAGTCCAATTCTGGACACAGGGGCAAAACGGTAATTTTGGGCCAAAATGATGTCCGCCGTTAGACCTGCTTTGCACCGAAAAGCGTGCCAGAGTCAATGGTCTATAAGTCATCAAACTACATGTCTACGAATCCGGTTTTCTGATACGAACCCAACCGTATGTCCAAAGTTGGATTCCGGTGGGCCGTGCACAAAATCACCCGTTGAGTGGGACCGTGGGGCTCGCAAAACAATGTCGGATTCAACTGTCTCAGAATTGGACCAAACTTGGCATACAGGACTAGAAAAATGATACGGTTCTGTTGGCATAAGTTTTGTCTCGATCCGACGAGCGTGCACAAAGTAATTGAAGAATTTGCAAAGTGCACGATACGGTAATTTTGACGGATACGCATCAAATTCGTCGCGCACACCGACCAATTTGAATTCTGCCAAAGCCCACACGACCACGAAGCCGATACGCAGCTTTGGATGCTTTCTGTTCGCGACCACATCGCCCGGTTTGGCGGGACACGTCGTGTGGGACAATTTTCTAGTTTTGAAAATAGATTTTTCGTCAACTTCACCCTAATTTTAAACATCAATTAATCAACAAGAATTTATTCTAAAAATGGCGTTTCTATCTTGGTTAGGTTGTCTAGAAGTCTGTTCAAGCGGTTTTCCAAAACTCGCGATGTTCTGGTCGTAAATCGACCGTAAACTTGGGTTTCGGACAGTTTCTAATATCCTAAATCGAGTTTTTTTCCTCGATTTGGAACTCGATTCCCGTCGTGCACAGTACGAGTTGAAAGAATCTATGTGAAGGGGTTTACAGCCCTATCGGTTGTGAACGTACCTGAAGTCGTGTGAAACCCTTTTCTTTGTAATTAATAGTATATTATTATTATATTTATTATAGTTATTATAGTTATTTTGAGTGTTAAAAATTATTTCGAAAATTAAAAACATGGTTTTTGGGTGCTGACCCAGACCCGAGACCGAACCCAGACCCAGTCCAAGTCCTATTCCTTAAAATTTGATTGGTCTTTCAAAATAATAAAAAAAACCTTTTTGAGCTGGTCCAAATTGGACCAGCAAACCCACGTAATCCCCCTCCCCATTTTCTCCAGACACTTTCTGCACCACTCGGTTCCCTACTCTTAGGGAAAACCCATTCTTCCTCCCACTACCATTTTCTCCCACCATTATAACTCCCCTCTCTACATTTTCCCCCACAGAACTATTCTCCCTCTACTCCAGAGAACAACTACAACAAACCCCTTCATTCTCCGCTCTTCCTCGGATCCGAGCCCCGCGCGAGCTCTGACTTCCGGCCGGCCGTAGCCGACCCCGCCGAACCCCCTCCGACCGACCCCGCCTCCAGCGCGCCCTACGCCGGCGCCCTTCCTGCTGGCCTCCTCCCCTTGTCCATCGGAGCCGCGCCGCCCCGAGCCCCAGCGGCGCCCCGCGCTCGACGCCGCACGTTCGACCTCCCTGCGCCCCTCCTTGCGCGGCCAGCCCCGCGCCCAACTCCGCCCCTTTGCGCCCCTCCGCGCCCCGACCCGCGACCCCGGTGCTCCCGCCGTGGCGTCTCCGCCTAACCACCAAGGAGCCACCGCACCCTCGCGACCCTCGACGCCAATGCAGCCCGGCCCGAGCTTCTGTCGACCGACCCGTCGCGCCTCCCTGTGCGCCGACGCACTCCCGCCGGCCTTTCCCGCACCCTCTGTGCACCGACCCCCTTCGTCCCCGGCCGAGCACCGCGTCCTGATCCGCTGTTTCAGTGGTCCCGTGACAGCGTTGCCGCTGTCTACTGCTGTCCCGACCCCGATCCACTGTTCTGTGACTTTCCGTTCCCGGCCAGGAGCGAAGTTCCAATTTCGGACGCTGTGCCGGGTTTGCATTGCTGTTCGGATCTCCATTTCTTTCAATTATTTATCATCTGAGAGCTCTAGCCGAGCAACCTGAGGTATAAACCCTGTCCCGCCCTTTTTCTTACAGTCTGTGATGAGAATGGTCCCCGATTCTCCTTGGGAATTCGGTTTAGCGACGTCGTATTTTTCCGGAACCTTCGGAAAGGTTCTGTTGATTATTTTGGATTTCGAAACTTTTCGGGAATTGGTTTTTGGTATATTTTGGGCTTTATGGATTTTCCGGTAGCGTTCTGTGATGTTTTGGTTGGATTCGGACTTCCGAAATTATTTCGGATCGTTCCGAATTTATCTGTGGATTGGTTGTGATTATTATATATATGCATATTTGGGATTCCCTGGTTTGGGATTTGCAGGAAAGATTATCGGTCTATTTCCAGTTTTTGGGTTGACCAAAAACAGAGAAGATGCTGCCGGATTTTTCCGTAAATTCCAGAATATTTAAAAATGAATTTAAAATAGATTTCGGGATTTTATTTAATATTTAGATTTTGGGCGACGACCGTATCGGCCAATGGGCCCCGGCTAAGTGCAAACGAAACCGGCTTCACCCGGACGTTGAGGTATTAGCCTAGTTGAAGATTGGACCATATCTGAGACTCTATAAATAATTATTTTACTTTATTTTCTATCATTTAATTTTATTCATATTTAATTCATTTAAAGTTTAGGACTAACGGCAGTTTCTGTCTTATTTCAATTTATATAAATAAATTGTAATGGGCATAAGCCCAGCTGGCTGTTGGTTTGTAACTGTATTTGGTAGCATAGATTTTAGTTATTGCTGATTTTGCGAGTTTTTGTATTAAACGAATAAATTTAATAAAAAGTATTTTCGTATAAAAATTAATAAGATTTTCTCACCTAAAATCTATCAGTTAAAGATCATGTATTTCTCACTAAAAAAGAAATTAGTTTTATATTATAAATATGAAAATACCAAGTTTTAACCATTATAAAGCATCGACGAGTTTTCCAAATTCAAAATATAAAATCTTTTCCCTCGTATTGAAATCAACTCACTAATAATCGTGCTTTCGTGTTTTGTTTAATAAAGAATTAAAATTGGATTAGGACACAAATAGAGATTTCAACTAGCGTAGCTAGATTGGTAACCTGGAATCTGAGTCAATTTCTCTAATGTAGGAATTCGAGGACGATTCTGAATTCCCGTCTCGAAGTCTTCATCCTCTCCAGTCAAGTCCATTTTTGAGGCAAGTATAGTTTGTGTTAGTTTTACAGTTATTTTAATAATCGTTTTAATGCAAGTTTAAACCACGATGCAAACACGAAACTCTCCCTGAGAGTACTGACTGCAACTACTGTAACTGATTGGGGACTGGGAGAATAGAGTAATATTTACGACCACATCCAACTGTAACTTAGGCCAGTTTAGCTTACCCCTCATACACACGGGGATAAGCCGAATCGTATCAATAGGATACAACTGTACATCCCAAGACGGTCATATTCATTGCCTATTCAAATCACACTGTTTTACTGCTAGAAAACTGTTCAATTTCTAAATGTTTAAAATATGATTCTATTGTTCATTTTAACTATTTTAAATTAGCATGAATTGTACTTTGCTCCCTCCTGACTGGAGATACATTTTTAGGGGACATTGAGGATGCTGAGCTGTTAATCAGCAGCTACTACGACCCTGTCCTGTACCCAGTTGCTGCCAGAGTCCCCATTGGAGGACGTTGGGACTGAGGCCGTTGAGCCGGCTGATAGATAGATTTTCTTTTTCAGCATTGTTGTTTATTTCCAATTCAGTTATTTATTTTCAGTATATTTTCCCAGTAGTATTTAACTTTCAAAGTTTAATAAAATTTTATTTACGAATTTGAGTTGTGACAAATATAGTTGTTGTTGTATGGTTACCTGCTAATGGAACAGCTTACTGCCGCCGTCTCAACAACGGTGCAGGCTGGGCATGATCCGGTTCGACCCAATTAATTGGGATCGGGTCGTGACATGTTTTTAGTGGTGGCCCATGAAGGTCCAAACAACAACTTAGGAAAACATACTTAGAAACAATTAGAACACTAGATCATTGATTTGTCACAACATAGGACCGAATTATATAAATAAATAAATTTTTGTTTGATTATAGATTGGTAGGTTACTTGCTTATGTGTGCATCCTAAACCTTCCAGAGAATGGCCATTGACAAGACCAATCCTGCTGGTGATGAGGTGTTATCTCCGGATCATACCCCATCTCCTCAACCAAGTCCAGGGTTTATTCCCTCGCAGCTGATTGACCATCTCCATAATGCATCCAGTGAAGTTTTTACTACCCGGCGGATCCTATCTCTTCTCAAACTGAGCTGCATTTCCTTGAGGAAGTATCCATTCCTGATGCTCCACCAGTGCCAGCGAACACCTCCCAAATGGTTGTCCTACTTCAAGAAATCCTGGAGTCCCAGAAGGCTCAAGCTGAAGTCCAGCAGGAACATGGATATCACGAGAGAAGTCATGAAGAACGTCAATGATGTAGCCTTAGCTGTCTCCAACCAATTAGAGCGGAACCTCACCCTAGGAGGTATACCCCTGAATCTAGAAGATATTTGGGTCCCATCAAGTACTCTACTTTCCGACAGTCTTGTCGTAAGAGGCTATTGGCTTGTGAATACTGCAAGAGGCCTGGTCATCAGACCGTTAGTTGCCGCAAGAGATTGGGACAATATTTGGTATGTGGATCCGCTGAACATCGGGTAAAGAACTGCCTCTTATCTCCCCATTATACCAGAGCACCTATCCAGCAACACCTGCCACGCCGCAACCTAGGGATTCTCTTTCTATCAAGCAGACCTTGCCTCCTACACCCATTGCAGGAGGGCATGATGCAGACTCGAGGATCATAGAGGAAGATGAAGCAGTTGGAGACTGCTCATGCAAGAGCCAGAACCATGAAGATTAGTACCTAGGACTGCTGAATAGCATTTTCTATTGTTATAAAAGTTGTAACAGGATGTCCTTAGAATAATCATGAGAGTCTTGCTGTAATTCTCTTTCATAAATAAAATTCTTAGTTACACCTTTATGGTAGATGTTTTCCCTGATAGTTTTCCCGGATTACCCCGACCTAGACATAGAGTTCACTATTGACCTAGTTCCCGGCTCTCCCATATTTTTAAGGGATGCTACAGAGTCAACCTGAAGGAGGCCAAGGAGATGAAGGACCGGATCAATAAGTTCTAGGATTTACCCAAGATGGAACTTCATCCTAGGGAGCGTCAGTCTTGTTAGTGCACAAGAAGGACGGAACAGTACGGATGTACATCTACTACCGGGCGCTGAACAATCAAGAACAAGTACCCTTTGCCCCGGATCGATAACCTATATGATCAATTGAGCAGAGCCAATGTGTTTTCGAAGATTGATCTTAGATCTGGCTACCATCAGATCAGGGTTAGGAAGGAAGATATTCCCAAGACGACATTCAACACCAAGTATGGACAGTTTGAATTCTTGGTCTTGCCGTTTGGACTGACGAATGCTCCTGCGATGTTCATGAACCTTATGAACAAGGTTTTTCATGAATATCTAGATCAAATTGTCGTTGTCTTCATCGATGACATTCTGATCTATTCAAAGACGGAAGAGGAGCACGAAGAGCACCTCTGGAAAGTTTTGGAAACTTTGAGGAAGGAGAAGCTGTTTAGTAAGCCTTCCAAGTGTGAATTCTTTCTAGACAAGATGGATTTTCTTGGCCATGTTGTCACAGGAGAAGGAATTTTGGTGGATCCGAAGAAGATAGCCACTGTTGAGAAGTGGTCCCAAACTCAGTTGCTGAAATCAGGAGTTTTTGAACTTGGCTGGCTACTACCGAAGTTCGTGAAGGGTTTTTTGCCAGAATTGCAGAGCCGAGGACGAAGCTCACTCGGAATGAAGAGTTCATCTGGACGAAGATTGCCAGGCATCATTCGAGGAGCTGAAGAAGAGACTTACCACTACACCAATCTTTGCGCTACCCGCAGGAACTGGTGGTTTCTCAATCTACAGTGACGCCCCAGGTAAAGGACTGGGTTGCGTTCTTCAACAACATGGAAAAGTGATTGCTTATGCATCTAGGCAATTACAGACCATGAGAAGAACTATCCACACATGATCTGGAGCTTGCGGCAGTCATCTCTGTTTTGAAGCTATGGAAGCATTATCTATATGGAAGAGAGTGGAAATATATACAGACCACAAAAGTCTGAAGTATGTTTTCACTCCGAAGGAGCTGAACATGAGACAAAGAATGGCGGGAGCTGATGAAGGATTTTGATATCGATCTACAGTACCACCCAGGTAAGGCTAATGTGGTCGCAGATGCACTTAGTCGATACCCTATGGCATGTTTTTGACCAAGGAGCAACATCTGCTAGAGGACATCGAGAAGCTTGGACGGGAGATTATACTGCCTGGAAGGAAGGAGCTGGATGCTGATTCATTTTTTATGAAGTTACAAGTGAGCTCGAGTCTGATGGACAAAATCAAGACGAGACACTTTACAAACTTAGAGATCAAGTGCTGGCAGGAACACTTGAAGAACTAAATCGCCAGTGACAGAGCACTGAAGAATGGTACGGAACTTTGTGTACCAACTGGCGAACTGAGGAACGAGCTGATGCAAGAAGCGCACCAGTCGCAGTATTCCATACATCCTGGAGCCAACAAAATGTATCGGATATACGTACCATTGTTTGGTGGTTTGGAATGAAGAAAGACGTGGCCAGGTATGTTGTTTAATTTGTCAACAAGGGAAGGCTAGCATGCAGAGACCAGCAGGACTATTGCAGCCGCTTGACATTCCGAGTGGAAATGGGAGCACATAAAAATATATTTTGTATCGGGACTGCCTCGATCCCAAGGAGGAAGGATGCCATTTGGGTTATCGTGGACCGACTGACGAAGCCAGCTCACTTTATCCCCTTCAAGGTTGGTCTATCCATCGAGAAGTTGGCAGCACTGTACATGCGACACATCTACCGGATTCATGAAGTTCCGGTAAGTATCGTATCTGACAGAGATACTAGATTTACCTCCCACTTTTGGAAGAGTTTATATGACAGTTTGGAAACACAACGGAAGTTCAGCGCGCCTACCACCCCCAGACTGACGGGCAATCAGAGAGAACAATATAGACGTTAGAAGACATGCGGAGATCCTGCATCTTGGAATTTTGAGGGTCTTGAGAAGACCATTTGCACTTGGTAGAATTCTCCTACAACAGCAGCTACCAAGCTAGTATCGGTATGACACTGTTCGAGGCACTCTATGGACGTCGTTGTCGTACACCACTTGCATGGGACGACGTAGGAGAAAGAGTACTGCTGGGTCCTGAGAAGGTGACCGATGCAGCAGAGAAGGTGAGAATGATCAGAGACAAGCTCAGGATTGCCCAAGACAGACAGGAGCATTGGGTTGATAGTAGTAGTCGACCGGTGAAGTTTGAAGAAGGAGATAGCATTTCTGTGAAGTTTCTTCTACCAGAGGAACAAACAGTTTTACGTAGCTGGGAATTGAGGCCAGCTCAGACGCTACATTCCGGATCCGAGTCACATATTGGATAATTCAGAGCTGAAGATTGGACCCAACCTTTCAGAGCCAGAGAAGCCAGTTACAAGTGTAGTCAGAGGTGAGAAGAAGATCAGAATTTGAGCCATCACATAAACTACTATTCCTTATCTTTTCGTTCTAAACTTGACTGATGCTGCTAAATTAGCCTAGTTTTTCAAGCTATCTTTTTATCGAGCTTGATCATGACGGTATTTTATTGGGTGCACCCACTAAAATATTGTCTAATCAGGACCGGTGCACGATGGTCTGATCAACCTCGTGTACTTTGGTTCGCTTTTGTATTTTCTACATGGATGATATCATAAATGAAACTTGTCCCTAAACCGTCTCATCCACGACTGCCTTGAAATTCTTATTGTTGGACCTGAGTTACAGGCGCAGTACCCGTACCTGTTTGATTCTCCTACCTTGCCTTTAATTTCGAGGACGAAATTTTCTAAGGAGGAAAGATTGTGAAACCCATTTTCTTTGTAATTAATATTAGTATTATTATTATATTTATTATAGTTATTAGTATTATTTTGAGTGTTAAAAATTATTTCGAAAACTTAAAAACATGGTTTTTGGGTGCTGACCCAGACCCGAGCCCGAACCCAGACCCAGTCCAAGTCCTATTCCTTAAAATTGATTGGTCTTTCAAATAATAAATAAAAAAAACCTTTTTGAGCTGGTCCAAATTGGACCAGCAAACCCACGTAATCCCCTCCCCATTTTTCTCCAACACTTTCTCCACCACTCGGTTCTCTACTCTTAGGGAAAACCCATTCTTCTTTCTACTACCATTTTTTCTTCCACCTCATTATAACTCCCCTCTCTCCTTACATTTTCCCCCACAGAACTATTCTCCCTCTACTCCAGA
Source organism: Iris pallida (assembly GCA_029216955.1). Taxonomy (NCBI): domain Eukaryota; kingdom Viridiplantae; phylum Streptophyta; class Magnoliopsida; order Asparagales; family Iridaceae; genus Iris; species Iris pallida. Next base: position 7,381,603 of record JANAVB010032616.1, read on the forward strand.
GAACAACTACAACAAACCCTTCACTTCTCCGCTCTTCCTCGGATCCGAGCCCCGCGCGAGCTCTGACTTCCGGCCGACCGCAGCCGACCCCGGCTGAACCCCCTCTGGCCGACCCCGCCTCCAGCGCGCCCTACGTCGGCGCCCTTCCCGTCGGCCTCCTCCCCTTGTCCATCGGAGCCGCCGCCCCGAGCCCCAGCGGCGCCCCGCGCTCGACCCGCACGGTCGACCTCCCTGCGCCCCTCCTTGCGCGGCCAGCCCCGTGCCCAACTCCGCCCTTCGTGCCCCTCCGGTGCGCCCCGACCCGCGACCCCGGTGCTCCGCCCGTGGCGTCTCCGCCCAACCACCAGGGCGCCACTGCACCCTCGACCCTCGGCGCCAACGCAGCCCGGCCCCGAGCTCCTGTCGGCCGACCTGCCGGCCTCCCTGTGCGCCGACGCACTCCCCGGCCTTCCCGCTCTGTGCGCCGACCCCCTTCGTCCCCGGCCGAGCACCGTGCCCTGATCCGCTGTTTCAGTGGTCCCGTGACAGCGTTGCCGCTGTCCACTGCTGTCCCGACCCGATCCACTGTTCTGTGACTTTCCGTTCCCGACCAGGAGCGAAGTTCCAATTTCGTACGCTGTTCCGGGTTTGCATTGCTGTTCGGATCTCCATTTCTTTCTATTATTTATCATCTGAGAGCTCTAGCCGAGCAACCTGAGGGTATAACCCCCGTCCCGCCCTTTTTCTTACAGTCTGTGATGAGAATGGTCCCCGATTCCCTTTGGAATTCGGTTTTAGCGACGTCGTATTTTTTTCGGAACCTTCGGAAAGGTTCTGTTGATTATTTTGATTTCCGGAACTTTTCGAAAATTGGTTTTTGGTATATTTTGGGCTTTCGGATTTTTCGGTAGCGTTCTGTGATGTTTTTGGTTGGATTCGGACTTCCAAAATTATTTCGGGTCGTTCCGAATTTATCTATGGATTGGTTGTGGATTATTATATATATACATATTTGGGATTCCCTGGTTTGGGATTTGCAGGAAAGATTATCGGCCTATTTTCCATTTTTGGGTTGACCAAAACAGAGGAGATGCTGCCGGATTTTTCCGTAAATTCCAGAATATTTTAAAAATGAATTTAAAATGGATTTCGGGATTTTATTTAATGTTTAGATTTTGGGCGACGACCGTATCGGCCAATGGGCCCCGGCTAAGTGCAAACGAAACCGGCTTCGCCCGGACGTTGAGGCATTAGCCTAGTTGAAGATTGGACCATATCTGAGACTCTATAAATAATTATTTTATCTTTATTTTCTATCATTTAATTTTATTCATATTTTTCATTTAAAGTTTAGGACTAACGGCAGTTTCTGTCTTATTTCAATTTATGTAAATAAATTGTAATGGGCATAAGCCCAGTGGCTGTTGGTTTGTAACTGTATTTGGTAGCATAGATTTTAGTTATTGCTGATTTTGCGAGTTTTTGTATTAAACGAATAAATTTAATAAAAAGTATTTTCGCACCTAAAATCTATCAGTTAAAGATCATGTATTTCTCACAAAATAAAGAAATTAGTTTTATACTTATAAATATAAAAATACCAAGTTTTAACCAATTAAACCGGCATCGACGAGTTTTCCAAATTCAAAATATAAAATGATCTTTTCCCTCGTATTGAAATCAACTCACTAATAATCGTGCTTTCGTGTTTTGTTTAATAAAGAATTAAAATTGGATTAGGACACAAATAGAGATTTCAACTAGCGTAGCTAGATTGGTAACCTGGAATCTGAGTCAATTTCTCGAATGTAGGAATTCGAGACGATTCTGAATTCCCGTCTCGAAGTCTTCATCCTCTCCAGTCAAGTCCATTTTTGAGGCAAGTATAGTTTGTGTTAGTTTTACAGTTATTTTAATAATCGTTTTACTGCAAGTTTAAACCACGATGCAAACACGAAACTCTTCTGAGAGTACTGACTGCAACTACTGTAACTGATTGGGGACTAGGGGAATAGAGTAATGTTTATGACCACATCCAACTGTAACTTAGGCCAGTTTAGCTTACCCTCATACACACGGGGATAAACCGAATCGTATCAATAGGATACAACTGTACATCCCAAGCCGGTCATATTCATTGCTATTCAAATCACACTGTTTTACTGCTAAAAACTGTTCAATTTCTAAACTGTTTAAAAGTACATGATTCTATTGTTCATTTTAACTATTTTAAATTAGCATGAATTGTACTTTGCTCCCTCCTGACTGGAGATACATTTTTAGGAGACATTGAGGATGTTGAGCTGTTAATCAGCAGCTACTACGACCCTGTCCTGTACCCAGTAGTGCTGCCAGAGTCCCCATTGGAGGACGTTGGGACTGAGGCCGTTGAGCCGGCTGATAGATAGATTTTCTTTTTCAGCATTGTTGTTTATTTCCAATTCAATTATTTATTTTCAGTACATTTTCCCAGTAGTATTTAACTTTCAAAGTTTAATAAAATTTTATTTCCGAAATTGAGTTGTGACAAATATAGTTGTTGTTGTTGGTTACCTGCTAATGGAACAGCTTACTGCCGCCGTCTCAACAACGGTGCAGGCTGGGCATGATCCGGTTCGACCCAATTAATTGGGATCGGATCGTGACATGTTTTTAGTGGTGGCCCATGAAGGTCCAAACAACAACTTAGGAAAACATACTTAGAATTAGAATACTAGAACATTGATTTGTTACAACATAGGACTGAATTATATATAAATAAATATTTTTTTGATTATAGATTGGTAGGTTACCTTGCTTATGTGTGCATCCTAAACCTTCCAGAGAATGACCATTGACAAGACCAATCCTGCTGGTGATGAGGTGTTATCTCCGGATCATACCCATCTCCTCAACCAAGTCCAGGGTTTATTCCCTCGCAGCTGATTGACCATCCCCATAATGCATCCAGTGAAGTTTTTACTACACAGGCGGATCCTACCTCTTCTCAAACTGAGCTGCATTTCCTTGAGGAAGTACCCATTCCTGATGCTCCACCAGTGCCACGAACACCTCCCAAATGGTTGTCCTACTTCAAGAAATCCTGGAGTCCCAGAAGGCTCAAGCTGAAGTCCAGCAACAGATGGATATCACGAGAGAAGTCATGAAGAACGTCAATGATGTAGCCTTAGCTGTCTCCAACCAAGTTAGAGCGGAACCTCACCCTAGGAGGTATACCCCTGAATCTATAAGATATTTGGGTCCCATCAAGTACTCTACTTTCGACAGTCTTGTCGTAAGAGGCTATTGGCTTGTGAATACTGCAAGAGGCCTGTCATCAGACCGTTAGTTGCCGCAAGAGATTGGGACAATGTTTGGCATGTGGATCCGCTGAACATCGGGTAAAGAACTGCCTCTTATCTCCCATTATACCAGAGCACCTATCCCAGCAACACCTGCCACGCCGCAACCTAGGGATTCTCTTTCTATCAAGCAGACCTTGCCTCCTACACCCATTGCAGGAGGGCATGATGCAGACTCGAGGATCATAGAGGAAGATGAAGCAGTTGGAGACTGCTCATACAAGAGCCAGAACCATGAAGATTAGTACCTAGGACTGCTGAATAGCATTTTCTATTGTTATAAGAAGTTGTAACAGGATGTCCTTAGAATAATCATGAGAGTCTTGCTGTAATTCTCTTTCATAAATAAAATTCTTAGTTACACCTTTATGGTAGATGTTTTCCCTGATAGTTTTCCGGATTACCCCAGACCTAGACATAGAGTTCACTATTGACATAGTTCGGCTCTCCCCTATTTTTAAGGGATGCTACAAAGTCAACCTGAAGGAGGCCAAGGAGATGAAGGACCGGATCAATGAAGTTCTAGGATTTACCCAAGATGGAACTTCATCCTAGGGAGCGTCAGTCTTGTTAGTGCACAAGAAGGACGAAACAGTACGGATGTGCATCTACTACCGGCGCTGAACAATCAAGAACAAGTACCCTTTGCCCCGGATCGATAACCTATATGATCAATTGAGCAGAGCCAATGTGTTTTCGAAGATTGATCTTAGATCTGGCTACTATCAGATCAGGGTTAGGAAGGAAGATATTCCCAAGACGGCATTCAACACCAAGTATGGGCAGTTTGAATTCTTGGTCTTGCCGTTTGGACTGACGAATGCTCCTGCGGTGTTCATGAACCTTATGGGACCGGAGGATTCACAGTTTATTACGACGCTTCAGGCAGAGGATTGGGGTGTGTCTTGATGCCGCATAGGAAGGTAATATCTTATGCATCACGTCAACCTCATGATCATGAGAAGAATTACCGACCCATGACTTGGAACTGGCAGCAGTAGTGTTTGCACTTAAGCTTTGGCGACACTACTTGTACGGAGACAGAGTGGAGATATTTACTGATTGTCACGACTCGCACCCAGTTTTCGGACGCGAGCTCGTGAGCAAGCCTCATACGTATCGAACGGACTCCAGCCCGACTCGAGTACGTATAAGCTGTCAAGGTCATGGGTATCATGTCTAATCTAAACTATATCTCAACCCACAGAATCATATAAAACAAGAATACAATTATGGGTCATGGTCTGCAGCCCATTAGCATATTGTCCGATTAGACTCTAAGAATGATATGAGTCTATAAAATAAGCAGGAAATATCATGGTACTGAATATAAAGCAGAAGATAATAAAATATCACCAGCAATATGTATCATACATCGCAATCCTCTACTATCCTGCTCTGGCGA
>JANAVB010032616.1:7386340-7535668 GCA_029216955.1 Iris pallida
CTGATGTTGGTTTTCTCGTAAAACGGGTTTTGGACCTGGCTTTTTTATTTTTGTGGAGAATTGTTTTTGGTTTGCTTTAGTATGCATTGCACCCTAGTTAATCTTCACCCTTAACACACACCCCCCTCATTAAACCCCACCTAACTTTCTCTCTCCTCATAACTTCCATTAATTTCTTCTTCTTCTTCCTTCCTCCACACAACACCAACACCATAGGCAAGTGCACCTTGCCACCACATAAGAACCCAATTTTATTTGTCCATTAGCTAGTAGGCCATGGTGGACAACATTAGAACTTGGCATTTGTGATTTGGAGCTTCCATTTTTCTAGATCTAAGTTTTAACCATTTTCAGTTTTTCTTTTTTTGATCTATTAAACTTAGATTTTTCCTTGTTTTGAGGCTTCCATATGGAAGAGAATTCAATTTTACACAAGTTAGAACTTTGAAAATCTAAATTTGGTTTTGTTTTGGCTAAGTTATGAAGATTTAAAATTTGGGTTCTTGGAGTCTTCCTCTTGGCCTGGTGGAGAAGATGACTCCAGCCTGCGCTCTTTAGCGCATGGCCGGACTGCGCAACTCCCTCACCGCCTTGCGCTGGGTTGACTTGCGCTGGCGCTCTTTAGCTCCAGCGCCTTCTCTCCATTTGGGCGCTTGACCTCCGCGCAGCTCGCCCCTGCGCAGTTTGCCCCAGCGCAGTTCATTTTCAGCGAACCCAGTCCTGCGCAACCCATCTTCAGCGCAACCCAGTCCTGCGCAACCCATCTCCAGCGCAATCCGCTTCAGCGCAACCCATCTTCAGCGCAACCCAACCCCTGCGCAGTCCATTTTCCCCCAGCGCAATCTGATCCCCTGCGCAGTCCATTTTCCCCCAGCGCAATCTGATCCCCTGCGCAGCCTGTTACCCATGGTGATTTGGTTTTATTTTCTTGGACTTGGCTTCTCTTTGTGGATTGGAGCTTTGAGATCTTTTCCACACAACACGACTGTCTCGACCCAACACGACCTGGCACAGTTTTTGGTGTTTTGATTATAGTACGGTTTTCATGAATTTTGTGAATTATGATTCTAGTATTTCTGATCTTCTTGATAGTGGCCTGTGGCGGTGTACTCCTGACGTGTAATTTGTAACCTGACTTGTAACTTGACTTGATGCTGTTGCGATGGCTAACTTGAGTCGTATAATCAACTTCGACGCCGTGGGTGTTCATTCTTGCTGCCTTGTGCAATCCACTTGTCTTGCCTCGCATCATGTCTAGAACGTGACTCCCTGGTTACCACGGTCAGGGATTCACACTGAATATGGTTAGGCTAATGACTAGATCAAAATATAGTTCATAGAGAATTTCCAGTCACAGGCGATCTCGTTATCTGGACGCTTTAAATGGACTTGTAGCCTGCCGACGAGTAGGGCACATTTCCAGCATGCTGTCATGTGTTGCACCCTCTAAGTCACCTAAGGGTATATCGTCTCCTGGACGATGTACCCAACCATACTCTCAACCCGCAGAAGGATAACTGGATAGTCTGCAGGGCTTGGGACTGAAAATTTCTCATTTGCATCTTGTTAGTAATTAGGCTTGTGATAACCCTAGTTTGTTAAGTAGTAAGCCGTAGTATTTGCTTGGCCGCTTGTGAATGGATGGTGTCCAGCCTGGTCTAAGTCTCGTCTAAGTCCCTGTACCTGGTACTCCTGTACATGATTGTTTTACTTATCCTTAACAATAAATAGGCAGAGACAAGGCTCCATTCAGGCGAAGGGTTACAACCTCGGTCCTTGTTTGGTTTACGGGTTGTAACCTGGCTCCCGGAACGGTTCCACGCCCCTAGTCGTTCATTGTCCTGCTGTACTCTTTATTACTTGTACTTTTCTTTTTCTTATTTCTTATGTTCTGATATGCTGGCTTTTGTTCTTATTTCGTGGCCTCTTTTGTGGCACTTGCTCTTTCTGGGGTTTGACCCAGCTGGTTTTGTGTGGCCAGATTTCGGAGCAGCACCCGAGGATCTACCGAACTTCCAGCCCAATGGTGGCGACTAGAAGGAACCCGGACTACGAGTGGGTTTTCTATTTTGTTTCACCCACTACATTATAAATTTATTCTTTTGAGGCGTTTAGCCGACTAGCACCTGTTAGCTCGATGCATCTTTACTTACTGTCTGCCTACGGGCTGTAACATGATTAACAAATCCTAGGGTTGATCATGTATGACTTAACTCTTGCTAGTCCTCGTATTTTGTATGACTAGCTTCATGATCAGCTGAATATTTATTTTGGGACGCCTTTTATTGTATTTGGTGGTCTAACATCTTGTAATTATATACTTGCTTGAGATTGAGACAATAGGCTTGACCTTAAGAGACCGTTGGCTTGTAGTAAACCCTCATATCTAGACAGCCGTGACCGTATAGCGAGGTGGATTCCATTTCAATATACGTAGCTGGCTATGTTCGCCCCCGCTCTCCAGTATTCTGGTTCTGGGGCGTGACATGGTTTAAGTGGTGGCCCATGCAGGTCTTGGCATTCAAGAATGTGAGGGTTTACCTAATAGATGTCTCAATCAGTATACGCCCTTGATCTCTGCTCGTATCTTCGAATCCCTGAGAATTTTGACCTGATCACATGCTTGTATCGTTGATCTATCCTGGTCCTTCCTTATTGTTTCCTGTGTTGTCTTCTTCAGCGGCACTGTACCTGACCCCATTGATCAGCGAGGTGGGGCAACTCCCGTGGACCAGCCGCAACGCGGAGATCAAGCCCAGTATTCCGGAGTAGCCTCCAGAGTTGTACCTACTGGAGGAGAGCCCCCAGTTCGGCCCGTCCAGCCTGCAGAGCCTGACGATGGCACCTTGGTAGGTCTCATCAGGACATTGATAGCTTCCCAGGATCGTAGAGGAGACGCCTTGCACCAGGTAGTAGCAGATGCTTTGACCAGAGACGGTCATCCAGGGAACAGCGCGGCCAATAGCTTCAAGCACTTGAACCCTCCATTCTTCGACGGCAGCGAGGATGCGATTGCCGCGGACGCTTGGCTTCAGGATTCCGAGGTGGTTCTTGAAGCAGCTAGGACACCTGAGAATGAGAAGGTGGCGGTGGTACGCCTACAATTGCTGGACTTAGCTCGCAGTTGGTGGGCGGCATAGGCCGTAGGATTAGCGGCGCCGGTCACTTGGTCGGTGTTTAGAGAAAGATTCCAGACGAAGTATTTGATGCTGTAGATCGGTACGACCTACAGACGAGATTTACCAACTTGAAGCAAGGAGGCAGAACGGTCGACGGTTTGCATCTGAGTTTTCTAGACTCGGTAGGTATGCCCCCACCTTGGTGACGACCGAGTTTGATAGGGCCCAGCGGTTCCAGCAGGGACTACATTTGGAGATCTTGCTGGCAGTCGAGCAGTTCGAGCACCAGACGTTCGATGCAGTATTAATGGCAGCTATGAGGCACGAGTACACCTCTCAGAGGATCGTGGATAGGAACGGAGGTAGGAAGCGATCCCACAATCAGATGCACCAATCATCAGCTCCAGCCCCGGCAGCTAGGGGTTTGACCATTGGAACTCCGAGGCGGGCGGCCTCAGTAACGTCGGTTCAGCATTCAACCCCTACGTACCCGCAGCAGCAGAAGCAGAAGCAGACTTCCGTGATGGGATGTTCTCATTGCGAAAAGCCAGGGCACGTGGTGGCAGATTGTCGCAGGACGCAGGGATTGTACCTGGCTTGTGGAGCGACAGATCACAAGATAGGAGCCTGTCCGAATAGGGGTAGTTCGTCCTCTTCCAACCTAACCAGTCCGTCGGTTAGGGGACCAGCACATATGCAGCAGCAGCAGTACCCAAGGCCATTGTTGCCTCAGGCCCAGGCATTTTATCAACATAACCAGCAGCAATATACCCAAGCCCAAGTGCAGAACATGCAAAGAGGTTTCCAGCAGAGAGGACCCGCAGCCAGAGGACAAGGTCAGGCCATGATGATGAATATGGAAGAAGAAGTTGCACCAGGTGAGGTAGTGGCAGGTACTATTCTCGTCGACTCCTCTCCAGCATTGGTATTATTTGATTCTGGTGCATCGCATTCATTCATGTCTGCACGATTCGCGACACGGATAGGATTGGAGCCCGAGTCATTATCAGTGAGGCTCAATATACTTACTGGTAATGGTCTTGTGGGAGTAGATCGAGTATTTTTCTCGTGTCGGATCGTAGTTAGCGGTAGAGAGTTCTCCGCTAGATTTATAGAATTCCCTATGGCAGACTATGATGTAGTCTTAGGCATGGATTGGTTGAGGAACCAGTATGCTAGGATAGACTGCCATGTTGGCAGGGTTGTCTTTAGTATTCCAGGCGAGCCAGAGTTTTCATTTTCCAGAGGCGCAGTGGAACCATCTTCTCCAGTATTGCGGATGGCAGTAGCAGCAGTGCAGTTACCCCAATAGTTGAAGAGTTTCCATATGTCTTCCCAGAGGAACTTCCAGGGATGCCGCCAGAGCGGGAGATTGAGTTCACTATAGACTTGATCCCCGGGACAACACCAGTATCAGAGCCAGTCTACAGGATGACGCCTTCAAGTTGGAGATTTTGTACAAAATGATTGAAGAACTCAGGACCAAGGGATTCATTCGTGCAAGTGGATCGCCTTGGGGAGCCCCGATGCTTCTTGTGAAAAGGAAGGATGGTACATCCAGGTTATTTGTAGATTATCGTACCTTGAACTCAGTGACAATCAAGAACAGATACCCTCTCCCCAGGATAGATGACTTGTTTGATCAACTCAAGGGGGCTTCAGTATTTCGAAGATAGACTTGCGGTCAGGATACCACCAGATCAGAGTCAGAGAGCAGGACATCCTGAAGACAGCTTTCCGATCTAGGTATGGGCATTGGAAGTTTCTTGTTATGCCCTTTGGAGCAACCAATGCGCCAGCCGTATTTATGGACCTCATAAATCGCATTTTCATGCCTTACTTGGATCAGTTCGTGATCGTGTTCCTAGATGATATCCTGGTCCACAGCAAGAGCGAAGCAGAGCATGAGCAGCATCTCAGAATCGTCCTTCAGACGCTTAGAGAGCATCAGTTGTACGCCAAGTTTAGTAAATGCGAGTTCTGGCTCGATCGTATTTCGTACTTGGGTCACATCATTACTCGAGGAGGAGTAGAAGTGGATCCCCAGAAGATTATGGCTATCGAGACATGGCCAGTACCTAACTCAGTGTCAGAGGTTCGCAGCTTCCTTGGATTAGCCGGCTACTACCGACAATTCGTTTCAGATTTTACGAGGATTTCAGCGCCGATGACCCAGTTAACCCCAAGGATGTACAGTTTGCTTGGACAGCAGAGTGCCAGGAATCATTTGATAAGTTGAAGCGAGGTTTGATAACGGCTCCCATTCTCACACTTCCAGATGGGACCGGAGGATTCACAGTTTATTGCGACGCTTCAGGCAGAGGATTGGGGTGTGTCTTGATGCCGCATGGGAAGGTAATATCTTATGCATCACGTCAACCTCGTGATCATGAGAAGAATTACCCGACCCATGACTTGGAACTGGCAGCAGTAGTGTTTGCACTTAAGCTTTGGCGGCACTACTTGTACGGAGACAGAGTGGAGATATTTACTGATTGTCACGATCCGCACCCGATTTTCGGATGCGAGCTCGTGAGCAAGCCAGCTACGTATCGAGCGGACTCTAGCCCGACTCGAGTACGTATAAGCTTTCAAGGTCATGGGTATCATGTCTAATCTAAACTATATCTCAACCCACAGGAATCATATAAAACAAGAATGAACAATTATGGGTCATGGTCTGCAGCCCATTAGCATATTGTCCGATTAGACTCTAAGAATGATATGAGTCTATAAAAAAGCAGGAAATATCATGGTACTGAATATAAAGCACGGGAAGATAATAAAATATCACCAGCAAATACCTGTATCATACATCGCAATCCTCTACTATCCTGCTCTGCTAACAACTCCATGTAGTCGCTAAACCTGAAGAGATCATCAGGTCCTCAGAGGACTAGCAAGATACATAAAACATGCCTACTAATATGACAGTAAATAACAGGTGTGGAGAATAAGAACACTGCAAGAAGAACATCTAAGGACGACGAGTCGTGAGGAAATGTAATACTAGACTTGGCTACCAATCAATCGATTAACCTCTATAGCTTGTAGTACAATACAAGATACTCCCAATCTATAGTAGATTTTGAATGTAATACAATGCAAGATAATCCCAGTCAAGATTAGCCAATTCTAGTATCGATCTTCTCTCCTAAAGGATACAAAGTCAAGTAGACCCTTATAAATCGTAGTACAATGCAAGATACTCCCAATTTATAGTATCGCAAGTCAAGTCAATCAATCAATGTATGCTATAGGTCGTAGTATAATGTAAGATACTCCCAATCCATGGCATGTCTCAAGTCAAGTCAATCAGATAAAGAATCATCTATAGATCGTAGTACAATGTAAGATACTCCCAAGCTATAGTATGTATCTACTGTAGTACAATGCAAGATACTCCCAGTCGAGAATGGTCAAGGACAGATATAAAACTGACAACTCAATCACGAGAAAAGAGTAACACGAAGAGACCAATATTCTAGCAATGTCAACATCCTATACGTGCACGTAATCTAGAACAAATAAAGCAATCCAGGATGAATCAATCACAATACAGAATCATGTGACAATATGAAAAGGACTACAATAAGGAAAGAGAAACCATGTAAATACTGTATATGTTCGGCAAGGTATACTTGCCTGGAGGTTGCACGGAGAACCAACAAAGTATCGCCAATCAATCCAGTCAGAAAGTCCAAGTCATCACAACTGTCTCCGAAAGCTGAAATAAACGTTACGAACATTCTCAGAATAGTCAAATTAGCTAGGATTGCCTGTCCTTAAGTCCAATTCTGGACACAGGGGCAAAACGGTAATTTTGGGCCAAAATGATGTCCGCCGTTAGACCTGCTTTGCACCGAAAAGCGTGCCAGAGTCAATGGTCTATAAGTCATCAAACTACATGTCTACGAATCCGGTTTTCTGATACGAACCCAACCGTATGTCCAAAGTTGGATTCCGGTGGGCCGTGCACAAAATCACCCGTTGAGTGGGACCGTGGGGCTCGCAAAACAATGTCGGATTCAACTGTCTCAGAATTGGACCAAACTTGGCATACAGGACTAGAAAAATGATACGGTTCTGTTGGCATAAGTTTTGTCTCGATCCGACGAGCGTGCACAAAGTAATTGAAGAATTTGCAAAGTGCACGATACGGTAATTTTGACGGATACGCATCAAATTCGTCGCGCACACCGACCAATTTGAATTCTGCCAAAGCCCACACGACCACGAAGCCGATACGCAGCTTTGGATGCTTTCTGTTCGCGACCACATCGCCCGGTTTGGCGGGACACGTCGTGTGGGACAATTTTCTAGTTTTGAAAATAGATTTTTCGTCAACTTCACCCTAATTTTAAACATCAATTAATCAACAAGAATTTATTCTAAAAATGGCGTTTCTATCTTGGTTAGGTTGTCTAGAAGTCTGTTCAAGCGGTTTTCCAAAACTCGCGATGTTCTGGTCGTAAATCGACCGTAAACTTGGGTTTCGGACAGTTTCTAATATCCTAAATCGAGTTTTTTTCCTCGATTTGGAACTCGATTCCCGTCGTGCACAGTACGAGTTGAAAGAATCTATGTGAAGGGGTTTACAGCCCTATCGGTTGTGAACGTACCTGAAGTCGTGTGAAACCCTTTTCTTTGTAATTAATAGTATATTATTATTATATTTATTATAGTTATTATAGTTATTTTGAGTGTTAAAAATTATTTCGAAAATTAAAAACATGGTTTTTGGGTGCTGACCCAGACCCGAGACCGAACCCAGACCCAGTCCAAGTCCTATTCCTTAAAATTTGATTGGTCTTTCAAAATAATAAAAAAAACCTTTTTGAGCTGGTCCAAATTGGACCAGCAAACCCACGTAATCCCCCTCCCCATTTTCTCCAGACACTTTCTGCACCACTCGGTTCCCTACTCTTAGGGAAAACCCATTCTTCCTCCCACTACCATTTTCTCCCACCATTATAACTCCCCTCTCTACATTTTCCCCCACAGAACTATTCTCCCTCTACTCCAGAGAACAACTACAACAAACCCCTTCATTCTCCGCTCTTCCTCGGATCCGAGCCCCGCGCGAGCTCTGACTTCCGGCCGGCCGTAGCCGACCCCGCCGAACCCCCTCCGACCGACCCCGCCTCCAGCGCGCCCTACGCCGGCGCCCTTCCTGCTGGCCTCCTCCCCTTGTCCATCGGAGCCGCGCCGCCCCGAGCCCCAGCGGCGCCCCGCGCTCGACGCCGCACGTTCGACCTCCCTGCGCCCCTCCTTGCGCGGCCAGCCCCGCGCCCAACTCCGCCCCTTTGCGCCCCTCCGCGCCCCGACCCGCGACCCCGGTGCTCCCGCCGTGGCGTCTCCGCCTAACCACCAAGGAGCCACCGCACCCTCGCGACCCTCGACGCCAATGCAGCCCGGCCCGAGCTTCTGTCGACCGACCCGTCGCGCCTCCCTGTGCGCCGACGCACTCCCGCCGGCCTTTCCCGCACCCTCTGTGCACCGACCCCCTTCGTCCCCGGCCGAGCACCGCGTCCTGATCCGCTGTTTCAGTGGTCCCGTGACAGCGTTGCCGCTGTCTACTGCTGTCCCGACCCCGATCCACTGTTCTGTGACTTTCCGTTCCCGGCCAGGAGCGAAGTTCCAATTTCGGACGCTGTGCCGGGTTTGCATTGCTGTTCGGATCTCCATTTCTTTCAATTATTTATCATCTGAGAGCTCTAGCCGAGCAACCTGAGGTATAAACCCTGTCCCGCCCTTTTTCTTACAGTCTGTGATGAGAATGGTCCCCGATTCTCCTTGGGAATTCGGTTTAGCGACGTCGTATTTTTCCGGAACCTTCGGAAAGGTTCTGTTGATTATTTTGGATTTCGAAACTTTTCGGGAATTGGTTTTTGGTATATTTTGGGCTTTATGGATTTTCCGGTAGCGTTCTGTGATGTTTTGGTTGGATTCGGACTTCCGAAATTATTTCGGATCGTTCCGAATTTATCTGTGGATTGGTTGTGATTATTATATATATGCATATTTGGGATTCCCTGGTTTGGGATTTGCAGGAAAGATTATCGGTCTATTTCCAGTTTTTGGGTTGACCAAAAACAGAGAAGATGCTGCCGGATTTTTCCGTAAATTCCAGAATATTTAAAAATGAATTTAAAATAGATTTCGGGATTTTATTTAATATTTAGATTTTGGGCGACGACCGTATCGGCCAATGGGCCCCGGCTAAGTGCAAACGAAACCGGCTTCACCCGGACGTTGAGGTATTAGCCTAGTTGAAGATTGGACCATATCTGAGACTCTATAAATAATTATTTTACTTTATTTTCTATCATTTAATTTTATTCATATTTAATTCATTTAAAGTTTAGGACTAACGGCAGTTTCTGTCTTATTTCAATTTATATAAATAAATTGTAATGGGCATAAGCCCAGCTGGCTGTTGGTTTGTAACTGTATTTGGTAGCATAGATTTTAGTTATTGCTGATTTTGCGAGTTTTTGTATTAAACGAATAAATTTAATAAAAAGTATTTTCGTATAAAAATTAATAAGATTTTCTCACCTAAAATCTATCAGTTAAAGATCATGTATTTCTCACTAAAAAAGAAATTAGTTTTATATTATAAATATGAAAATACCAAGTTTTAACCATTATAAAGCATCGACGAGTTTTCCAAATTCAAAATATAAAATCTTTTCCCTCGTATTGAAATCAACTCACTAATAATCGTGCTTTCGTGTTTTGTTTAATAAAGAATTAAAATTGGATTAGGACACAAATAGAGATTTCAACTAGCGTAGCTAGATTGGTAACCTGGAATCTGAGTCAATTTCTCTAATGTAGGAATTCGAGGACGATTCTGAATTCCCGTCTCGAAGTCTTCATCCTCTCCAGTCAAGTCCATTTTTGAGGCAAGTATAGTTTGTGTTAGTTTTACAGTTATTTTAATAATCGTTTTAATGCAAGTTTAAACCACGATGCAAACACGAAACTCTCCCTGAGAGTACTGACTGCAACTACTGTAACTGATTGGGGACTGGGAGAATAGAGTAATATTTACGACCACATCCAACTGTAACTTAGGCCAGTTTAGCTTACCCCTCATACACACGGGGATAAGCCGAATCGTATCAATAGGATACAACTGTACATCCCAAGACGGTCATATTCATTGCCTATTCAAATCACACTGTTTTACTGCTAGAAAACTGTTCAATTTCTAAATGTTTAAAATATGATTCTATTGTTCATTTTAACTATTTTAAATTAGCATGAATTGTACTTTGCTCCCTCCTGACTGGAGATACATTTTTAGGGGACATTGAGGATGCTGAGCTGTTAATCAGCAGCTACTACGACCCTGTCCTGTACCCAGTTGCTGCCAGAGTCCCCATTGGAGGACGTTGGGACTGAGGCCGTTGAGCCGGCTGATAGATAGATTTTCTTTTTCAGCATTGTTGTTTATTTCCAATTCAGTTATTTATTTTCAGTATATTTTCCCAGTAGTATTTAACTTTCAAAGTTTAATAAAATTTTATTTACGAATTTGAGTTGTGACAAATATAGTTGTTGTTGTATGGTTACCTGCTAATGGAACAGCTTACTGCCGCCGTCTCAACAACGGTGCAGGCTGGGCATGATCCGGTTCGACCCAATTAATTGGGATCGGGTCGTGACATGTTTTTAGTGGTGGCCCATGAAGGTCCAAACAACAACTTAGGAAAACATACTTAGAAACAATTAGAACACTAGATCATTGATTTGTCACAACATAGGACCGAATTATATAAATAAATAAATTTTTGTTTGATTATAGATTGGTAGGTTACTTGCTTATGTGTGCATCCTAAACCTTCCAGAGAATGGCCATTGACAAGACCAATCCTGCTGGTGATGAGGTGTTATCTCCGGATCATACCCCATCTCCTCAACCAAGTCCAGGGTTTATTCCCTCGCAGCTGATTGACCATCTCCATAATGCATCCAGTGAAGTTTTTACTACCCGGCGGATCCTATCTCTTCTCAAACTGAGCTGCATTTCCTTGAGGAAGTATCCATTCCTGATGCTCCACCAGTGCCAGCGAACACCTCCCAAATGGTTGTCCTACTTCAAGAAATCCTGGAGTCCCAGAAGGCTCAAGCTGAAGTCCAGCAGGAACATGGATATCACGAGAGAAGTCATGAAGAACGTCAATGATGTAGCCTTAGCTGTCTCCAACCAATTAGAGCGGAACCTCACCCTAGGAGGTATACCCCTGAATCTAGAAGATATTTGGGTCCCATCAAGTACTCTACTTTCCGACAGTCTTGTCGTAAGAGGCTATTGGCTTGTGAATACTGCAAGAGGCCTGGTCATCAGACCGTTAGTTGCCGCAAGAGATTGGGACAATATTTGGTATGTGGATCCGCTGAACATCGGGTAAAGAACTGCCTCTTATCTCCCCATTATACCAGAGCACCTATCCAGCAACACCTGCCACGCCGCAACCTAGGGATTCTCTTTCTATCAAGCAGACCTTGCCTCCTACACCCATTGCAGGAGGGCATGATGCAGACTCGAGGATCATAGAGGAAGATGAAGCAGTTGGAGACTGCTCATGCAAGAGCCAGAACCATGAAGATTAGTACCTAGGACTGCTGAATAGCATTTTCTATTGTTATAAAAGTTGTAACAGGATGTCCTTAGAATAATCATGAGAGTCTTGCTGTAATTCTCTTTCATAAATAAAATTCTTAGTTACACCTTTATGGTAGATGTTTTCCCTGATAGTTTTCCCGGATTACCCCGACCTAGACATAGAGTTCACTATTGACCTAGTTCCCGGCTCTCCCATATTTTTAAGGGATGCTACAGAGTCAACCTGAAGGAGGCCAAGGAGATGAAGGACCGGATCAATAAGTTCTAGGATTTACCCAAGATGGAACTTCATCCTAGGGAGCGTCAGTCTTGTTAGTGCACAAGAAGGACGGAACAGTACGGATGTACATCTACTACCGGGCGCTGAACAATCAAGAACAAGTACCCTTTGCCCCGGATCGATAACCTATATGATCAATTGAGCAGAGCCAATGTGTTTTCGAAGATTGATCTTAGATCTGGCTACCATCAGATCAGGGTTAGGAAGGAAGATATTCCCAAGACGACATTCAACACCAAGTATGGACAGTTTGAATTCTTGGTCTTGCCGTTTGGACTGACGAATGCTCCTGCGATGTTCATGAACCTTATGAACAAGGTTTTTCATGAATATCTAGATCAAATTGTCGTTGTCTTCATCGATGACATTCTGATCTATTCAAAGACGGAAGAGGAGCACGAAGAGCACCTCTGGAAAGTTTTGGAAACTTTGAGGAAGGAGAAGCTGTTTAGTAAGCCTTCCAAGTGTGAATTCTTTCTAGACAAGATGGATTTTCTTGGCCATGTTGTCACAGGAGAAGGAATTTTGGTGGATCCGAAGAAGATAGCCACTGTTGAGAAGTGGTCCCAAACTCAGTTGCTGAAATCAGGAGTTTTTGAACTTGGCTGGCTACTACCGAAGTTCGTGAAGGGTTTTTTGCCAGAATTGCAGAGCCGAGGACGAAGCTCACTCGGAATGAAGAGTTCATCTGGACGAAGATTGCCAGGCATCATTCGAGGAGCTGAAGAAGAGACTTACCACTACACCAATCTTTGCGCTACCCGCAGGAACTGGTGGTTTCTCAATCTACAGTGACGCCCCAGGTAAAGGACTGGGTTGCGTTCTTCAACAACATGGAAAAGTGATTGCTTATGCATCTAGGCAATTACAGACCATGAGAAGAACTATCCACACATGATCTGGAGCTTGCGGCAGTCATCTCTGTTTTGAAGCTATGGAAGCATTATCTATATGGAAGAGAGTGGAAATATATACAGACCACAAAAGTCTGAAGTATGTTTTCACTCCGAAGGAGCTGAACATGAGACAAAGAATGGCGGGAGCTGATGAAGGATTTTGATATCGATCTACAGTACCACCCAGGTAAGGCTAATGTGGTCGCAGATGCACTTAGTCGATACCCTATGGCATGTTTTTGACCAAGGAGCAACATCTGCTAGAGGACATCGAGAAGCTTGGACGGGAGATTATACTGCCTGGAAGGAAGGAGCTGGATGCTGATTCATTTTTTATGAAGTTACAAGTGAGCTCGAGTCTGATGGACAAAATCAAGACGAGACACTTTACAAACTTAGAGATCAAGTGCTGGCAGGAACACTTGAAGAACTAAATCGCCAGTGACAGAGCACTGAAGAATGGTACGGAACTTTGTGTACCAACTGGCGAACTGAGGAACGAGCTGATGCAAGAAGCGCACCAGTCGCAGTATTCCATACATCCTGGAGCCAACAAAATGTATCGGATATACGTACCATTGTTTGGTGGTTTGGAATGAAGAAAGACGTGGCCAGGTATGTTGTTTAATTTGTCAACAAGGGAAGGCTAGCATGCAGAGACCAGCAGGACTATTGCAGCCGCTTGACATTCCGAAGTGGAAATGGGAGCACATAAAAATATATTTTGTATCGGGACTGCCTCGATCCCAAGGAGGAAAGGATGCCATTTGGGTTATCGTGGACCGACTGACGAAGCCAGCTCACTTTATCCCCTTCAAGGTTGGTCTATCCATCGAGAAGTTGGCAGCACTGTACATGCGACACATCTACCGGATTCATGAAGTTCCGGTAAGTATCGTATCTGACAGAGATACTAGATTTACCTCCCACTTTTGGAAGAGTTTATATGACAGTTTGGAAACACAACGGAAGTTCAGCGCCGCCTACCACCCCCAGACTGACGGGCAATCAGAGAGAACAATATAGACGTTAGAAGACATGCGGAGATCCTGCATCTTGGAATTTTGAGGGTCTTGAGAAGACCATTTGCACTTGGTAGAATTCTCCTACAACAGCAGCTACCAAGCTAGTATCGGTATGACACTGTTCGAGGCACTCTATGGACGTCGTTGTCGTACACCACTTGCATGGGACGACGTAGGAGAAAGAGTACTGCTGGGTCCTGAGAAGGTGACCGATGCAGCAGAGAAGGTGAGAATGATCAGAGACAAGCTCAGGATTGCCCAAGACAGACAGGAGCATTGGGTTGATAGTAGTAGTCGACCGGTGAAGTTTGAAGAAGGAGATAGCATTTCTGTGAAGTTTCTTCTACCAGAGGAACAAACAGTTTTAACGGAGCTGGGAATTGAGGCCAGCTCAGACGCTACATTCCGGATCCGAGTCACATATTGGATAATTCAGAGCTGAAGATTGGACCCAACCTTTCAGAGCCAGAGAAGCCAGTTACAAGTGTAGTCAGAGGTGAGAAGAAGATCAGAATTTGAGCCATCACATAAACTACTATTCCTTATCTTTTCGTTCTAAACTTGACTGATGCTGCTAAATTAGCCTAGTTTTTCAAGCTATCTTTTTATCGAGCTTGATCATGACGGTATTTTATTGGGTGCACCCACTAAAATATTGTCTAATCAGGACCGGTGCACGATGGTCTGATCAACCTCGTGTACTTTGGTTCGCTTTTGTATTTTCTACATGGATGATATCATAAATGAAACTTGTCCCTAAACCGTCTCATCCACGACTGCCTTGAAAATTCTTATTGTTGGACCTGAGTTACAGGCGCAGTACCCGTACCTGTTTGATTCTCCTACCTTGCCTTTAATTTCGAGGACGAAATTTTCTAAGGAGGAAAGATTGTGAAACCCATTTTCTTTGTAATTAATATTAGTATTATTATTATATTTATTATAGTTATTAGTATTATTTTGAGTGTTAAAAATTATTTCGAAAACTTAAAAACATGGTTTTTGGGTGCTGACCCAGACCCGAGCCCGAACCCAGACCCAGTCCAAGTCCTATTCCTTAAAATTTGATTGGTCTTTCAAATAATAAATAAAAAAAACCTTTTTGAGCTGGTCCAAATTGGACCAGCAAACCCACGTAATCCCCCTCCCCATTTTTCTCCAAAACACTTTCTCCACCACTCGGTTCTCTACTCTTAGGGAAAACCCATTCTTCTTTCTACTACCATTTTTTCTTCCACCTCATTATAACTCCCCTCTCTCCTTACATTTTCCCCCACAGAACTATTCTCCCTCTACTCCAGAGAACAACTACAACAAACCCCTTCACTTCTCCGCTCTTCCTCGGATCCGAGCCCCGCGCGAGCTCTGACTTCCGGCCGACCGCAGCCGACCCCGGCTGAACCCCCTCTGGCCGACCCCGCCTCCAGCGCGCCCTACGTCGGCGCCCTTCCCGTCGGCCTCCTCCCCTTGTCCATCGGAGCCGCGCCGCCCCGAGCCCCAGCGGCGCCCCGCGCTCGACGCCGCACGGTCGACCTCCCTGCGCCCCTCCTTGCGCGGCCAGCCCCGTGCCCAACTCCGCCCCTTCGTGCCCCTCCGGTGCGCCCCGACCCGCGACCCCGGTGCTCCGCCCGTGGCGTCTCCGCCCAACCACCAGGGCGCCACTGCACCCTCGTCGACCCTCGGCGCCAACGCAGCCCGGCCCCGAGCTCCTGTCGGCCGACCTGCCGGCCTCCCTGTGCGCCGACGCACTCCCGTCGGCCTTCCCGCGCCCTCTGTGCGCCGACCCCCTTCGTCCCCGGCCGAGCACCGTGCCCTGATCCGCTGTTTCAGTGGTCCCGTGACAGCGTTGCCGCTGTCCACTGCTGTCCCGACCCGGATCCACTGTTCTGTGACTTTCCGTTCCCGACCAGGAGCGAAGTTCCAATTTCGTACGCTGTTCCGGGTTTGCATTGCTGTTCGGATCTCCATTTCTTTCTATTATTTATCATCTGAGAGCTCTAGCCGAGCAACCTGAGGGTATAACCCCCGTCCCGCCCTTTTTCTTACAGTCTGTGATGAGAATGGTCCCCGATTCCCTTTGGGAATTCGGTTTTAGCGACGTCGTATTTTTTCGGAACCTTCGGAAAGGTTCTGTTGATTATTTTGGATTTCCGGAACTTTTCGAAAATTGGTTTTTGGTATATTTTGGGCTTTCCGGATTTTTCGGTAGCGTTCTGTGATGTTTTTGGTTGGATTCGGACTTCCAAAATTATTTCGGGTCGTTCCGAATTTATCTATGGATTGGTTGTGGATTATTATATATATACATATTTGGGATTCCCTGGTTTGGGATTTGCAGGAAAGATTATCGGCCTATTTTCCATTTTTTGGGTTGACCAAAAACAGAGGAGATGCTGCCGGATTTTTCCGTAAATTCCAGAATATTTTAAAAATGAATTTAAAATGGATTTCGGGATTTTATTTAATGTTTAGATTTTGGGCGACGACCGTATCGGCCAATGGGCCCCGGCTAAGTGCAAACGAAACCGGCTTCGCCCGGACGTTGAGGCATTAGCCTAGTTGAAGATTGGACCATATCTGAGACTCTATAAATAATTATTTTATCTTTATTTTCTATCATTTAATTTTATTCATATTTAATTCATTTAAAGTTTAGGACTAACGGCAGTTTCTGTCTTATTTCAATTTATGTAAATAAATTGTAATGGGCATAAGCCCAGCTGGCTGTTGGTTTGTAACTGTATTTGGTAGCATAGATTTTAGTTATTGCTGATTTTGCGAGTTTTTGTATTAAACGAATAAATTTAATAAAAAGTATTTTCGCACCTAAAATCTATCAGTTAAAGATCATGTATTTCTCACAAAATAAAGAAATTAGTTTTATACTTATAAATATAAAAATACCAAGTTTTAACCAATTAAACCGGCATCGACGAGTTTTCCAAATTCAAAATATAAAATGATCTTTTCCCTCGTATTGAAATCAACTCACTAATAATCGTGCTTTCGTGTTTTGTTTAATAAAGAATTAAAATTGGATTAGGACACAAATAGAGATTTCAACTAGCGTAGCTAGATTGGTAACCTGGAATCTGAGTCAATTTCTCGAATGTAGGAATTCGAGGACGATTCTGAATTCCCGTCTCGAAGTCTTCATCCTCTCCAGTCAAGTCCATTTTTGAGGCAAGTATAGTTTGTGTTAGTTTTACAGTTATTTTAATAATCGTTTTACTGCAAGTTTAAACCACGATGCAAACACGAAACTCTTCCTGAGAGTACTGACTGCAACTACTGTAACTGATTGGGGACTAGGGGAATAGAGTAATGTTTATGACCACATCCAACTGTAACTTAGGCCAGTTTAGCTTACCCCTCATACACACGGGGATAAACCGAATCGTATCAATAGGATACAACTGTACATCCCAAGCCGGTCATATTCATTGTCTATTCAAATCACACTGTTTTACTGCTAGAAAACTGTTCAATTTCTAAACTGTTTAAAAGTACATGATTCTATTGTTCATTTTAACTATTTTAAATTAGCATGAATTGTACTTTGCTCCCTCCTGACTGGAGATACATTTTTAGGAGACATTGAGGATGTTGAGCTGTTAATCAGCAGCTACTACGACCCTGTCCTGTACCCAGTAGTGCTGCCAGAGTCCCCATTGGAGGACGTTGGGACTGAGGCCGTTGAGCCGGCTGATAGATAGATTTTCTTTTTCAGCATTGTTGTTTATTTCCAATTCAATTATTTATTTTCAGTACATTTTCCCAGTAGTATTTAACTTTCAAAGTTTAATAAAATTTTATTTCCGAAATTGAGTTGTGACAAATATAGTTGTTGTTGTTTGGTTACCTGCTAATGGAACAGCTTACTGCCGCCGTCTCAACAACGGTGCAGGCTGGGCATGATCCGGTTCGACCCAATTAATTGGGATCGGATCGTGACATGTTTTTAGTGGTGGCCCATGAAGGTCCAAACAACAACTTAGGAAAACATACTTAGAAACAATTAGAATACTAGAACATTGATTTGTTACAACATAGGACTGAATTATATATAAATAAATATTTTTGTTTGATTATAGATTGGTAGGTTACCTTGCTTATGTGTGCATCCTAAACCTTCCAGAGAATGACCATTGACAAGACCAATCCTGCTGGTGATGAGGTGTTATCTCCGGATCATACCCCATCTCCTCAACCAAGTCCAGGGTTTATTCCCTCGCAGCTGATTGACCATCCCCATAATGCATCCAGTGAAGTTTTTACTACACAGGCGGATCCTACCTCTTCTCAAACTGAGCTGCATTTCCTTGAGGAAGTACCCATTCCTGATGCTCCACCAGTGCCAACGAACACCTCCCAAATGGTTGTCCTACTTCAAGAAATCCTGGAGTCCCAGAAGGCTCAAGCTGAAGTCCAGCAGGAACAGATGGATATCACGAGAGAAGTCATGAAGAACGTCAATGATGTAGCCTTAGCTGTCTCCAACCAAGTTAGAGCGGAACCTCACCCTAGGAGGTATACCCCTGAATCTAGAAGATATTTGGGTCCCATCAAGTACTCTACTTTCCGACAGTCTTGTCGTAAGAGGCTATTGGCTTGTGAATACTGCAAGAGGCCTAGTCATCAGACCGTTAGTTGCCGCAAGAGATTGGGACAATGTTTGGCATGTGGATCCGCTGAACATCGGGTAAAGAACTGCCTCTTATCTCCCCATTATACCAGAGCACCTATCCCAGCAACACCTGCCACGCCGCAACCTAGGGATTCTCTTTCTATCAAGCAGACCTTGCCTCCTACACCCATTGCAGGAGGGCATGATGCAGACTCGAGGATCATAGAGGAAGATGAAGCAGTTGGAGACTGCTCATACAAGAGCCAGAACCATGAAGATTAGTACCTAGGACTGCTGAATAGCATTTTCTATTGTTATAAGAAGTTGTAACAGGATGTCCTTAGAATAATCATGAGAGTCTTGCTGTAATTCTCTTTCATAAATAAAATTCTTAGTTACACCTTTATGGTAGATGTTTTCCCTGATAGTTTTTCCGGATTACCCCAGACCTAGACATAGAGTTCACTATTGACCTAGTTCCCGGCTCTCCCCTATTTTTAAGGGATGCTACAAAGTCAACCTGAAGGAGGCCAAGGAGATGAAGGACCGGATCAATGAAGTTCTAGGATTTACCCAAGATGGAACTTCATCCTAGGGAGCGTCAGTCTTGTTAGTGCAGAAGAAGGACGAAACAGTACGGATGTGCATCTACTACCGTGCGCTGAACAATCAAGAACAAGTACCCTTTGCCCCGGATCGATAACCTATATGATCAATTGAGCAGAGCCAATGTGTTTTCGAAGATTGATCTTAGATCTGGCTACTATCAGATCAGGGTTAGGAAGGAAGATATTCCCAAGACGGCATTCAACACCAAGTATGGGCAGTTTGAATTCTTGGTCTTGCCGTTTGGACTGACGAATGCTCCTGCGGTGTTCATGAACCTTATGGGACCGGAGGATTCACAGTTTATTACGACGCTTCAGGCAGAGGATTGGGGTGTGTCTTGATGCCGCATAGGAAGGTAATATCTTATGCATCACGTCAACCTCATGATCATGAGAAGAATTACCCGACCCATGACTTGGAACTGGCAGCAGTAGTGTTTGCACTTAAGCTTTGGCGACACTACTTGTACGGAGACAGAGTGGAGATATTTACTGATTGTCACGACTCGCACCCAGTTTTCGGACGCGAGCTCGTGAGCAAGCCTCATACGTATCGAACGGACTCCAGCCCGACTCGAGTACGTATAAGCTGTCAAGGTCATGGGTATCATGTCTAATCTAAACTATATCTCAACCCACAGGAATCATATAAAACAAGAATAAATAATTATGGGTCATGGTCTGCAGCCCATTAGCATATTGTCCGATTAGACTCTAAGAATGATATGAGTCTATAAAATAAGCAGGAAATATCATGGTACTGAATATAAAGCACGAGAAGATAATAAAATATCACCAGCAAATACATGTATCATACATCGCAATCCTCTACTATCCTGCTCTGCTAACTAACTCCATGCAGTCGCTAAACCTGAAGAGATCATCAGGTCCTCAGAGGACTAGCAAGATACATAAAACATGCCTACTAATATGACAGTAAATAACAGGTGTGGAGAATAAGAACACTGCAAGAAGAACATCTAAGGACGACGAGTCGTGAGAAAATGTAATACTAGACTTGGCTACCAATCAATCGATTAACCTCTATAGCTTGTAGTACAATGCAAGATACTTTCAATCTATAGTAGATTTTGACTGTAATACAATGCAAGGTAATCCCAGTCAAGATTAGCCAATTCTAGTATCGATCTCCTCTCCTAAAGGATACAAAGTCAAGTAGACCCTTATAAATCGTAGTACAATGCAAGATACTCCCAATTTATAGTATCGCAAGTCAAGTCAATCAATCAATGTATGCTATAGGTTGTAGTACAATGTAAGATACTCCCAATCTATGGCATGTCTCAAGTCAAGTCAATCAAGATAAAGAATCAGCTATAGATCGTAGTACAATGTAAGATACTCCCAAGCTATAGTATGTCTCGACTGTAGTACAATACAAGATACTTCCAGTCGAGAATGGTCAAGGACAGATATAAAACCGACAACTCAATCACGAGAAAAGAGTAACACGAAGAGACCAATATTCTAGCAATGTCAACATCCTATACGTGCACGTAATCTAGAACAAATAAAGCAATCCAGGACGAATCAATCACAATACAGAATCATGTGACAATATGAAAAGGACTACAATAAGGAAAGAGAAATCATGTAAATACTGTATATGTTCGGCAAGGTATATTTGCCTGGAGGTTGCACGGAGAACCAACAAAGTATCGCCAATCAATCCAGTCAGAAAGTCCAAGTCATCACAACGGTCTCCGAAAGCTGAAATAAACGTTACCAACATTCTCAGAATAGTCAAATTAACTAGGATTGCGTGTCCTTAAGTCCAATTCTGGACACAGGGGCAAAACGGTAATTTCGGGCCAAAACGATATCCGCCGTTGGACCCGCTTTGCACCAAAAAGCGTGCCAGAGTCAATGGTCTCTAAAGTCGTCAAACTATACGTCTACGAATCCAGTTTTTCGATACAAACCCAACCGTATGTCCAAAGTTGGATTCCGGCGGGCCGTGCACAAAATCACCCGTTGAGTGGGACCGTGGGGCCCGCAAAACGATGTCGGATTCAACTGTCTCAGAATTGGACCAAACTTGGCATACAGGACCAGAAAAATGATACGGCTCTGGTGGCATAAGTTTTGTCTCGATCCGACGAGCGTGCATAAAGTAATTGGAGAATTTGCAAAGAGCACGATACGGTAAATTTCGACGGATACGCATCAAATTCGTCGCGCACACGCGACCAATTTGAATTTCGCCAAATCCCACACGACCACGAAGCCGATACGCAGCTTTTGATGCTTTCGGTTCGCGATCACATCGCCCGGTTTGGCGGGACGTACGTCGTGTGGGACAATTTTCTAGTTTTGAAAACAGATTTTTCGTCAACTTCACCCTAATTTTAAATAGCAATTAATCAACAAGAATTTATTCTAAAAATAGCGTTTCTATCCTGGTTAGGTTGTCTAGAAGTCTGTTCAAGCAGTTTTCCAAAACTCGCGATGTTCTGGTCGCAAATCGACCGTAAAACTTGGGTTTCGGGACAGTTTCTAATATCCGAAAATCGAGTTTTTTTCCTCGATTTGGAACTCGATTCCCGTCGTGCACAGTATGAGTTGAAAGAATCTATGTGAAAGGGTTTACAACCCTATGGGTTGTGAACGTACCTGAAGTCGCGGATCGACAAACGATTGAGCGTGCGTCGAGAACGCACGACGCGAAGTCGGCCTCGTGAAGACTGCTACTGCCCTGCTGTTCGGTTTCATGCGCGCGTACACGCGTATTCGCGCTTTCGGCGACCCGTAGGGCCGCACACGACGGCCCAGCGCGGCGCGCGTGCCCTGGGGAAGGTGCGCAGGGTGGTGGCGGCGTTGGTGACATGTGTGGGTTTGATTTAGGGTTTGTCGAGAGCTCCTCTGCTTATAGCAGTCGGGTTATTTGCTCTCGGGAAAAATACTGTGGGGGGAGAAATATTTGCTGTGGTTGGGTTGGCCCACGAGCTCGGGTTGGGATTTATCACAGCTGCCACTATTGTGGGCCTGAGTTAAGTCTTAGGATCGGGGCCTGGGCTTCTCTTTGCTAGGTTGAGCTGGGAAGCTAATTCCCCCATTTTCTTGATACAACAATATATATACATATATATATATAGTTTATTTATACATAGTTTTATATCTCACTATATATAACAATATATACACACCTATATGTATTTTTATATATATACACCCACATATACGTATATTTATATATGTATATACACACATGTACAATATTTATATATATACATTCACACATTATATATAGTATTTATATATCCAATATATATATATATATATATATATATATATATATATATATATTTATATATATATATATATATATATATATATATATATATATATATATATATATATATATATATATATATATATATATATATATATTCATACACACATCTGTATTTATATTTATATACAAGTATATACTTATATATATATATATATATATATATATATATATATATATATATATATATATATATATATATATATATATATATATATATATATATATATATATATATAGATATATACATTTATATATGAATACAAAATTACACTTATATATATATTATTTGTATATATAGTCACATATATATATATATATATATATATATATATATA
The DNA here is from genome assembly GCA_029216955.1 of Iris pallida. NCBI lineage: Eukaryota > Viridiplantae > Streptophyta > Magnoliopsida > Asparagales > Iridaceae > Iris > Iris pallida. The sequence goes on from JANAVB010032616.1 coordinate 7,409,185, forward strand.
TATATATATATATATATATATATCTATATATATATATATATATATATATATATATATATATATATATCTATATATATATGTATATATATATATATATGTATATATATATATATATATATATATATATATCAATACATATTTAATATATTATATATATATATACACAAACATACACATTAATATATATTTATATATACATACCAATGCATATGATACAATATAATATATTTATATATACATACAATGATACATGTACATCATATATATTCATATACACATATACATTATATTATTAGACAATAAAATAATATAACCAATAAAATAATAATGTTAGATAACAATCTCAATAAATAATAATAATAATAATAATAATAATAATAATAATAATAATAAAAATAAAACCCATTTTGTATAAATAACCAAATATTTAGGAAATATCGTTAAGTCTACCCAAAAGCTAGAAAATATTTGTACATACCTAAAATTATGTCTACCTAGGCTTGGGCTTGGTTTGGGTCCAATTTGCACTAGTTTGGTACAGTCGGGTTCCCTAAAACTAAATATTATAATTAATAAATAAATAATCTTCGATAAAGGTTACGTCACAACTTGGCCTGGTTTTCCTAGTTAGGACATCATTATGGCTCGGCCTTCTCTACCAGGGCTAATACACCAGTCAAAGCATGCCACTGCACTACCCGTGCCATAATTCCTAGTCACCTTGTACTTCAAAACTCAACCATGATTTAAAATTATCTACCGTAATAATTAACTAAACAATTATTTATAATATTCTAAAATCATTATTTAAATCAAATAAATAAATAAAAAAATATTACAAAATTTCCGGGAAGGGAGGCTACACTGATCGCAAGAGCCTGAAGTATGTTTTCACCCAGAAGGACCTTAATATGCGGCAGAGAAGATGGCTCGAACTACTGGTGGACTACGATATGGATTTGCAGTATCACCCAGGGAAGGCCAACATTGTAACAGATGCGTTGAGCCGGAGAGCCGGAGTTTACTTCCTAACGGCGCAACCAGAGTTATTGGCAGGTCTTCAGAAGATAGAAATTAAAGTGGTTCTTCCTACCAACGTGGCGTTGATGGCCAGTCTACAGGTTCAGTCCAGCATAGTTAAGAGGATTCGGATGGCGCAATCTACAGATTCCAAGATTCAGCGACTCAGAGCAGAGTGTGAGGCAGAAAGAATGCCAGAGTTGTGCATTTATGAAGATGGTACACTTCGGCACGGCACTTGTCTTTGTGTACCCAGTGGAGATATCAGACAGGAGGTCATGGCAGAAGCTCCACAGTTCACAGTATTCTATTCATCCAAATGGCACGAAGATGTACCGTGATATTCGCCAGCATTTTTGGTGGAATGGCATGAAGAGGGACATAGCCCGGTTTGTCTCTCAGTGTTTGGTTTGCCAGCAGGTTAAAGCTGAACATCAGAGGCCCGCTGGACTTCTTCAGCCCTTGTCGAATCCAAAATGGAAATGGGAGCATGTGACTATGGATTTTGTGACTTGATTGCCTAGATCCCCAGCTAGTCAAGATGCTATTTGGATTATAGTTGACAGGCTCACGAAGGTGGCTTATTTTCTCCCATTCAGAGTTGGTCAGTCTACGGCCTAGTTGGCAGAGATGTACCTCAGGCAGATTGTCAGGCTTCACGGTGTGTCCGTCAGTATCACCTCGGATCGAGATTCAAGATTTAAGTCACACTTTTGGCGCAGCCTGCAAGAGAGTTTGGGAACTCACCTTCAGTTTAGCTCAGCTTATCACCCGCAGACAGATGGCCAGTCGGAACGCACAATCCAGACTTTTGAAGATATATTGAGATCTTGTACCCTTGACTTCGGTGGTTCATGGGAGGATCACCTGCACCTGGTGGAATTCTCGTACAACAATAGTTTCCAGGCCAGTATTCAGATGGCTCCGTTCGAGGTACTGTATGGTAGGAAGTGCAGATCCCCGTTAGCCTGGGATGATGTTGGAGAGAGGCAGATGCTCGGTCCAGAAATGATTGCCCAGACCGTTGAAGTGGTCAGAAGAATCAGAGATCGTCTTCGAGTGGCCCAAGATCGCCAGCGGCATTGGGCCGATGCTTATCGATGTCCCTTAGAGTTTGCTATCGACGACCATGTATTCCTTAGGATCTCGCCTAACCGTGGCGTCATTCGTTTTGGCGTACGGGGAAAGCTTAGTCCTAGGTATATAGGGTCGTTCGATATCTTGGAGCGAGTAGGAGATGTATCATATCGTCTCGCTCTTCTGTCGTCGCTAAGTGAGGTGCATGATGTATTCCATGTGTCTCAGTTACGGCGGTACATCCCGAACCCGAGCCATATCCTGGACCATTCAGAATTGGTTGTTGGTACCAACCTTTCGTATGAGGAGAGGCCCGTGTCTATATTGGACCGGAGAGAGAAGATACTCAAGAACAAGACTATTAGCTTAGTCCGTGTTGCTTGGGGTCATCACTCTCTAGGTGAGTCAACGTGGGAGCGTGAGGACGACATCCGATCGCGATATCCCGACTTGTTTGACTCGTAAGTTATAATGTCTTCCTTATGCCTTATGCTTGCCATTCCTTGCTTGCATGTATAATTGTTTGCTTAGTGTAGCTTAATTGTGGATAGTATAGCTGGCTCTTACATCTCTAAGCATCTTGATTTAAATTCCGAGGACGAAATTCTTTTAAGGTGGGTAGAGTTGTAACGTCCGTAATTCGGGATACGTATTTTAATTAGGCTTATATGTATTTTGGAACTGTATTTTATTTTATTAGATTATGGCCTGTAATTGTGTTTTGGCTTAACTTGCGGATTTTGGTTTTCTCGTAAAACGAGTTTTGGACCTGGCTTGGTTTTATTTTGTGGAGAAGGAATTGGTTTGATTTGGTTTAGTATGCATTGGAACACCCTAGTTAATCTCCACCCTCAACACAACACACCTTCCCCTCATTAAAACCCCACCTAACTTTCTCTCTCCTCATAACTTCCATTAATTTCTTCATATTCTTCTTCCTTCCTCCACACAACACCAACACCATAGGCAAGTGCACCTTACCACCACATAAGGACCCAATTTTATTTGTCCATTAGCTAGAGTAGGCCATGGTGGACAATATTAGAACTTGGCATTTTGTGATTTAGAGCTTCCATTTTTCTAGATCTAAGTTTTAACCGTTTTCGGTTTTTCTTGGTTTTGATCTATTAAACTTAGATTTTTCCTTGTTTTGAGGCTTCCATGTGGAAAAGAATTCAATTTTACACAAGTTAGAACTTTAAAAATCCAAATTTGGATTTGTTTTGGCTAAGTTATGAAGATTTGAAATTTAGGGTTCTTGGAGTCTTCCTCTCGGCCTGGTGGAGAAGATGACTCTCGGCCTGCGCTCTTTAGCGTATGGCCAGACTGTGCAACTCCTCGGCCAGCGTCTTGCGCTGGGCTGACTTGCGCTGGCGCTCTTTAGCTACAGTGCCTTCTCTCCATTTGTGCGCTTGACCTCCGCAGCTCGCCCCTGCGCAGTTTGCCCCAGCGCAGTTCGTTTTCAGCGCAACCCAGTCCTGCGCAACCCATCTTCAGCGCTACCCAGTCCTGCGCAACCCATCTCCAGCGCAATCCGCTTCAGCGCAACCCAACCCCTGCGCTGTCCATTTTCCTCCAGCGCAATCTGATCCCCTGTGCAGCCTGTTACCCATGGTGATTTGGTTTTATTTTCTTGGACTTGGCTTCTCTTTTGTGGATTGGAGCTTTGAGATCTTTTCCACACAACACGACTGTCTCGACCCAACACGACCTGGCACAGTTTTTGGTGTTTTGCTTATGACTAGTACAGTTTTTATGAATTTTGTGAATTATGATTCTAGTGTTTCTGATCTTCTTGATAGTGGCCCGTGGCGGCACACTCCTGACATGTAATTTGTAACCTGACTTGTAACTTGACTTGACTTGATGATGTTGCAATGGCTAACTTGAGTCGTATAATCAACTCTGACGCCGTGGGTGTTCATTCTTGCTGCCTTGTGCAATCCACTTGTCTTGTCTCGCATCATGTCTAGGACGTGACTTCCTGGTTACCACGGTCAGGGATTCACACTGAATATGGTTAGGCTAATGACTAGATCAAACTATAGTTCATGGAGAATTTTCAGTCACAGGCGATCTCGTTACCTGGGCGCTTTAAATGGACTTGTAGCCTGCCGACGAGTAGGGAACATTTTTAGCATGATGTCATGTGTTGCACCCTCTAAGTCACCTAAGGGTATATCGTCTCCTGGGCGATGTACCCAACCATACTCTCAACCCGCGGAAGGATAACTGGATAGTCTGCAGGACTTGGGACTGGGAATTTCTCATTTGCATCTTGTTAGTAATTAGGCTTGTGATAACCCTAGTTACTTAAGTAGAAAGCCATAGTATTTGCTTCGCCGCTTATGAATGGATGGTGTCCTGTTACGCCCCAGAACCAGAATACTGGAGAGCAGGGGAATGACTCAGCCAGCTACGTATTACGGGTAGATGAATACTGTATAATACGATCAATGCTGTCTAACTAGACGAGGGGGTGCATACTACATGAAAGTCTTACTATGGTCACTTCACATCTATTGTCTCAATCATTCAAATAAGAAGCAGGAATAGAGAACATGTAAGATAAAGCAGTAAGGCGTCCCAAATGCTCAGTCAAAATGTTCTGGAGATCTGGCTTTACAAAACATAGCCAGATGGTATAGCAAAGTATACACAATTGTTATCAGCTGCAGTCTGACTTAATTATAATTATGCAAAAGTAAGTACAAGACGATCCGACTAACATGTCGGTGCCAAACGGCTAAGTATAAAGTAAATAACAAAACGAGTGGTGGAGTAAGGAACCCACTCGAGTCCTCATGCGATCATTCTCCTAGTATTGACCATCTTGGAGGTAGAAGTAAGCTGGATCCTCGGGGACCGGCTCTAAATCTGGCCATGCAAAACCAGAGAGGTTAGACCTCTAATAGCAAGTACCACAAGGAAGGACGATATGAAGGATTAAACCAGTAAGTAAGAGAATATAATAATAGATCTCTGCTTTCCACTAGGATTCACATAACATCACGACACTTCGAACCAACCTCCCAACCAAACAAGGACAGAAGTTGGCCCGTCATGTCCTGACATTCTGATCATCTCAGTTAGGCAACAGAGTAGGTACAGTACACAAAAAAATCATCTTGAACGGCCAATCAACTACTACGGCTTGCTATTGTGAGTCCCAAGTTATCCTGGAATTATGCAATAAAGATTCCTCAGTTCTTACTATGTGCGAGCAAGGCTAGTCTATCCAATCAATCAATTGCGCCAATCATGTAATTAGACGAGTCCCAGCGGGACGCCCGCCGTTAATATACCATATACAATTTAATAATATAAGCAGATACCGTTCCCTGCCCGTGTGACAGATTTACAGTATCTGTGGGAACCAGCCGGCCTGTCGGGCACTACTAGTCCCAAGAGGGCTGCCATATAAGAACTCGGAAATCCATTCTCTCCATGCCATCATTATTTTATTTAACTTAAAGCCTCTATGTTAAGCGAAATTCCATGCCGTGGATCATGGTCATTCAAATGAGTACTTTTGTACGGGGTACGATATGCGCAACTCTACAACGATACCCGTGCGGCTATGTTGTAGGTCTTACATAGCGTAATGCAACAATCAAATCTAACCACGGAGTAATCATGCCTTGACCATAAAGTACACATGCTATTTTTGTAAGATAAATAAATAACTAAATAAATAAATAAATAATTTGAAGCCTGCATGTGCCTGTATGCCAATATTCGGGATCGGCTAATCGATTGCAATAGTTCATTACATGAACGTGTCTTATTCATTCAATTCAATAAGACGACTAGCCAGTCTCTTAGTTCCAACTAGGAACGCATGATCAATTATTAGTCAACGTCACAATCATTATCAATGGTGACAAGGCATAAAAATTAAATAGTATTCAGTGGGGTCGAGTCTATAACTCCTCAGAGTTAAGTTCCAGCCTTACTGGGTATCCATAAACCAATCAAGACACAAGGCATGTTCTACACAACCATATGTATTAAACATTAACATGCTAAGATTATCGAGTTCATGCAAAGAGCATAAGGATATAATAGGAGAACTATCATGCCACCATTAAAAGAATAAATTATAGGACAAATAAAAACACCCAGGTCAGGAAGTCATGCCAACAAGTCTAGTCGGAGTAAGCGTGAAAAGTGATTCACATTGGCACGCACAGTGTGAGCGTGAAGGGAAATTCACGCACGCACAGCGTGAGCGTGAAAAGTAAGCGTGAAAAAAATGATAAGAAATTCACGCACACACGCAAAGATGTGTGCGTGACTAAAAATTTACGCACTCATGCAAAGATGTGTGCGTGACTAAAAATTCACGCACTCATGTAAGGACGTGTGCGTGACTAAAAATACACGCAGACACGTAAGAACGTGAGCGTGACTAAAAATACATGCAGACACGTAAGAACGTGTGCGTGACTGAAAATACACGCAGACACGTAAGAACGTGAGTGTGACTAAAAATACACGCAGATACGTAAGAACGTGTGCATGACTGAAAATACACGCAGACACGTAAGAACGTGTGCGTGACTCAGGAACCTTCGTCCCAAGCCAGAAATGAAGTCCCCATGGTTCAGAACCCATGGATAACCGAGAATACTCGCCAAGTTGGGAGATCAAACCCATGTTCAACCGAAAACACAAAAACTTAGATCTGGAAGAAACGAGCCAAAGAAATAAAAAATGCTAAGTACTAAACTCTCTCAGGATCATGAGAGGAAGACAAATAAACCATAAAAATGGTTCTCCAAGCAAGAAGCAAGATTGCACTTGCCTGCTGATGGGTTGGTGGAGAGAGTGATGAGGAAGAAGAAGAAGTAATGGTGAAGAATGAGAGTTATGAGGAGAGAGAAGGAGATGGGGGCTTCAATAGAAAGGGTGGTGGTAGGTGGGGTTATTGGGTCGAGTTCATGTGAACCACCATGAACCCGAGAAGAACCATCCATGAACCCGAACCACAAAGCAAGACTAAAAGCAGAGAATAACAGCAGGAAATAAAATACAGAAATAAAATACAGAAAATTAATTAACATAAAATTAAAGGAATTTAAATACAGGATAATACATGGTAAATATTAAATAAATATATATGAGTTGTACATGTATAAAAATACGCATTCCGGGAACGGAGAGTGACATCTCTACCCACCTTAGAAAAATTCCGTCCTCGGAATTTCAAATCCAAGTAGGTAGAAATATCGGAGCTAAACTAATACAAGCAATTCTAGTGAGCAAGCAATCATTTTACCATATCAAAAGCAAATACTATATATGTAAATTCATTATTCTACGATATCAAGTAGTTCTAACCATAAGGTGATAAGCATGAAGAATCAGGACAATCAAGGTATACAGATAGAGATATACCTTGTGGGTCAAACATGTGTGGATACCGTGATCGGATATCATCCTCACGTTCCCAAGTTGACTCTCCCAAGGAGTGATGACCCCAAGCAACACGGACAAGACTAATTGTTCGGTTCTTGAGTATCTTCTCTCTTCGGTCCAAAATGGACACAGGCTGTTCCTCGTAAGACAGGTTGGTACCAACAACCAGCTCAGAATGATCGAGGATATGGCTTGGGTCCGATACATACCTACGTAATTGAGATACATGAAACACGTCATGCACCTCTCGTAACGAAGGTGGGAGGGATAAACGATAAGCAACATCGCCTATCCGATCAAGGATAACAAATGGGCCCACGTACCGCGGACTCAATTTCTCGCAAACGCCAAATCTAATGACCCCACGAGTAGGTGAGATCCGCAAGAACACGTGGTCCCTAACAGAGAACTCTAACGGCCTACGATGCTGGTCCGTCCAATGACGATGTCGGTCCTGCGCAACTCAAAGTCGCTCTCTAATTCCCTTAACCACTTCAACCGTCTGAACAATCATTTCTGGGCCTAATATCTTTCTCTCTCCGATATCATCCCATGCAAGCGGTGACCTGCACTTCTTACCATATAGTGCTTCGAATGACGCCATCTGGATACTGGCTTGATAGCTATTGTTGTATGAGAACTCGACTAAGTGCAGATGACTCTCCCAAGACCCTCCAAAATCTAGAGTGCAAGCTCGCAACATATCTTCTAAAGTCTGAATCGTTCTTTCTGATTGCCCATCCTTCTGCGGATGGTAGGCCGTGCTAAACCTTAACTTGGTACCCAGACTATGATGTAAGCTCTTCCAGAAATATGATATAAAGCGGGTATCGCAATCCGACACAATACTGACAGGGACTCCATGCTGTCTGACTATCTGTTGTATATACAACTCTGCCAACTTTTCTGTAGATTGCCCTACTCTAAAAGGAAGAAAATGTGCTTCGGTCCACTATTACCCAAATAGCGTCCTTACCACTTGGTGATCTCGGTAAACCGGTCACAAAGTCCATTGTAATATGCTCCCATTTTCATTCCAGAATAGGAAGCGGTTGCAATAACCCAGCTGGCCTCTGCTGTTCTGCCTTCACTTGCTGACATACCAAGCAACGGGAAACAAATCTAGCTATCTCCCTCTTCATCCCGTTCTACCAGAAATGCTGCTTGATATCTTGGTACATCTTGGTCCCTCCAAGGTGAATAGAATACTGAGAACTGTGGGCTTCTGCCATAACCTCCTGTCTGATATCTCCACTAGGCACACATAGACATGATCCAAACCTAAGTGTACCATCTTCATTAATTCTTATCTCCTTCCTGAGTCCTGACTCACATTCTGCCCTAAGCTTCTGAATTCTTGGGTCCTGTGCCTGAGCTGCCTTGATCCTGTCTACCAAGTCGGATTGAACTCGTAGACTCGCCAGAATTCCACATCACTAGGAAGTATAACCTCGATGCCCATCTCCTGAAGGTCTTCTAAAATGTGCTTCTGTGTTGTCAACATAAATGCGCCGCCTCTCCTGCTAACAGCGTCTGCTACTACATTAGCCTTGCCTGGATGATACTGAAGCTCTACGTCATAATCCTTGATCAACTCCAACCATCTTCTCTGCCTCATGTTTAGTTCCTTCTGAGTAAAGATGTACTTCAGACTTTTATGGTCTGTGTACATGTCCACTTGGTCACCATATAAGTAATGCCTCCATAGCTTCAGAACAAACACTACTGCCGCTAACTCCAAATCATGAGTTGGGTAGTTCTTCTCGTGGTCCCGAAGCTGTCTAGATGCATATGCTATCACCGTCCCATGCTGCATGAGGATGCATCCAAGTCCTTTACCTGACGCATCATAATATACTGTAAAACCTCCGGGTCCAACTGGTAATGTAAGAATAGTTGCTGATACCAATTTCTGCTTCAAAGTCTCGAATGATGCCTGACATTCTGCCGACCAAACGAATGGTACATCCTTCCGGGTCAAGCGGGTCATGGGTGCTGAAAGCCTTGCAAAGTCTGACACAAACCTTCTGTAATATCCTGCCAATCCCAAAAAACTCCGCACATCTGCTACGGTCTTGGGTACTGGCCAACTTTCTACGGCTTCTATCTTCTTGGGATCTACTGCTACTCCAGTTCCTGATATGATGTGACCCAAAAATGAAATATGATCCGACCAAAACTCACACTTACTGAGCTTGGCATACAACTGGTTCTCTCTCAGAACCTGTAACACTTTCCTGAGGTGGTCTTCATGCTCCTCTTCACTAGCAGAGTATACGAGAATGTCGTCGAGAAACACAACGACAAACTGGTCTAAGTATGGCATAAAGATACGATTCATCAAATCCATGAATATTGCTGGAGCATTGGTCAAACCAAACGGCATTACTAAAAATTCATAATGCCCATACTTCGACCTGAACGCTGTCTTGGGAATATCTTCCTTCCGAACCCTCACCTGATGGTACCCTGAACGAAGATCTATCTTGGAGAAAACTCTAGCTTTGCTCAACTGATCAAATAAGTCGTCGATCCTGGGTAGTGGGTACTTGTTCTTCACGGTTGCCGTATTAAGCTTCCTGTAGTCAATGCACAATCTGGATGACCCATCCTTCTTCCCCACAAGTACCACTGGTGCTGCCCATGGTGACACGCTAGCTTGGATGAACTTCTTCTCCTTCAGTTCCTCTATATGCTGGTATACCTTGGCCTGCTCTGAATCCGCCATTCTATAAACTCGATCTGATATCGATTTAGTTCCTGGTGTCAATTCTATACTGAACTCAATATCTCTAACCGGTGGTAGACCTGGAAGTTCTTCAGGAAATACGTCTAGAAACTCTCCAACTACCTTCGGAATCTGAACTTCTTCCATTGCCGCTACTACTTCCCTGCTCTCGTTGAGTTGCCTCTGATCTGACTAAGGTGAACCGCTTCATGCCTGGAATATCAAAAGATACACTCCCTCTACGATAATCTATTGTCGTATGACTGTCTTTCAGCCAGTCCATGCCTAAGATAACGTCGAAATTTCCAACAGGAAATTCTATCAACCGGGCGGGTAAGGAATGCCCGCAAACTACAACGCTACATGCTAAAATAACTCTACTAACTCCTACGAGCCCATTACCAGTGAGTATATTCAACCTCCCTGGCAATGCCTCGAACTCCATTCCTAGTCGTGTCGTAAATTGTGCAGATATAAATGAGTGTGATGCTCCTGAATCAAACAATGCTACTGCAGGATATGAGGCGACGAGAATGTTACCTGCCACAACATCTCCCGATGCTAATGTCTCCTCCAAGGACAGAGTGAATGCTTGCCCTCGACCTCCTTGCTGGTTTCCATGCTGCGGCCTAGCCTGATGCTGCTGCTGGCCCCTTCCTTGATGATGCTGGGGTGGTCTATACTGGTGTTGCTGCATCGGCGGTCCCTGCTGCCGAAACATCTGAGCCTGCGGTATTAACAGACGCTGTGCTAACGGCCTTACTGCCACCGATGGTCCTTGATACTGACCTGCCCCTGGTGCTGACAGAGCAGGAAACTGCTGCCCTGGTCCTCCTGTCCTCGAATTCATGGGACATGTGGTTACCCGATGGTCTGGATTTCCACATATCAGACACAGTCCATTCAATGTCCGACACACATCTCTAGTGTGTCCCATCTTCCCACAATAAGTGCAGCCCGCCGGGGGTTGCTGGTTCTTCCTTTGTTGCTGTTGCTGCTGCCTGGGTGGTGCTGGTCCTCGTATCGCCACATCGTGGATACGAATGCCAGTGGATGGTGCTGTTGTTCGGGGCGCTGCTCCCCCTCCTCCTTCAATCTGACTGTGGGACCTTTTCTGACCCCCAGTCCTTACCGTAAGCCTCTGAATCGTGATCTCATGCCTTCGAGTTGCCGTCAATACTTCGTCAAAAGTTTGGTAATTATGCCCCTCTATCAATTGCAAGAGTTCAAGATGAAACCCTTGCTGAAACCTCATGGCCCTCTGGCGCTCTGTTGCTACCATCTCTGGGGCGAATCTACTCAATCTGCAGAACTCCGCTGCATAAGCATCTGCAGTCTTGCCGGCCTGCCTGAGGTTGATAAATTTCTGTTGTAGCTCAAACTGTGCCACAACTCCATAGTACTTGGTCTTGAATCGTGTAGTGAAATTGTCCCAAGCCACAGGACGTCTGATGCCCACTTCCTCTGATTCCCACCAATCACGTGCGAGATCCTGAAGTAACAACTTCACTAGATCCACACGTTCTTCCGTCGGTACCTTAGCTGCTGTCAGAATAGCCTCAATATCCTTAAGCCATGCATCTGCTGAGATGGCATCCTCCGTACCCTCGAAACGGCGGGGGTTGTACTTGCAAAACCGGGCTGATGCTCCTGAATCAGTCTTCACTCCTCTTTCCAAAGCCGTCTGCAATCCTTGGTTGAGCAACACATTCTGCTCTTGTAGCTGAGTGTGCATGCGTTGCTGGGCCAACATCTGATGTTGCTGAGTAGCCATCATCCCTCTCATGATCTCCAGAAGGGCTGGTGTGTCCACTTGGGTAGGTGGAACTGTTGGTGGTGGTGGAACATCCGGATACTGCGATCCAGCAGCTGCTTCCACTATCACTTCTTCTTGAATAGCCTCTTGAGTTAGTACTGGCCCTCGTTACTGACCAGCATGGTCAGGTTGTCCATATTGCTCTTGTTGCAGTCCAGTTCTGACCGATGCGGACGAAGTGCCCCTAAGAAAAGGGACAAGAGAACAATCAAACAACCGAACATGAAGGATCAATGAAGTCAAAGGATACCAGAATGTCAAGCAAGGGTTGAGAATAACGAATCATAAGATCAAGGGGGGACACGTGTGATTGAGACATCCTATAAATCAAAACACCCCACAAGTCTGAAATCAGACCTGCATGGGCCACCACTGAAACCTTGTCACGCCCCAGAACCAGAATACTGGAGAGCGGGAGAATGACTCAGCCATCTACGTATTACGGGTAGATGAATACCGTATAATACGATCAATGCTGTCTAACCAGACGAGGGGGTACATACTACATGAAAGTTTTACTATGGTCACTTCACATATATTGTCTCAATCATTCAAATAAGAAACAGGAATAGAGAACATGTAAGATAAAGCAGTAAGGCATCCCAAACGCTCAGTCAAAATGTTCTGGAGATCTGGCTTTACAAAACATAGCCAGATGGTATAGCAAAGTATACACAATTGTTATCAGCTGCAGTCTGACTTAATTACAATTATGCAAAAGTAAGTACAAGACGATCCGACTAACATGTCGGTGCCAAACGGCTAAGTATAAAGTAAATAACAAAACGAGTGGTGGAGTAAGGAACCCACTCGAGTCCTCCTGCGATCATTCCCCTAGTATTGACCATCTTGGAGGTAGAAGTAAGCTGGATCCTCGGGGACCGGCTCTAAATCTGGCCATGCAAAACCAGAGAGGTTAGACATCTAATAGCAAGTATCACAAGGAAGGACGATATGAAGGATTAAACCAGTAAGTAAGAGAATATAATAATAGATCTCTGCTTTTCACTAGGATTCACATAACATTACGACACTTCGAACCAACCTCCCAACCAAACAAGGACAGAAGTTGGCCCGTCATGTCCTGACATTCTGATCATCTCAGTTAGGCAACAGAGTCGGTACAGTACACAAACAAATTGTCACGCCCCAGAACCAGAATACTGGAGAGCGGGGGAATGACTCAGCCAGCTACGTATTACGGGTAGATGAATACCGTATAATACGATCAATGCTGTCTAACCAGACGAGGGGGTGCATACTACATAAAAGTCTTACTATGGTCATTACACATCTATTGTCTCAATCATTCAAATAAGAAACAGAAATAGAGAACATGTAAGATAAAGCAGTAAGGCGTCCCAAACGCTCTGTCAAAATGTTCTTGATATCTGGCTTTACAAAACATAGCCAGATTGATGTAGCAAAAGTATACACAATTGTTATCAGCTGCAGTCTGACTTTAATTACAATTATGTAAAAGTAAGTACAAGACAATCCGACTAACATGTCGGTGCCAAACGGCCAAGTATAAAGTAAGTGTCAAAACGAGCGGTGAAGTAAGGGACCCACTCGAGTCCTCCTGCGATCATCCCTCTAGTGTTGACCATCTTGGAGGTAGAAGTAAGCCGGATCCTCGGGGACCGGCTCTAAATCTGGCCATGCAAAACCAGAGAGGTTAGACCTCTAATAGCAAGTACCACAAGGAAGCACGACATGAGAACTAAAACCAGTAAGAGAATATAATAATAGATCTCTGCTTTCCACTAGGATTCACATCACATCACGACACTTCGAACCAACCTCCCAACCAAACAAGGACAGAAGTTGGCCCGTCATGTCCTGACATTCTGATCATCCCAGTTAGGTAACAGAGTAGGTACTGTGCACAAACAGATCAATTTAAACGGCCATTCAACTACTACGGCTTGCTATTGTGAGTCCCAAGTTATCCTGGAATAATGCAATTAGGGACTCCTCAGTTCTTACCATGTGCGAGCAAGGCTAGTCTATCCAGTCAATCATGTGCGCCATGCATGAATTAGACGAGTCCTAGCAGGACGCCCGTCAATATACAATATACAATAATAATAATAATAGCAGATACTGTTCCCTGCCCGTGTGGCAGTTTTACAGTATCTGTGGGAACCAGCCGGCCCGTCGGGTATTACTTGTCCCAAAGGGGCTGCCATGTAAGAACTCGGGAATCCATTCTTTCCATGCCATCATTATTTTATTTAACTTAATAGTCCCTACGTTGAGTGAAATCCCATGCCGTGGATCATGGTCATTCCAATGAGTACTTTCGTACGGGGTACGATATGCACAACTCTACAACGATACCAGTGCGGTTAGGTTGCAGGTCTTACATAGCGTAATGCAACAATCAAATCTAACCACGGTAATCATGCCTTGACCATAAAGTACATATGCTTCTTTTGTAGAAAATAAATAAGTAAATAAATAAATAAATAGATTGAAGCCTGCATGTGCATGTAAGTCAATATTCGAGATCAGCCAGTCGATTACAATAGTCCATAACATGAACGTGTCTCATTCATTCAAGTCAATAAGACGACTAACCAGTCTCTTAGTTCCGACTAGGAACGCATGATTAATTTAGTCAAGATAACCATTATTATCAATGGTGACAAGGCATGAAAGTCAATTAGCATTAAACGGGGGTCGAGCCTATAACTCTCATGGTCAAGTCCCAGTCATACTGGGTATCCCAAAAAATCAATCGGGACACAAGGCATATTCCACATAACAATTGATATTAACAATATTATCATATCATGATTTATCGAGTTTATGCCAAAAAGACGTAAGGATATAAAATGGACGTTAAATATCTAATAAAATATCAATATACAGGGCTACAGAAGATCCAGGATAAGTAGGCTATGCTCATGTCAGGCTACACTCAAGTCAGCGTACGCTCAGGTCAAAGAGGCAGCGTATGGGCTCCATACAACTCCTCACCATCCAAGTGAGCGTATGCAAGTCATACGCTCCCCAAAGGCAGCGTATGGACTTCATACGACTCCTGACCATCCAAGTCAGCGTATGCAAGTCATACGCTCCCAAAAAGTAGCGTATGAACTCCATACGACTCCTGACCATTCAAGTCAGCGTATGTAAGTCATACGCTCCCAAAAGGTAGCGTATGGACTCCATACGACTCCTGACCATCCAAGTCAGTGTATGCAAGTCATACGCTCCCAAAAGGTAGCGTATGGACTCCATACGACTCCTGACCATTCAAGTCAGCGTATGTAAGTCATACGCTCCCAAAAGGTAGCGTATGGACTCCATACGACTCCTGACCATCCAAGTCAGCGTATGTAAGTCATACGCTCCCAAAAGGTAGCGTATGGACTCCATACGACTCCTGACCATCCAAGTCAGCGTATGCAAGTCATACGCTCCCAAAAGGTAGCGTATGCAAGACACACGCTTCCTAAAAAGGTAGCGTATGGACTCCAGACTGTGCTGCGCTAAAGAGCGTGCACAGCTCAGTGACGCAAGCTAAAAAGCTAGTGTACACTGCTCACTGTCTTCTCCAAACAGCAAGAACTCCATGGTTGCACCCCAAAGCTTCAAAGGTCCATAACTTGGTCAAAACAAGTCCAAATCCAACTTTCCAAAGGTCAAAATTGGGTAGAATAAAACTCTCTACAACATAGAACCATCAAAACTTGAAAACAAAGAAGTTTGATAGATCAAAACCACCAAACTCCGAAAATAACTCATTTCTAGATCTACAAAAATTAAGACTTCGAAATGAAAAATGCCAAGTTCTAAACTCTCTTAGGATCACGAGAGAAAGATAAATGAACCATAAAAACATGGGTTCTCATGTGGAGCAAGTTGTACTTGCCTACGGTTTGGTAGGTGGAGAGAGTAATGAAGAAGAAGAAGAGGAGTAATAGTGAGAATGTGAGTTTATGAGGAGAGAGAAAGAGATATAAGCTTTAAATAAAAAAGGGGTGGTAGGTGGGAGTTGGGCCGGGTCCAATGGGTCCAATCCAAGCCAACCCGAACCCAAAGCCTAGCTAAAGCAGAGAATAAAAGCAGAAAATAAAGTACAGAAATAAAATTGCAGAAATATAAATTAACATAAAAATTTAAAGAGCAGATTAATTGATTAACATAAAATTAAAGGAATTTAAATACAGGATAATACATGATAAATATTAAATGATTACGTTCAAGCAATATACGTATTAAAATACACATCCTGGAAACGAGGAGTGACACAAATCATCTTGAACGGCCAATCAACTACTACGGCTTGCTATTGTGAGTCCCAAGTTATTCTGGAATTATGCAATAAAGATTCCTCAGTTCTTACTATGTACGAGCAAGACTAGTCTATCCAATCAATCAATTGCGCCAATCATGTAATTAGACGAGTCCCAGCGGGACGCCCGTTGTTAATATACCATGTACAATTTAATAATATAAGCAGATACCGTTCCCTGTCCGTGTGACAGATTTACAGTATCTGTGGGAACCAGCCGGCCTGTCGGGCACTACTAGTCCCAAGAGGGCTGCCATGTAAGAACTCGAGAATCCATTCTCTCCATGCCATTATTATTTTAATTAACTTAAAGCCTCTATGTTAAGCGAAATCCCATGCCGTGGATCATGGTCATTCAAATGAGTACTTTTGTACGGGGTACGATATGTGCAACTCTACAACGATACCCGTGCGGCTATGTTGTAGGTCTTACATAGCGTAATGCAACAATCAAATCTAACCACGGAGTAATCATGCCTTGACCATAAAGTACACATGCTATTTTTATAAGATAAATAAATAACTAAATAAATAAATAAATAATTTGAAGCCTGCATGTGCCTGTATGCCAATATTCGGGATCGGCTAATCGATTGCAATAGTTCATTACATGAACGTGTCTCATTCATTCAATTCAATAAGACGACTAGCCAGTCTCTTAGTTCCAACTAGGAACGCATGATCAATTATTAGTCAACGTCACAATCATTATCAATGGTGACAAGGCATGAAAATCAAATAGTATTCAGTGGGGTCGAGTCTATAACTTCTCAGAGTTAAGTTCCAGCCTTACTGGGTATCCATAAACCAATTAAGACACAAGGCATGTTCTACACAACCATATGTATTAAACATTAACATGCTAAGATTATCGAGTTCATGTAAAGAGCATAAGGATATAATAGAAGAACTATCATGCCACCATTAAAAGAATAAATTATAGGACAAATAAAAACACCCAGGTCAGGAAGTCACGCCAACAAGTCTAGTCGGAGTGAGCGTGAAAAGTGATTCACGTTGGCACGCACAGTGTGAGCGTGAAGGAAAATTCACGCACGCACAGCGTGAGCGTGAAAAGTGAGCGTAGAAAGTGAGCGTGAAAAGTAAGCGTGAAAAAAAATGATAAGAAATTCACGCACGCACGCAAAGATGTGTGCGTGACTAAAAATTCACGCACTCATGCAAAGATGTGTGCATGACTAAAAATTCACGCACTCATGTAAGGACGTGTGCGTGACTAAAAATACACGCAGACACATAAGAACGTGAGCGTGACTAAAAATACACGCAGACACGTAAGAACGTGTGCGTGACTGAAAATACACGCAGACACGTAAGAACGTGAGCGTGACTAAAAGTACACGCAGATACGTAAGAACGTGTGCATGACTGAAAATACACGCAGACACGTAAGAACGTGTGCGTGACTCAGGAACCTTCGTCCCAAGCCAGAAATGAAGTCCCCATGGTTCAGAACCCATGGATAACCGAGAATACACGCCAAGTTGGGAGATCAAACCCATGGTCAACCGAAAACATAAAAACTTAGATCTGGAAGAAACGAGCCAAAAAAATCAAAAATGCTAAGTACTAAACTCTCTCAGGATCATGAGAGGAAGACAAATGAACCATAAAAATAGTTCTCCAAGCAAGAAGCAAGATTGCACTTGCCTGCTGATGGGTTGGTGGAGAGAGTGATGAGGAAGAAGAAGAAGTAATGGTGAAGAATGAGAGTTATGAGGAGAGAGAAGGAGATAGGGGCTTAAATAGAAAGGGTGGTGGTAGGTGGGGTTATTGGGTCGGGTTCATGTGAACCACCATGAACCCGAGAAGAACCATCCATGAACCCGAACCATAAAGCAAGACTAAAAGCAGAGAATAACAGCAAGAAATAAAATACAAAAAATAAAATGCAGGAATAAAATTACAGGAAATAAAATACAGAAAATTAATTAACATAAAATTAAAGGAATTTAAATACAGGATAATACATGATAAATATTAAATAAATACATATGAGTTGTACATATATAAAAATACGCATTCCGGGAACGGGGAGTGACATGTCCAGCCTGGTCTAAGTCTCGTCTAAGTCCCTGTACCTGGTACTTCTGTACATGATTGTTTTACTTATCCTTAACAATAAATGGGTAGAGACAAGGCGCCATTCAGGCGAAGGGTTACAACCCCGGTTCTTGTTTGGTTTACGGGTTGTAACCTGGCTCCCGGAACGGTTCCACGTCCCTAGTCGTTCATTGTCCTGCTGTACTCTTTATTACTTGTACTTTTCTTTTATTTTCTTATGTTCTGATATGCTGGCTTTTGTTCTTATTTCGTGGCCTCCTTAGTGGCACTTGCTCTTTCTGGGGTTTGACCCGGCTGGTTTTGTGTGGCCAGATTTCGGAGCAGCACCCGAGGATCTACCGAACTTCCAGCCAAATGGTGGCGACTAGAAGGAACCCGGGCCACGAGTGGGTTTTCCATTTTGTTTCACCCACTACATTGTAAATTTATTCTTTTGAGGCGTTTAGCCGACGAGCACCTGTTAGCTCGATGCATCTTTACTTACTGTCTGCCTACGGGCTGTAACATGATTAACAAATCCTAGGGTTGATCATGTATGACTTAACTCTTGCCAATCATCGTATTTTGTATGACTAGCTTCATGATCAGCTGAATATGTAATATTTGGGACGCCTTTTATTGTATATTTGGTGGTCTAACATCTTGTAATTATATTACTTGCTTGAGATTGAGACAATAGGCTTGACCTTAAGAGACCGTTGGCTTGTAGTAAACCCTCATATCTAGACAGCCGTCACCGTATATCGAGGTGGATTCCATTTCAATATACGTAGCTGGCTATATTCGTCCCCGCTCTTCAGTATTCTGGTTCTGGGGCGTGACAGTTACTGCCGAGGACCAGGCCTTGTCTTACGAGGATGTACCTGCGGGAAAACTCGTCTAGTTGTCTATTTACTTTGGACTTTTGAGAGTAGTCATGTATTAGACTATGTATTTTGTGACTGGACCTATATCCAGTTTTATATTTCGGACTTGTACTTGGACTTACTTATATATGAGATGACTTTTGTGTTTGGAACATTTTTGACTCTTTATTACATATGGAACTGTTAGCACATTTTAGTCTTATCTTGTTATCTTTAGAACAGTTTACTACGCTTTATCTCAAGTGTAGGCTGGACATGGCTTGGCCCGGCCCAACAATTTGGGTAGCGGATCGTGACAGGTGCCCCCCCTTCAGCCCCCAGCAGCAACAACCCTCTCCGGTGGAGGCGGGAAAGGAGGGCGGCGGGAGGAGGGTCGGTGGCCGGAGCAGAGCGGGCGGGGGCCGGGGGGGGGGGGGGGGGGGGGGGGAGGACATCGTCGGAGGGCGGGAGGCATGGGGAGAGCGAAAGAGGGAGCCCAGGAGTAGTTTGGGAATATTTTGAGTTTTAGGTATTAAGTTGGAAAACTAAAATAGTTGAGGGTATCGAGTTGTTGAGGAAAAAAGTTTAGGGTATTAAATTGAAAAACGAAAATAGTTGAGGGTATCAAAGTACAATTAAGCATATATATATATATATATATATATATATATATATAGAGAGAGAGAGAGAGAGAGAGAGAGATAAATTAAAAAAATGTATAATATAATATTAAATTTAGAAAGAACTAAATGCTACTTTTTTGTATAAAAAAACATATGATAAATGGAAAGACATTTCAATACTCTGAAGAAAAATATTTTTTCAAAAAGAGGACGAAAATTATATATTACCAAACACATGTATGAATTGTTTTTAAGGACCAAATAAGCATAAGCCTCTCTAAAGGATGTATTAAACAATTTTTTTTGTGTGTATTAAACAATTCAAACCAAACGTAATGCATGACTCATGAATGAGCAGTAGAGTTTTTTATGTGATAACGTGACCTAGGATTAATTCCGTGAGATAATATAATTTTACCACAGTTGTCACATTTTTATTTGGCACTTCCTTATATTTGTGTACAAGAACTAGAGGTGAACCAGATATTCCACTTCGTGGGACAAATGATCTAATCCCCTCTCTCTCTCTCTCTCTCTCTCTCTCTCTCTCTCTTTTGACTGTAGAGGCAGTTTAAGAATTTTTTTTTTAAATAACGTACAATTTATAAAAAAATAAAGAAATAATATTCGTGTGACCCCAAAGATGTATATATTCAGACTATATTTCTGATATTTTTCAGTACCAAAAAAAAAAACTAAGGAAAAAGATATAATATTTATGTTTATGTAAAAAACAAAGATTTGTTTTGTTTTGTTTTCCGCATACCAACCAATACAATTCAAGCTAAAGGACAAATAATATGCAACATGCAACAATTTTCGGTTAAGAAGGCTGGCAATCAGGACGGAGCCTCCTTAGGGCTAAGATGGACTCCAACGTCCGAGTTGTGGTTTTTTTTTCAATAATACTAAGTTTACAATCAAATTCCTACAACCGACTTACAATCTTCATCCATTTGTTGACATGTGGGCCAGGCCACCATCTGACCCATATGTCAGAAAACGAATGAGTGGTTGTAAAAGAGCTGTAGGAATTTGATTGTAACTGTAACATTACTCATTTTTTTACCTATGCTCCTAGGAGTAAAGACTTGGTAGCACATTGGCATATATTAAATGTTATATGCCTAGCTTGCGTTCTTTAGTTTATTAATGAAATATCTTTGGTTAAAAAAATTTACAGAATATTTTAACAAATACTATCATTCTAAATGTTGAAACTAACGTATATCTCCATTATTTTTTAACTAACAAATATTCCTATTTTTGATGTGGAATAATAATTTTTTAAAGATATAACCCTATTTTTCTAACATTTTGTTGTTATTTTACACACAAGTAGAGATATTTGTTAGTTAAAAAAAATAGTGAAAGCGTATGCTATGCTAGTTTCAACATTTAGGATAGAAATATTTGCTAAAATATTCCAAATAATACGGCAGTGCTCGTTGTCCGCGGGTTTGGACCGCAGTCCTGGCCCGCGGGCCACGTGTCGCATGTCCAGTGACGGAAGGACGGGGTGGGCCCGAGGTTGTGCAGAGTGAGGCGGGAGGGGGTGGGGGTGGGGGTGGGGGGGGGGGGGGGGGGGGGGGGGGGGGGTGGGGACATGCGGTCACGCGGCCACGTGTGCGGTCACCCCCGCTGACAAAAATATTTTTTCGCAAATAATAATTCTAATAATAATAGGATGCCATACATCGGCTATTATGCCATACATCGGCTGTCCGGAAGGCCTGGAAGAATATAATATAAAAAAAAACAAATAACTTTGTAGTACGTAGTACTACAATAATTCTTTGATATCGATTAAAGAAAGAACTAAAAAAACGAAATGATTTATCGTACGTTCCTACTACATATAATTCACCACGAACTTAGTAATTAATTATGTCTGATATTGTGTCTCAACCTGGTTTGTGCGTGCATTATTTTCTTCTGTATCCATAAACAAAGTAAAACACAACTGTGAGTGTGAGAGGACCTAATTAATTATTTTTTTTCTCGCTTATTCATTTATGTTGATTAATAAATCGTGATCAAGTACTGAGCGCATATGTATCTTCATATATTTCCAACAGCAACAATCATCAATATTCGCCATTCTCTTCACATGGAAACGAGGTTTGTAACTATAGGCTACGGCTACATACATAAAAAATTTCTGGTTTAACTCGTAAACGCATATCCTATGGGATTTTTTAAAAATATTTTTTAATATTCCTTAGAAGAAAAAAAAAGTATGGAGATACATAATCTTCAGAAAAAATAATAAATAAAATAAATTCAAAAGCTCCTTGTTAAGGGATTTTTATTTGTTATTTTTAATTTTTTGGGGCCGAAAATAAAAAAGATTTGATAAAAAGAACCAAAAAATGCGGGAGGCTAATGTGGACTAAAAAACGTCGTACGGCGTGCGTTTTCTTTGTATTACATTTATGTTTTACTTAATTTAGTTTAACGGCTAAGTTTAGCGAGTAAGTAATTTTTTTAAAGAAGGTATTTCAAGGAAGTACACACACACACACACACACACACACATATATATATATATATATATATATATATATATATATATATATATATATATATATATATATATATATATATATATATATATATATATATATGTGGAAGCGGATCAAAGGTCCCGTCCGCGGAGCCCCGTCGAAGCCCCGCCCCCCCTGCACCATCGGATCGCGCGGGGCCCGCGTGGGGCCCGCCCCCGCCCGCGCGATCCAACGGCTAAGGGAGGGCGGGGCTTCGGCGGGGCTCCGCGGACGGGGCTCCCGATCCGCTCCCTATATATATATATATATATATATATATATATATATATATATATATATATATATATATATATATATATATAGGGAGCGGATCGGGAGCCCCGTCCGCAGAGCCCCGCCGAAGTCCCGCCCTCCCCTTAGCCGTTGGATCGCGCGGGCGGGGGCGGGCCCCATGCGGGCCCCGGTGGGTACTTGTGGCGAACTCGCCTCCACTGAGGCTCGAACTCCCGACCACTTGGGCCGCATGCATCTCTCTTAACCACTAGACTAGAGGTCATTTGCTATATATATATATATATATATATATATATATATATATATATATATATATATATATATATATATATATATAAATTAACAAAACGATAAATGTATATATAATACTAAATTTAGAACGAACTAAATGCTACTTTTTTTGTAAAAAAAAATGATAAATTGAAAGACCTTTCAATACTCTGAAGAAAAATATTTTTTCATAAAGAGAACGAAAAATATATATTACCAAACACATGTACGAATTGTTTTTAAGGACCAAATAAGCATAAGCCTCTTTAAAGGATGTATTAAACGATTCAAACCAAACGTAATGCGTGACTCATGAATGAGCAGGTAGAGTTTTTTTTTGATAACTTGACCGAGGATTAATTCCCTGAGATAATATAATTTTACCACAGTTGTCACATTTTTATTTGGCACTTCCTAATATTTGTGTACAAGAACTAGAGGTGAACCAGATATTCCACTTCGTGGGACAAATGATCCAATCCTCTTTTTGACTGTAGAGACAGTGTTTAAGAATAATTTTTTTTAAATACAATTTTAAAAAAAAAAATTAAAGAAATAATATTTCGTGTGACCCCAAAGATGTATATATTCAGATTATATTTCTGATATTACCGACAAAAATTAATAAAATTTAATTTTATGGTCATGAAAATAACAAAGAATTGTTTTGTTTTCCGCACACCAACCTAGACACTTCAAGCTAAAGCATAAACAACATGTAACAATTTCCAGTTAAGAAGGCTAGCAATCAGGGCGGAGCCTCCTTAGGTATTGTTTGGAAAGAGAGGAAAATGGGAGGAAAGAAAATTTTGAAAAAAAAAATGGGAGAAAAATTAAAAGTGGTAGTGTTTGGAAAGAGTGAGGGGAATTGAGAGAAAGGTATGTGAGAGGAAAATTCATGTGGGTCCTACTCAAAAAATTTTCACCCAAAAGTGGAAGAAAAATGGAGAGATGAGAGAATTGTGAAATAAATTACCCAACTACCATTCAATAAAGTAGTTATTAATTATAATTTGAAAAAAATCAAGGACTAAATGGTAATTATATCTTTCTCCATAATAAATAAAATATTATTTATAAAATTTTTCTTTTCCTACTTTTTGTTTATCCAAACAAGTGAAGGAAAAATTAATTTTACCTTCATTTTACTCTCCTCCATTTTTCTTTTCCTCAAATTTTTCTCTCCCTTACTTTAGGGCTCCTAGGACGTTGGAGCCCTAAGGTGGGCTCCAACGTCCCATCCTTGGGGCTAAGTTTTCTAAAAAAGAATACAAAATTATTTTTGGGTTTTTGGTTTCATATGAGCCAGGCGACCTTTAGCCCATCTCAGCTTAACCCAGCCACCCTAGGTTAAATTTCTAGCTACGACACCCCTGACAATAATAATAATAGGATGCCATCCACATAGCATTGGAACTTTATAGGACGAAGAGTGGTACATATAATTATCATCGAATGTGACTGCAAAACTCTAGTTGATTCTATTCTACATCCAGAGATGGTTATTTTGTTGCGTGCTCGATATGATATCGAAAAAGGAAGAGCTGCGTGTGCCAGAGTTCTAGTATTTCTTTTACCTATGCTTCTAGGAGTACAAACATGGTAGCACATTCACATATAGAACAATGCTATTTGTCCCTCCAAAATATTTTTTCTTTCGTGACTGTTGACGTGACATGTTGATGTAACAGCTGACAAATTTTATTATTAAAATTAAAATTAACATTAAATTTTAAATTTAAATTAATATTAACATTAAGATTAATATTAAAATTAATAATATTGTTCAAATTAAAATTAAAAAATTGGGTGATTAATTTTTTGGATTATGATTTACTATGTCATATGACACATAATATTATGTAGCATGCTATGTCAATCGCCATATAAGGAGAGATGTTCTGGAGGGACAATTTGAAATTAAGAATAGCATTACTCTTCACATATATTAGAGCATATGCGATATGCCTAACTCACTTTCTTCAGTTTCTTAATGAAATGTCTTTGGTTAAAAATAAATTATAGAATATTTTAACAAATGCTACCATTCTAAATGTTGAAAATAGCATATACATCCATAATTTTTTTTAACTAGCAATGTTTCTATTTTTCGTACGGGATAACAAAAAATTTAAGATATACTCCTAAATTTTTTTAACTTTTTTTGTTGTTTTAGAAAGAAATAGAGGTATTTACTAGTTAAAAACAATAGTATAACTGTATAAGTATATGCTTGTTTCAACTAGGGGTGAGCATTCGGTTTATTCGGTTTAAACCGAACCGAATAACCCAAAACCGAATTGGACCGAAACCGAATAAGCAAAACCGAAACCGAACCGAATTGGCCCAAAACCGAATCAAACCGAACCGAATTAAATCGGTTCGGTTTATTCGGTTTATTCATATTTTTTTGATTTTTTTGAGCTTTTTTTGTTAATATATATAGTAACTAAATATACATAGACATATTTAGTATATACCTATATATATTTAGTATGTACCTATATATTTTAATACTTATATATATAGAACACACACACACACACACAAAATATATATATATATATATATATATATATATATATATATATATATATATATATATATATATATATATATATATATATATATAAATTAATTAATTAAATTTTCTTATTCGGTTTTGGACCGAAACCGAAACCCAAAACCGAAACCGAAACCGAATAAGAAAATTTAGTATTTTCAAAACCGAAACCGAACCGATTTTTTTTAAAACCGAACCGAACCTCTTATTCGGTTCGGTTCGATTCGGTTTTCGGTCCAAAACCGAATAATGCTCACCCCTAGTTTCAACCTTTAGAATGAGAATATTTGCTAAAATATCCCAAATAATAATACTACATACATTGGCTGTCCGGAAGGCTCGGAAGAATATAATATAAAAAACAAATAACGTTTGATAAAAGTATAATTCTTTGATGAAGATTAAAGAAAGAACTAAAAAATAAAATTATAGTTACTACTTACTACTATATATAAATCACCACGAGCTTAGTAATTAATTATGTCTGATATTGTATCTCAACCTGGTTTGTCCATAAACAAAGTAAAACACAACTGTGAGTGTGAGAAGACCTAATTAAAATTTTTTTTTCTCGCTTATTCATTTCTGTTAATTAATAAATACTAATCAAGTACTGTGCGCGCATATGTATCTTCATATATTGCCAACAGCAACAATCATCAATATTCTCCATTCTCTTCACATGGAACCAAGGTTTGCAACTGTAGCCCGTAGGGGCTATGGCTACATACATACAAATTCTTCTGGTTCTTCATCACAAGTAACTGTTGCATTTGAATTGGTTGGTGTATCCATAAATCCATCCATGCTCATGGACCACAGCACAGCTGTTGGTGGTGGTCTAGATCATGTTTTAAGTATATATATGCACAGGCTAAATTATTTGAAACCACTGTTGATGAATAGTCCATTTTGCAATGGGAAATGCATATAATCAGGACTATTACTCTGTCACCACTGAATGGCTGCTGCAGAAACCCTAGCTAGAGGCTATCATTGGCAAAAGAATACAAAGCATGATTTGTTAGGCCGAAGGTCCCCCAGCAGCCACAGCAAGACTTAATTGTCGACTGCAGGTTTAATTGTTGCATATATGATATAAGCTGTCACCCACATTCTATGGCAGACTGTTTTTGTTGCTTATATGTAGTTAAGAGTTTCTGAGTTCAAAGCTCCAACCGTAATAAGCACGGCCGGTCTGGAGGATTGGATTGTCATGTTTAGAACTAGTTTTGGTTGTCCCTTGACCTTTATATATTGTAGGTCGAATTTGGAAGATCACCTGCGATCCTGACTTTTATTGGGATCACGACATTGAGCCTCAGAAACGAATTGTCCAAGTTCGAAATCTTGTCTGAGTTACCGCTGGACGGCTCTAGTAGTAGCGTACATGAATGTAGGAATGGAGTGATGTGGTGGGTATTGAAGCTTTTGATTGAATTGGTGGTTGTGTTTTGGTAGCTCCAATACTTCGAGAAGTTGAGAACAAGGTAGTATATAATAAGGCTCTAGCATTTCTTCTTTTCTCTTTTTTTAGAACATTTTAAGGGAAGCAAAATTGTAAAATTATGCAAGGAAAAGATTCAAATAATTTTGGTTAGCTAGATCACGCAACAATATAATTTTCTTTTACAAACTTTGTTAAGACACGTGGTAAAGAATTCAAACACGGGTTGGTATATATGTAATTAGCACGAGGTCATAAATTTAGAGGTTCTTTTTAGTAAGGATTAAGAGTTACATATTTATTATGATTAACACCGTCATTCATTTATCCATCTCAAATTCTTGAAATTGTAGGATAGAGAAATGTACTCTTTTCTCCCAATATTCAAACTAATTAAGAGGGCTAATTAATGTTTAACCTTGAATTTTATACCAGCTTAGAATTTAAGTCCTGATATGTCTAATTGAAAATTTTGGACCCTGAATTTTTATTTTTCGTTTCCTTTTATATTATATCCTCATTTTCAGCATGGGTTGATTGTTGCCATTGTACTCATATTTATGATATAATGAATAAAAAACAAAAAACAAAAAATCAGGATCGATCCAATATTTCCATTAGGACACGCCATGCCTTAAACTCTAAGTTGGTAAAAAATTCAGAATCTAAATACTAATTAGCCCTAATTAAAACATCATTTTTTGGGACAATCTTCTCATTGCTTAGGCTTCTTATGATCTACGCTCAAATCCTAATTTGTAAATTATATAAGACCAATCTTTTTTGGGAAATGATGTCTAATCCCTTTGGGTATCATGAAGAAATAAATTAATCACAATTCAGATATCAAGAATTTACGAAGAAATCTCAAGAAACAACAAAATATAGGACATGTATGATAAATCTTTGACATAATCGACAGGATTAGAGTTGATTTCACCACCCAAAAAAAAAAAAAATACTAATTACAGTCTCAACAGTACATGAGATGCAAATTTCAGAAATTCCATTTCTCTCCTTGGTCTTTTCCCTGTGGCAGGAAAAACTACATACTTGGCTAGCAAACAAGCTGACTGACCTGCCAAAACTCCAGTTCCAGGCCCCATCCTGCTGCTGCTGCTGCTTCTTAAGGGTCTTATTTCAGCAGATTCAGTTAAGCTAGGTCCACCCAACAGTTCCTAATTCTCCAATGAGAAATCAGAAAAAACTAATATACAAGATAATGTTGATGTCCTTATACTTGGGAGTTGGCATGTACATACACCCTTTAAATACTTTTATCGTATATACTCTTATGTTAGATTATCGTCTCCGGTGCCGGGCCGACCCTAACCCAAGGCAGATGGATACTGTCCAGAGCCAAAAAATTTGAGGAACACAGAAAAGTTAAATTAGATTTTTTTTTTTTTTTTTTATATCTATGTAACATATGGTAGTATTTTAAATATTAGTGTTCATACAATATAACATAATGACTTACGAAGGAAAGTTGATTTTCTAGAAATCTAACCTAGATATGCCCCCTTGCTGGCTTGCTCTCTCAATATTTCGAATCTTGTTGACATTGTTGTTACAGTTCTCTCTCACTTCTCAGTTCTCACTTACTGTAAGTATCCATTGTTCTTCCCGACCCCCTTTCTGTCGTAAATTCACGAATATTTGTTGGTGGTTTTAAAAATTAGTTTATGTTAGAGTTGCATGCGTATTTACTCCGATAGTCTGATTCTGCACTTTGTAGTTTGTAATAGGATTATCAATTATGGGACTCGGACTTTTAGATTATGCACTAAGGGCCGCATGGATTCAAAACATATTGGCCTTAATTTTTTAAGTATATATATAAGTTTTCAGTTATATATATATATATATATATATATATATATATATATATATATATATATATATATATATATTGAAGTAATGGGTACTTGTTGTGAACTCGTCTCCACTGGGGCTCGAACTCCCGACCACTTGGGCCGCATGCATCTCTCTTAACCACTAGGCTAGAGGTCATGTGCCAGTTTTATATATATATATATATATATATATATATATATATATATATATATATATATAAGGGATACTATTTTAATTTTTGTAATGGGCATCCAAAAAATTTGGACCGGCCTGATTCGTGTCTGATTTGGAACTCCATGACGATTGTCCCTGTTAATGATAACTTGATTCACCATTTTTATCTTATCAATCGACAATTATCCAAGACTTGGTGTCATGCACAAATACGTGGCAACCATCATTGCCAATAGTCATAACAATGTATGAACTATAAATTTCTTGATAGTACGAGTCTGGCACTCTTATTAAGGGGAAAAAAAGAAAAGAAGGAAAAATAAGCTTTTGCAAAGCAATTAGGCTTTATTACCTAATTTGAGCTAGTTGGTGTCTATTACCAAGAACTTGAACAAATATTGAAGGACCACCCTAAGGCTTTTATGCTCTCTCATTTGCGCAATTCCTCATGACCAGCGCCACTTTACAACCAAAAATGCTGATAGATTTTGTCATCTCAACATGTGACTTGTTTCCTACACACTGTGGGAAACATCAAGAGCCCTACATTGTGTTATTCTTGTTCTTCTCCTTCTTCAACTAAAAGATGGTCTGCCACATGAGCTGCTCGCTATTGACAAGTCCCATTTGAAAGCATGCAAGGACCTCCACCAATTGGAGAGGGCTAAGCCTAACAAAGTCCTTACCAAGTGGTAACAAAGAAGAAACTATACTAGCTTTTGCTTCCATGTGTCCTCCATCCCTACATGCACATGGAGTACTACTACTTCACAAGCTATGTGAGGTTTCTCTCAACTTCCTTCCCTTTTGGGACCAATGGCTCTTTAGTTATTGCTCACACCCTTTCTTGTGACAGGGAGAGTACTGCTGAGAGAAAACCATGATGCTCATAATGTAGGCTTGATTCCTGTGGATATAGGCATGCACTCTAGCCTATAGTCTTAAGTCTACACACAATGATTCATGTGTGCTAACAGTTCAACCAACAGGCTAGGCCATTTCTGGATGGGCATGGCAAGCTTGCTATAATGCTGTGTGTGTTCAAGGACTGTTGCATGATCTCCATTTTTGCACAACATGGCCAGTTGCAAATTTATGACATGTTAATGCCAACAACCAAAAAGTAATAATATAGTTAACTTATGCCGTATCAATTTAATGCCAACAAGAACAAAAAACTAATCTTTTATCTAAAAAGAAAATTCGTCGGTTATAGCGGCTCTTTCAACTAATCATATATATGTTCTTACTAACCGATGTGTATATATTGTTCTACATCGTATATATCCAAATTATCTGACGTTTTCTCTTATTTTATTCTCAATATAGGTGCTATGTCGAACTTTGGCACTAAAATAATATTAGAAAAGGTTAAAACTCTGCGTAGTCTTAGTTAACTGGTAGTGGACGAGTTAACCGGGAAGAATAGAGGAGAGAACTCTGTTGTCCACGACACATGAATATAGAGGGCTGGTTGGGATTTGATCGAATTATGGGAAGAACGATATAGGTAAATTAAGGTGGTATCTGTTAGTTCCGGGGCACAATTTTTCGATAGAAAACTGAGAAAATGAAACAATTGTAAAGACAACGTTTCAACGCAACACTTCCGGGAAGGTTGTGCAAGTTTAACGAAGATCTAAAAAGATCTCGTTACGGATATTACGAGAATCTAAAAAGATTTTGTAATCCACAGCAGCGAAGAAGATGACAGGCGATTGATGGATGAATATCCTGCTGGGGTGACTGATCATCGTTGCTCAAAGCTATATTCGCCCCGCACGAATAGCTTCCAGGAACTAGCAAGTTCGTCGGAGAACTTTGGAACACTCCTGCTCTTCTGACTCCTCGGATCGTATACGGACTCCCGTGTAAAAGCAACACTGGTGCAACACTTCTCTTCTCTCTCAAAACTTATGTTTACTTGTGTTAAAAAAACACTTGTAAACTTTCGTAACTCTCTGTATATGTCTGTATACTTGCCTGTGAGAGAGAAGAGACCTTTTATAGGCCCGAGTAGCAACTGCATGGTTAGCACAACATTCGGGACGTGGTAAAAAATCACTCCGAACGTGCAGTAACCGTTCAGATCATGCACATGCACGATCTGAAGCAAGTTGCGCACCTCGCGTACCCCGCGCGCCTTGTACACCACGCGCTGAACGCGCACTGAGCCACTTGTGCCACCTGCGCACCCTGCGCACCCTGCGCACCCTGCGCCACCCGCGCAACTGAGCGCGCACCTATGCGCGCAACTGGTTGCACAACTGGGAGTGCACCTGGTCGTGCAACCTGACAGCGCACCTGGCCGCGCAACCTGAGTCGCGCTCAGATCATGCACAGGCACGATCTGAATCAAGTTGCACACCTGCGCAACTGGGCGCGCAACCTGAGTCGCGCAACCTGGCAGCGCAAGTGGCTCGCACAACTTAAGCGCACTATGCGCCTAGCGACGATGCTGACGTGCTAAGTGCAAAGTGCACCAACAAAACGCCAGATTATGCCTCATGAGTCCGAGT
Source organism: Iris pallida (assembly GCA_029216955.1). Taxonomy (NCBI): domain Eukaryota; kingdom Viridiplantae; phylum Streptophyta; class Magnoliopsida; order Asparagales; family Iridaceae; genus Iris; species Iris pallida. The sequence goes on from JANAVB010032616.1 coordinate 7,440,737, forward strand.
CCGAGTCGCTTAGCACCAATGAAAATAAATTTTCCAAGAGCAAAAAGCATGAATGCTTTCAATTGTTTATTTAACCTTTTTTCTATTAGAAAAATAACCCCACATGGCACACCCATGTGCAACTCCACACCACATGTGCATCTCTAAAAGAGCATAGCTAATATATAGAGATACAACTATTTTGGCCTAGCCGACGTGGGACTAAAGTTTCTAATACAAAAGGCCAAAATCCAACAGTATCTATCTCGTAGCTAGGTGGATACATATATATTAATTCTCACTATAATTGGAAGGAATATTTAGCTTCCCCGTGGGATCGAACCATCCAGCCAGAATACATTATGTCTCCACATGCTGACCACTAGAGTCAAGAGGCTTTGACTAAGCATTTCCACATCCATATAGAGGGACAAATGCACAATAAATATAATGTAGTTGGAAAGGAGAGGATCAAAATTGATGTAATTGTGTTAATACATGGTAAATCAACATCACCAAGTGTCCGAGCTCTCTATCCGTGGTAGTGGAGCGGACACCTGGAGGGACCGGGAATATTCGAGCCCCCCAATCACGTGTGTGCATGGGATTTCAAAAGGAAAAAAAAACTTTATTTCCTAAAAGCGAACCATGAAATGGAAGGAAAGGAGAAGAAAAATAAGCCCAAGAAGTGAACTATGTGTATTGGACTGACCTTTATGGACATCCCCAATATCTTACCTGTACCTGGTCTGGGCCTCTTCGGCCCATTTGCTAAACCTTGCCCAAAAGCAAAATCTAAGCTCAAGCCCGTTACTAAACAAAATATCAAGCCTAAACCTAGCCAATGCCTCCTGGGTCAAGAGACTTTAAGGTCGGTTTTGTTCGATGTAATGTAATCGTCGCAATGGAATCGTATGAAAAAAAAAAACTTTTTTTTATTTCATTACATTACGATTACAATTACGATTACGATTACATTAAAGTGAACCAAACGCGGTCTAAGTTTTGAACGAGAGAAAAAGAAGCGAGGAATCCTCTTCTAAACTCCCATTCTCCTACTCCAGTCGTTAGTCGTTACTGTTCTTTTTGTTACTTACAAAGTAGCCGCTTGAGCTTCTGGCTCCACAGCTTGGAAAAATCACTTGTTGTCAACCAAAAATGAATAGCAAGCAACATCTTTTTCTCTCTAAGACTTGTGTGAAGAAAAATAAAAATAAGCATTCTTCTCAAATTGCTTATTCTGGTTCCAGTAGTAAGTAATGTTAAGTAGAGTATAAGAACACCACCAGGATCATTTCGACAATCAGGACCGTTCCTGAGCATATGCAAGCTGTACGACATGGCACATACATCTATAACCAAAGCTGTATTGGCAAAGAGTTCATGGTCATGGCATTTTCAACAGTACTGGTCAGGACTAGTCGACAGTGGTGGTCCGGCCGATTTGGTGCACCGATAACCCCGTGCCACCGCGCTGCGCTACTGACATAAGCAAAAAAGAAAAAGAAAAATAGAAATGGCAATATTCACACTTTTCTTTCTTGAAGTAAAACTGTAGGATTCATTTGATTGATAGGCTACAATTATAGAGAGAGCCCATTGAACAGATTCATAGAAGAGCCTCTGTTTGAAATGAACTACATAAATATATATCTACACAAGATCTTGATACAAGTGGGAAGACGTTGCAGTAGTGCCTTCAAATCCATGGGTGAACGAACAACTAAGCCTGCCAAGTAACAATAACCAAGGCCCACATGCACTTGTTAGACCTGTACATATGTTAAGCTAAATCAAGTTGAACTATATATGGTGAAGACGTGTATATACCCGGTTTTCTCCACCGGTGGTGCAAGCAGGCCTCCGAGGGGGGAGCTGGTGGCGCGGCGTCCGCTGCAAAAGGGAAAAAAAAAATATCGATCGATCGACCTTACCGAAAGAGTATCGATGATTCGACATCGATCATAAGCATACGTACCTCTAACTTGGGTCTCAAAGACTCCACCGCAGCTCTGCTCTTGTCGCCCATGTTACTTCCTTGCTGCAATGTAGGTAAAGATCGCTCGATCAAGGTTATTTCTTACGTGATTGCGAACCAAAAGTCAATATATTATTTTAACTCCAGCCATAATTGGAAGGAATAATCTGCTCTGCTGACCACTAGAGCCACGAGGCTTTGACTAGTGAACCGAAAGTCAATACGTATCGACTTCTCAAGTTCTTTGAGCTTGGGAAGTTTCCTAACTTCTTTTTTCGAAACTATACTAGTTACTCTCAACATAATTGTAAAATTGAAAAAAAAAAAAAAAAAATTTGAGACAAAATAATGTTTGATTGTTTGGTTACAGTAGAGGTCGGATCTACATACCTTGCCAAGAGCCCAGTCAGCCGAATCGAAGTAGGCCCTTTCGTTGTCCTGACCATGATACACCAGTAAACAAAGGTTACGTTTTCTTTCGATAAGAGAAACTTCTCAGTTATTGTTATTGCTTCAACTTCTCGAAGCAATGACTTACTAAAATTTTCTTTTTCTAAACAGTTGTTAAATTCTAATTTGTATTTAGAAAGGCTTCAAGAAGTCTTTCTCCCATGGAATCAAATTCTCTTCAAATTTTCCTAGTCCACAGAATTAGTTGGCGTTATGGGACCAGAAGATTCTTTGTTCTCCTTCTCCATACAGACTACTGTTCTTAGATTTGAACATTGCTCCTAACCACAGATGTTACGGCCCAACTGTTAGTTGACCAAATTAAAGGCCAACATCTTATATTAAATCCTACGTGGATGAGCGTAGAGCGTACACTTGATAATAAATGATAACGCATGAAAAAAATGGACGCTGCCATTTGGCCCACCCTTTGGGCGTGACCGCCACTGGTCCGCGCCACGTGGCGGCCACCCATTGGCCTCCTGGCACAGGTTTTAAGGGGGCGGGCTCCGGTGCTAGCAGGGGGCCAATGGGTCGCTACCACACTTAGAATTAACTAAGACTTCAACTAGGTACAAAATTTTGTTAGCTAATTGTTGGTGAAGAAGGAACATCACTCACCTTTGAGATCAAGGGCTTCTTCTTAGGCACAATTCCTCCATACTTCTTCTCCAGTGATGCCTGCAGGAAAGGGAAAAAAAAAGGTATTCCCATCATTAATTCCAAGCACTACTCCTTGAATTTACTACTTTCATATATTGACAATCAGAGAATATTTGTACAATCAATTGGTTACTGTTATAACCAACCCACTTGCCTTCTCCCACAACAATCTGTCCTAAACATGTGATTAGGATGTCTCAACTTACCAATTAATGCAAGACAAGTGACAACTATCAAGCTGTGTAATTCATGTGTTTGAAGTGGATGATAATATTAGTGATTAATTGGCATGATGAATTGAACATCTATTCAAGCTAAGCTAACAAATTAAACCAAGAAAGAACTAATCATTGATCAGCAAGCGAAAACATACCTCTTGAGAGGAAGCAGAGGAAGAAACATCACCATTGCAGCCTGCCATATCCAAATCCTGCCATTAGAAAGAAGCATGGTTGAAGTAGTATTACTATCAGTACTAGTATATACATCTATGCTATTCAAACGATCGAGTCGACATATATACAATGCTTAGAGCTAATTAATCTCTAGCTATAATTTCGTCGAGAAGATGTTGATTGTGGTGGTAAGAGAGAGAGAGAAGAGAGAGAGAGAGAGAGAGAGAGAGAGAGAGAGAGAGAGAGCATACCTTGTGAGGTTAGTAAGAATAAGGATAGAGTTGGAGAGGGGAGAGATGGAGAAGTTTAAGGGATAGGGGAGAACATATATAAAAGAGTTGGAGAAGGTAAGAAAGGCAAGGTAAGGTAAGGAAGGTTGAGTGTGTTGAAGATAAATGAGAATATAACTAGTGTCCAAGTTGGGGGTAAGAGGGGGTCATGAGTATGGGGAGGGGGCATGGAAATGAAAATATAACTAGTGTCCAAGTTGGTTAGGCCTATGGTGGTTATTTCATGCCAAATGCACACCCTCCTCTCTTGGTGGTCTATTTGTTTCCCCTCTTGGGTATTTTAAGTCTCTTTCACTCGATCCCTATCTCTCATATTTTTTTTTTTAGTCACAAATGATATTCATTATCGAAAAAAATTGGATTAAGTCGAGCTTAATATAGACTAAGGGGGAGGCATGCTCCCCCCTAATTCGTTTTATTTATTTTTTATCAAAAATTTAAATTTTAGATACTAATACATTCAAAAATACAATCTGGTCCCTCTAAAAATATAATTTGTCCTTCTAAAAATGTAACTTCTCCGACAAAAACTTTAGTCTATCCGCCTCAGGATGTCATATCCATATGATATATTTTAATGTTAAGAAAACAGAAAATTTACTCTAAGTTAATATATTTTAAATGTATTAGCGGTAGAGAATCAAGTTTGAGAAAATTTGAATATTTTGATTTTTGTGTGCGATATCATTTTCTATCCAATTTGTTTGCATCTTATTTTCTATCTATTTATGGCTTTGGATAGTAAATATGATTGTATACAAAAAAAAATATTTTTTGGTGAAATCGGTATTTAGTTTTTGTGTGCAATTTTATTTTCTATTCATATATGGCTTTGGTTGTAAAAAAAAAGGGATCCAAAAAATCAATATTTGGTTTTCAAATGCCAATAATTGAAATAAATTGGATAGAAAATAAGATTATATATATATATATATATATATATATATATATATAGAGAGAGAGAGAGAGAGAGAGAGAGGTGAGGTGCCACCCTATGGGTGGTGGCTATGTGTCACTCCCGAATGCTATCATTATGCATCAAAAAGTGTGCAACAAGTGCATAATAATAACGTTGGGAGTGACATATAGCCACCTCACCGTGAGGTGGCACCCCACCTCCCTTATTCTCTCTCTCTCTCTCTCTCTCTCTCTCTCTCTCTCTCTCTATATATATATATATATATATATACTAGCAAATGCACGTGCTTTGCACGTGTGATAACGTATAATAAAAATATTATCCAATTATAATAAAATATCTTTTCTAGCTCATGTGGTTAAAATGGGATGTTTTATTCTTGTTTGCTTGAGTTCTATTTTCCATTTTGAATATATATAACTAATTTAAACTTTTTCAATAATTTTTTTACGTAATTTAAATTTTTTTTTTAAAGAAATTGGTTGATGATATACACGACTTAGACGGCTCAAACTTGAACTGTTTTGAAACCACTTTATATATATATATATATATATATATATATATATATATATATATATATATATATAAGTTTTAACACTTTCTAGCAACGTCACCAAAAAATTTGATATTGTCATGTCAGCTCGACATCACTGGAGATGATCCAAATTTTTTGGTGGCGTTGCTAGAAAGTGTTAAAACTTTCCTCTCTTTTTTATATATATATATATATATATATATATATATATATATATATATATATATATATATATATATTTTTGTCATGTCAGCTGCGACATCTGCGACATCACAGGAGATGATTTGATCCAAATTTTTTGGTGACGTTTCTAGAAAGTGTTAAAACTTTCCTTCTTGTGTTTTATTTTTCTCCTTTCCTTGGATCCCTTTCCTTATCAATGTCCTTGGGCTTGATTCCTCTCCACTTTCCACTCTTTTTCCATTCTAAGGTTCAAACGTGCCTCCCTATTCTTTGCGTGCGACCCTTTCTTAGTCATGACCAGGTTGGTATGTCGGCCGGGCCCGGGGTTTGTGTTGCTCTATCCAATAGCTAATTTTGGTTGTTCGTTGATCTTTATTGTGGTCCGGTTCTGGAGTCACCCGTAATTCTGATCTTTTGTGGGGTCATGCTGAACCTGAGGGCTTGTCCTAAACAGAGAAGGATCGTCTAAGTTCGAAGTTTTGTCGAACTTATTCCTAGACCGGCTCTGGTGTGTCTGCATGTATGTGAATGTATTCTCTTTGGTCTTCTCTACATGTCAAATTTAGGCACGACGTCGACTCGGTTCGCTCAGGATTAGGTCCGCAACCAGAGTTGACTCGGCCAGGAATTAGGTTGTGGACTCAGAAAACTTCAAACCATGCAAAGTTTTGTGGATATGATCGTAGCTAGCGTTCGGTGAGATTCAGATATTTCCAGGCAAGATGTATCATTTTGAAATATCGTCAAAATTGTCTCTTTATCTATGCTTTATTCTTTGGGAGGGGATGTGAGCATGAGTAGACCTATTCAAACTCAAGTTCAAATTTGATTAGTGTGAAATTGAGTGGAACATAATAGATACTGATGGAGGTGGACATGTAAAGTTTGGCAATATGTATTGGCCAAACGTCTTTCTAGGACCCCTAAAGCGTTCATATTGTTGTTCTTAGTCCTATTGTGGCATGCGAAAGTTCGACAAAATTTTGGACTCAGATAACTCTTCTTTGTTTAGGACAATCTTCTAAATCTAACGTGATCCGGAAAAAATGGAGTCAACAGTGTCGAATTTTATATTTTGAAATGTAAGATAGATTCTAAATGTGGTACCATCAAAGTTTAATGTTCATAAAAAAAAGAATAATGCTAAGTCTACTACCAAATGTTTACAACCCACTTACAACCACTCACCTATTTGCCATGTCAGCAATGGATGAAGGTTGTAAGTGGGTTGTAAGCATTTGGTTGTAACTGTAGCACTACTCTAAAAAAAAATCATCAACGATGATACAATGGTATTATCAACAACAAAAATTAAGAAATAAAACAATAAACAAAATAATATATGTCATGATGAAATAATAATAAAATTGAAAATGTTCCAAACAAAAAGATAAAGTTGATGTTTCGTCTTGTTGTTTTGGAGGCAAAAATACTGATTAAGAACGTCAAACTGTTAGAGCTACGGAATGTGAGAAGATTTTGATATCGATTGTACCAAATTTTTATAGTATGACTAATTGATTTATCGCTTGGTATTCTAGTATATGACGTTTAGACATTCTATAAAAATTTCTTTTTTACTTGGTCTTAAAATGATTAGAATGAATCTGTTGGACTTTTGTTCAGAATTGGGCTTAGGCCGTAACCAGTGGGGGTTTCTATCTCTTGTACTTTTATGGTACAAATCTATTTTATAAAAAAATAAATCTCCCAACCATGATTTCGATTCCAATTGTCACTCTATGTGGCGGTAATGTAGAATGGAGAATTTCTAGGAGGATTTCTAAATGTAGAAACTCTCATGAAAATTCTCCATCTCTCACAGCAATTAATATCGGACACTACCTTATTAAATTGATCATGTATTTGTTGACACGTAGGATAGAAATGAAGAACCATTGGTAGAAATTTACTTGAAGTACAATGTTAATTAGAATAGAAACTCAATTTTATAAATCCCTATTAGAGATGGTCTAACATACATTAAATAATATTTTAAAAATGATGTCTTTTAAAATTTTGGATTTAAGACAGTCGTTTCATAGATCTTACATCAAATTCGAACATGGTCGTCGTGATCCTCCAAGATTGATCCACATAAAAAAAAAACTAAGAGGCAACCAAAAATAATTTTAATCAGACAACCCAACCACCAGGCCAGCCCTACATGCGTAGCGTGAATTAATGGTGTTGTACCTAGTGAACAACTAATGATTGTCGGTAAACTATACCAACTTTTATATATATATATTTCATAGAGATGTACAATTTCTATTTGAGAGTAAGATGAAAAGAGACAAATCATCTTTTAAGTGATTTGGGCATACGTGCATTTTACGAACAGTTTTTGTAGACTGGTCGGACCGAGCAACCAAACCATTGCCTCTGTCATTTAATGACTTTTGTAGTTGTAGGTAGGTAGATAGACATTTCACCGACTAGTGGGTCTCAAGGTTTTATGTGAATAATGTGTGCGTCACGTAAGTCACGTTTAAGTCTCAATAGATGTCGTGATCCTGAGTGATTTTTGATGGGGGTCGGACATGTCCCACAAGTATTCCGATATGGTGAGTCTAAATGTTATCATAGCAAAATTAGATCAATCAATCTGAGATTACCAATTCTCGTCTAACGAACATCACGCATAGATAAAGACAACGTATGTCAAGTACATATAAAGACACGTATATGATCAGTGACTACGTCATCTAGACAAATTCTAATTTATATAATTCAGGTAAAATTACAAGATGGACCTTCCGAGCTGCGGTCACATTTTAGTCTTGGATGATGAGCCCTAAGAGCAAAGTATGGACTTTTTCTTATATTTACTGTGGACAAGCACCTTCAATCTCCACTTGTGCTCTTCCTATTGCCTCCACCCTCAACACATATACATAGTTAGAAACCATGTTTTACGTCATAAGAATTCCTAAAATAGTAGATCCTAAAATATGAAACCATATTACTAAAATAAGATATTTTTAATAAAATCCTAAAATAATTCAATATTAATTATGGACGTCCAAATCTAATCAAATCAAATATTTAATACAGATTTTTAAATTGCATCAAATCAAATATTTGACTAAATTTGGGTACCACAAATATGTCGTTACCAAATTCAAATTGAATCCAACATACTTTTCCCCCAATCTGATGAGAGGTGTTGACTACATAGCTTATCAATTGGACTCCATGCATGTCGTCTCGCGACAGAGTTCCTGCTCCCCTATGTCATTGATCTCCAACCCCCCCAGCTGCTTTGTGTCTTCCTTCATCTCCAGTTACCGTCACGTCCACTCTAGCTGTTATGCATAGTACCTTTTTTTACCAGTGAAATCATGTCGTCATCAACAACAAGGTCAAGATCAAAGTCCCAGATGATCAGTCTCACCATAAGTCATGGTTGCATATCTCCGACTTCTGTCTTCCACCGAAACGTATTACTGTTCCGACGAGCTTCTTCACCCTTGGCTGACCCAACGAAGCGGACGGTGCAGTTTTTCCTAGATTCACTCATGAACATGTCCACCTTCGTGTTCGACACTGAAGCTCCCACGTACACATGCATTCTCGAGCAGAACTTCATACACTGTGCACGTCGTTGATGACCCGCAACTCCCCATGAACTGTGTGAATGGAGATGCGTCTATCTCGGATTGAATTTTATGCATACCTTGATCTTCTTTTTGGTTTCAAACTGTTGAAATCAATGTCGCTCCGTGAAACTTTGGCAAACCACCTGTCACCAAAATCGGATCTGTAGAACAATCCCCTCCTAGAGATCGACCAGCTGTCATGGAACCGATAGAATCACCATCAATTTTGACTCAACACCATTTAATAACAAATATATATTTTTTCTATATTTGATAATGGATATAAAAAAAATACGATAAGATTTTCTATAACCCTCCCACTAAAATGATAAGATTTTAGTTATTGGTATCTTAGATTTTATATCTTTGCAAATTGAAAGATTTTGTTATCTTGGATTTTGAATTGATTTCTTATACTTGATATATTGGATAACAACATCTAAAATATAGCAAGAATAGTAACATAAAAAATTAAAATAAAATAAAATACAATTCTCATTACAGGACGCCATCGTGCCGCATCAATTTTTACATGGGGCATCATCTCTAATAGCGCCACACTCTTTATCTGAATGGGACGCCATCTCTAATCTCTAATGGCATCACGCTATTGAGAGTTGTGTATCGTCCCTTTAAATATAATTCTTCCAAATTCTTCCTCTTCTGTGCTAATATATCAAAAAATTTACTTTCAATGAAATTTTCTGTTTAAAAAATTAAGAACTCATGAGCATCTTTAGCCTGAAAAGCCGTTGGATTACATGCATCTCAACCTTTGATTTTTTTAAATAGGTCTTTAAAAAAAGTCAAGCACCTAAATAGAAAAATTTGTACACGTGCTATTATGTGATTGCAAGTTCTTATTTTGAGTTAATATTTGAGTTTACTGATTTTTATATTTTGGTTCGAAAATGATGCATTTCAACCTAGATGCAAAATCGTGGCATATAAATGAGCCAGGTCTTAATAAGAGTTTAATTATTCAGAATTTGCATAAAAATATAATTTAGTTCTCCTTTTTTTCCTTCTTCATATGGAGAAACTATTCATTGGGACGGGCCTTAAGTCCCCTTCAATAGCATAATGACACACAATTAAAACAAATTAGAGAAAAAAATAATAATTGGTGTGTCTACTATTGGAGGCGACTCAAGGCTCTTCCATTTTTCTTATTCATATGTTCTCCTCCTCCTTCCGCCTTTGGTCTTTGATCTTTCAATCCTTCTTCCTTTGGTATGGTTTCTGGATCCAATCACCTTAGCTTATTTTTCTAGATTTTTTTTCTCTCTTATTATTTATAGATCGAAAATGCTTTGTTACCCGCAGGCTTGGACCATAGTCCTGGCCCCCCTGCTATCTTCCGGACCCATTCGTCCCTCTCTCCAATTAGAAGGCGACATGTGGCCCGTGAACAACGTAGCATCGTCGTTTTAGATATGTTGTCTGTGTATGTTTTTCTAGGATTTTTATGGTGGGTTTATTTTTGTGTGTTTTTGGTAAGCAATTGCAAATTCCGCTATACAATCCCATAAATTTAAGCAGTGGTGAAACCAAAAAAAAAATTATATTTTTTTTAATATGAGTCAGCCCACATCGAGTCTATCCTGACCCACTCTAGTCCATTCGAGGTGGAATTTCTGGTTCGCCAATTTCTTTTATGGATATGTATTAGCATGTGGTTTGAAGAGTGTCCTAACTTGTTACCAGGGCCGGCCCTGGGGTAAGCCTGACAAGACTTCGGGCTTGGGCAACCCCCCTCCATAGGGCAACCCCCCAGGCCATTTAGTTTTCTTAGGACCGGTCCAACAAAAATTCAAATTAAACATTTATCTTTCAATAAGAGTAAAGGACAACAAAAATTAGCTCCGGCTAAGGCAACCCAAACCGCGGGGCCGGCCCTGCTTGTTACTTACACATATATATATCACAATAGTGATTCCCGGTCATTTAATCACCTTCTAATCATCTGTTGTTGTCTCTATCGCGCACAGACGAGTCAAAGTGCAGTGCACAAGCGTCAATTAGGGTTTGTCGTTGCCCACCTTTCATTGAGGAAGCAGCCATTAACGACAACACACACAAGCTTGATTGAGTGAAGCATTTCTCTATGTTACAAATGTATTAAAATCTTAATGAGAAGATAATAATTAAGACAAGAAGTAGATTTGATTAACAATACTTTTCTTCTTAGCCTTGATTCTTGAATGGAAAGGCAAGCAACCACCACAATATAATTAAGCATGGCTTGCTGTTCACGGCATCTCAACAAGTTCCACGTGTGTTTAAACAATCTAATATTTTGGAATGTTTCTTGATTCTGCTGAAAAGTTATGTTGTTGTTTTTTCATCAAATGATTTTGCAGCTATTAGTTTATTGTTTTTTTGAAGTGACAATTTAGAAACTCTTTCTGATTTATTAATTTATTAAGAAAATAGAGAGCGGATCTACTGTCTCCATTACCAATTCTGTCATGTGTTCTCGGCATGTGACATCAGCTCCTATAATTATGGATAGAAAAAAGTAGAAATTATTATATGCTAAAAATGGGTAGTAATGAGGGCAGCAGATTTGCTTCCAGGAAAACGTAGAAAGAACTTGATTTGCTCTCGTCACCATATACTTTGGAATATTTGGAACTTGTGGAAACCGCCTTCTCAAATTGGAAAATATGTACGTTTCAACTATACTACATAAATTTTGTTGTTTGAAATTGGACGATGAAAGTAAAAGAACAAAATGCAAATCCAATGTTTATCGAAACTGCGAAATAAAAAAACATACGTCTTTGTACTATCAAAATTTTGTCAGTCCTGGTTATGTACATGACTGTCAAAATTTTGTCAATCATAAGGTATAACAAGAACTTCACAGTCTTGTACATATCCAGAAGTGACATCTCGACAAGCAAATTTCGAACTTCTTGGAAGCTCTTAAATTTCAAAAAACCAAACAAGCAAACATATGTGGATGCTTTTATAGTCTCATGCATCTATAGTTCACAATTTCAACAGGAAACTTACTGCAAAGGATTTACAATTCAAGATGCCAGAAAATATCCTATAAACTTGTCAGTTCTCTCTCTCTCGAAACAGTGACGAACCAAAGTGATAAGTGTATGAAGTTTGAACTAATATGGAAGGGGATAACGATGACCCAGTGTGATTGTGTCACCAACATATAGCAACATAACAGATGACAAAAGAGCCAAAACCCTACAAATATCGGCTCAATAGTAACCACACTCAAGTCCAGACTGCTGAGTTCTACTTTGTAAATAGAGCCAAACGCTTACGAAATAGTAAATTGCAACATCTGACCGACCAGCCCCAGTCGCTTCAGCAATCAAAACATTTCTCGAGTATGCATGTAAAGATTAAGAAATACAATAGTAAAGCATTCACTCCAAGTGCGGAGCCATAATTTGAGTTTATCCCGATCTGAACTTAAAACACACGTACGCAACACCCCTGGTTTCTATTTTATTTGAGAATGATGATGATGGTGGTGGTGGTTGGGATGATAATTGGTACTATATAGTATTTTGACGAGCTGGTTCTTCGTCTTCTACAAGTTCTAGAGAGAGAGCGGAAGCCGCTAGATTTTGTTTGGAATGGAGGGGATAGAGTGGAGTGGTGGGGGCTACTAAAATGGACAAATCAGATTGCAGAGTGAAAAAAGATGAATGGGTCGAACTTCCTTTTGTTCAGCTATGCTAAGTGGGTTAAGTGGACATACTATATGGTTACAAATTTTTCTTATATGGGCTACAGTCCAGGTGAGCCAACCAGTAGCTCCGCCATTGATTCACTCCTACTAGGAAGAAGAAGACCATTTCTAGAGAAATTGAGATTTTACTTCTCCACATGTATCCAGGTTCTCATCACTGAGGCGATTTCTCGCTATGAAGTCAAGAAAATCTAGATAGAACGTCGAACATTCCTGGAAAAAAAGTACACTTTCACTTTTGATTAATGAAGATATAGTTGTCCACCAACATAATACCATCATAATATGATCACTCGGTAATGACCCGAAAATTCGGTAAATTGAAATGCTCACATACCTTCTTTATTGGCTAATTTATGGCGATTTCAGAGGACGAAAGTTCAACACTTACAACCTGCTCTTCTTCACTGGCCCCATTGTCTTCGCCTTCGACCGCAGTACATGCTTCTGTATCTTCCCAGTAGCCGTCTTCGGCAACGGCCCAAACACTACAGACTTCGGAACCCAGTAAGCCGGCATCTTAGCCCGACAAAACTTCATTATGTCCTCGGCCAACTCTCCCTCCTTCGACCCATCCGCGCTCTCCTTCAGCGTCACAAAGGCGCACGGTGACTCCCCCCACCGCTCATCCTCGCGAGCCACAACCGACGCCTCCATCACCGCAGGATGCAGATAGATGACGCTCTCCACCTCCAAACTACTGATGTTCTCGCCACCGGATATTATGATATCCTTCGCTCGGTCCTTCACCTCGATATAACTGTCGGGGTGCTTCACCCCCAGATCACCAGAATGGTACCAGCCATTCTCGAAAGCCTCTCGGTTCGCCTCGGGATTTTTCAAATAACCCTTCATGACTATGTTCCCTCTCAGTACTATTTCCCCAATCGTCTTACCGTCAGAGGGGACCGGGACCATCGTCTTCGGGTCCACAACGTCTAGGCCTTCTAAACCAATGTACCGGACACCTTGACGGGCATGGAGACGGGCTTGGGCCTCAGGTGGAAGCTTATCCCACTCAGGCTTCCAGGTGCAGACGGTAGAAGGACCAAAGGTCTCGGATAGGCCATACGTGTGAGTGACGCGGAAGCCGGAGCGAGACATGGCAGCAAGGATAGAAGCAGGTGGGGCAGCGCCAGCAGTCATCACATTTACAGTGCGGGGTAGCGGGAGGATGGCTTCATTTGCTGGGGCATTGACGAGCGAGTTGAGCACAACCGGAGCCGCGCAGAAGTGGGTCACACCGAGGTTCGCAATGGCCGAGTAGATGGCCTTGGCCGTTACCTGCAAAAAAAAGGAAGGGGGGGGGGGGGGGGGGGGGGGGGTAGGATACGTCAAGCAAAAGCAAAGATGTTTGATCTTTCGGAAAATTTCACACACAGAAACAAACTTTGCTGAAATTGGACTGATAGAACAATGTTTGACGAAATTTAGATAAAAGCATTAAAACGCCTTTGGAAGGACATTTTTAATGTAAATGACATATTACGCCTTTTGAAAGGGCGTTCCAATGCAAATACCATATGCTTAACAACCTAATTTACATTAGGATGTGTTAAAAAAAATTAAAGCAAAACGTCCATCCCAAAGGCATTTCTTGTCAAGAAAACGCCCTTTGTATGGGCGTTTTCTTGACAGAAAATGCTGCGAGTCTTCACATTTTAAAAAATAATCATATACATATATATGTATTTGTAACATCAGATTACATGGAGATTTCTGGTTAGCTTGTGAAATAGATAAGATCTAATAGGAGGAGATTGTGGACTTGTGGGTTCAAATCTTCTCATATGCATTTTTTTAACAAAAAAAATGCCACATTTTTTGTAAAAAAAAATGAGTATAGGATGATTTTTTTTTTTTTTTTGAGTAGTAACCTTGGACTCTTATTCAAATAATTGAAGAAATGTTCAACGAGAGGGCTTTATCCTCTTCGATAACTTGAGTAAGACACTCAGGGACAAAATGAAAAGTAGAAGAGCAGGAGTTTCTAAGCGCATGCTGAGCCAGACAATGCGCCACTGAATTGCCTTCCCTCCTGACGAATTGGAGCTCCAACGGGAGACTTGGATGTATAGCCACTGTAATGGACCGAATCCAATCTCTAAGTTGCCATGGAGATAGATTCATCTCTCCTTTGAAAATCCTTATAGCTGTGAATGAGTCGCTTTCAATGATCACCCCTTGTTGACTAAACGAGTCTCTCAGCAACGAGCCCAAACGAACAGCCTGGATTTCTGCTTGTAGACTGGTGTTAGTCGAGCATATCGCCTGTCCGTGCCAAGTCATAGCACCCGCGAAATTGCCATTGGAGTTTCTGGCGACGGCTGCTGCAGCAATGGAGGATTGCGATGTAGCACCATCAATATTGATTTTAATGAGGTCCTCTGGTGGTGGGCGCCATATGTTGAGAGACTGATATTCATAACGTAGCCTGCCAATCTCCTCATATTTACCAGGACCATTGCAAGAGTATGCATGGAATAAGGACAAAGCAACATCAACAATACGACGAGGAATAGGTGTAACCTGTCTGAACAAGCACTCTCCCCTAGCTTTCCAAATAGCCCATAAAACATATGCAGCTAAGCGGAAAGCCTCATGCGACGTCGATGATTTACTCCATTCAGCAAGAAGTGTATTGATAGAATGCTTTTCCGATACTCGGAGACCCAACGGAGATATAAACCAAACTTCCCGAGCTATATGGCAATGGAGGAATAAGTGGTTGGCCTCCTCCTCGTGTAATAGACAGAATGGGCATAGAGGATTAATATGAGGAATGCGTTTCCTGATAACAGCATTCAGTGCCAAGGCATTTTGCATAAGTCTCCATGTAAACATTTGAACCCGCGGTGAGATGTTATTAATCTTCCAAACCTGCTTGCATGGGGAGGGATCCTCCGCAACCGCTGATGAGTTTGGGGCCTGTTTGCGTATAGTTTCATACAGGGACCTTGAGGAGAATATCCCATTGATGGCACTAGTCCAAATGAGTTCATCAGGACGTTCCCCTTCTCCGAGTTGAATGTTTGTGATTGCTGTAACTTCAAGCGGGGCGAATATAGAAGAGATGAGGGGAAAATTCCAGTCCGTACCTTGATCATTCATCAGTTCACGAACAAGAGTTGGACCCGACGGGGATTGTCGATTATCAGCCGGCCGAAAACCATGAAGGTTTGGGATCCACGGATCGGAGTAGATGTTTAACCATCCTCTTCTAACTCTCCAACAAACATGATTCACCATGACTCCGCGCATCTCTAGCATACTCGCCCAAGTCGGTGACGCTCGTTGATTCTTTTTAGCAAGCCAAATCGAATTATTTTGAAGATAGATGCCTTTCAATAGTCTGACCCATAGTTTGTCTGGTTGCTCGAGAAATCTCCAGAAGAGTTTCCCCACAAGAGCATCGTTGACCCAACTAGGCTTGCGGAATCCCAGTCCACCTTCTTGTTTCGGTTTAGCGATCTTGTTCCAAGCAAGGAAGTGAAGTTTCTTCTCTGCCACTTCATGACCCCACCAAAAAGCCCGATGCTGCTGTGCTAACTTATTAGTGATAGCTTGGGGGATTTTGTAGGCTGACATATGATATATCGGCATGGCCCCAAGAGTCGACTTGATGAGTACAGCTCTGCCCGCATGAGACAGAAGTTTTGTTTTCCAACCTGCTAGCCGATTATTACACTTGTCTACAAGCGTGTCATAGGTAGCTCGTCGACTCTTGTGTAGAAGGAGATTATGACCCAGGTATTTTGCCTTCGTTGACATGATATGGAGATGAAGGATGTCAGCCAAAGCTTTTTGCTCTTGCAATGAAACTTTACTACTGAAAGTAATGCTGGATTTTGTGTAATTTATCAATTGACCCGACCACTTGGCAAACTTCTGGAGGATGGATTGTGCTGTATTAAGTGAAGAGGGAGTAGCCTGGCCAAATATAAGAAGATCATCAGCAAAAAGAAGGTGAGAAATAGATGGGACGTACCGGTTTATACGAATCCCATGATATAAATCATCTTGCTCAAAACGCCGAAATAGTCTTGTGAGAACATCCGTGCACATGATGAAGATATAAGGAGACAATGAACACCCTTGCCGAATCCCTCTTGTAGGTCTGAAGAAGCTCTCCGCCCTGCCATTGATAATAATGGAGAAAGATGCACTACTGATACACTTCATAATAAGTGAAGTGGTATGTCTTTGGAATCCAAACCCCCGAAGCACATCACTGATGAACGTCCAATCCAAGCGATCATATGCCTTCGCCATGTCAATGCTTAGCATGTAAGCATTTTTCTTCTTAGGAAATCTCTTCATAGCATGGACAATTTTCTGTGCAATTACAATATTATCTGTAATGTGCCTGTTCGGGACAAAAGCATTTTGATATGGAGCTATAAGCCTATCCATCATAGGACGAATCCGAGTCATAAGAAGCTTCGAAATGATTTTGTACGAGACATTACATAAAGAGATAGGCCTGAAATCTGAAGGGGTAGCAGGATGCGGACATTTCGGAATAAGCACCAGGTTAGTATGATTTAACTCCTCTGGGAGGTGACCCGAACGAAAGAAATTCTGAACCATATTAGTGGTGTCTTCACCCACCAATTGCCAATTCTTTTGAAAGAAAATCGCCGGCAATCCGTCCGGTCCCGGAGCTTTGAGGGGACCCATACTTCTGACAATATGCTCCACTTCCTCAGGACCGGGTACAGCGCCAATGACTTCCTCCTCTTCAGCCGTGATTTGATTAGCCGAGTTGATGAAGTCCGTTTCAATAGGTTCGGTGTCAGCGGCTCGGAAAATATTACTGAAGTGATCAGTCAATATCGAAGCAATTATCTTGTGATCAGACCTCCAAACTCCAGCTGGATCTTGAAGAGCATGTATCGCATTCCGTCGTCTTCTGTTGTTTGCCTTTGTGTGAAAATACTTGGTATTCTTGTCACCGTCTTTAATCCATTTGCATTTAGCACGTTGGTGCCAATACGCTTCTTCGATGGCCTGCAGTTCATTTAGCTCTTGCCCAATTGCAGCTTCTTCCTGGAGTCCATCGATGGAAACACTACCAGCTTGAGTCTTGAGAAGCTTTCCTTGGAGGAAAGCAATTCGGGATTTGATATTCTTGAACTTGTTCCTGCCCCATTGGCGGAGCCCCTCAAGAGTAAATCGCATTTTATGTATGAGGTCCGATCGCTCATTCGGGAGTTTTTTCGACCAAAGATCCTTCAGTGTCTCCGAGAATTCAGGATGCGTCATCCAACATGATTCGAAACGCAGGATGTTATTTTTTGTGTGTACTTTGTTGTTTGTATTGAGGATGATAGGAGAGTGATCGCTATTGTAACGGGGAAGAACAGAGACAGTAGCAAATGGAAAAATACCACACCATTCAGCATCCGCGACAGCTCTATCCAGTCGTTCTCTAATGTGAAAATCTGGACTGCGACCATTGGTCCAGGTGTACGCTGGACCGATGCATCCCAAGTCCAATAGCCCACAGTGGTTCAGCATCTTGGTGAAAGGGTTCGCCGTGTTATTGCTAAAACTTCTGCCCCCCGACTTCTCCGATGGTTTAGCAATAGCATTGAAGTCACCAATACAACACCAGGGAACGGAGAATGAGTCAGCCATGCGCTCCATCATGTTCCAAAGCTCCGGTCTGTCTTTCGATTTCGGGCACCCATAAACGCACATGAGATTCCATGCAGGCGCGGAGAGGCTACCTTCGATGGCAAGGAGAATGAGATTTTTGGAAGAGAATTTTATTGAAGCTGTGATCGAGTCTTCCCAGCCAATCCAGAGGCCACCTGCATGACCTGTAGGAGAGACCGAAAAGGTATTATTATAGCCGAGAGATGGGAGTGTTTGGGCGGTGTGGGCTGGAGATGACATAGTTTCGGAGATGAAAAATATGGCGGGGTGGGTGGCGGAGAGGAATTGGCGGAGAGTCTGGACTGTCGAGGAATTCCTCACACCTCGACAGTTCCACGAGAAGATCAACATTTCCCATGCGGCTGATCACGATCAGCCGCTTCAACATTTTCAGAGAGTGCTAACTTTGAACGAATTCCCATACCACGCTTAGGATGGATCGGAGATAAGGGGGGCTCGACTTTACGTTTCCGTGCATCGTCTGGACGAGAGATCTTGACTTCCTGGGAGTATGGTTGTTTGCGTGCACGTCTCTTCCAAGAGACTTTGTTAGGAAGGGCATTACGAACTGTGAATCCCTTCCCACTTGTTTGATCGGATGGAGTAATATGAACGAGACTGCTATCACCAATTGAAGAAGGAGATGTAACGTGGTGGGTCTCCTTGCTAACAGAATATTGATTGATTAGGGAAGTTGGGAGAGGAGCTTCTGTTTGGTTGAGCTTAAAACAAATGGAGGATAGGGAGGATAGGGATGGGTAATAGTTGGCAGGGTCGGGTCCGTGCTTACTCCAAATTACTGCATTTGGTGAGTACATGGGATCAGCGAGAGAATTGTTCTGCATGGACGAGATATGAGGACTTCCCACAAGGGGATCAATCACCATAAATTCCGGGCTAACCGTCGTAACAGCTGGGGTCGAATAACAACTCTCCAGACTCCCATTAATCCGGATGGGGGGGACTTCGGCATCAGGACTTGGACTTTGGGAAGAGTTATTCATACGACGTATGTGTGGGGGAATATATTTTTCCAGCTGGAGATTTGGTTGTTGAAGATCCTTATCGCAAGGATTAGAACTGCCTGCCGGGGGATTCACCTGCTTTGCCGTAGAACTGTTGGGAGTGTTTAGCTGCCGGCCAACTTCCGGCTCATCCGCGGAGGAGCGGGCTTCTTGCGTACTGGCTTGTACATCGACCTTCTCCGACGAATTACGTCGTCCCACTGTCCGTGGTAGTTCGGCACGATAATCTTCCTCCCTTATCCTCGGTTGCAGAAGAGACTGTAGACGCTCTCTCTCGTCGTTCGACCACTCTTCGCCTGCTAATGTAAGAAAGGATTCCCTCTCCTTGCAACCAGCGTAGGTATGACCTACTTTAGCACAAAAACTACAAATACGGGGGAGACGCTCGTATTTCACAATGACTTCTCCAGTGCTTACGCCATCAACAGAGGTGGATATGCGTTTTTTCAGGGGTTTAGAGATATCAACAAGAATTTTAACCCGAGCAAAGGTTTTCCATTTACCTTCTTCCATAGGAGAGATGGATCTGGGAGAACCCAAAGCTTCTGCAATCCTAACCACCGCCTTACTATTAAGAAACTTAGGGGGGATCCTATGCAGTTGGACCCAGAAGTCAGCGAAGGAGAATTTGTATTCCTCAGGAAGTTTCCCTGGGTCGCACCGTTCGACTGCAAGCAACTCTTCGTTGATACTCCATGGTGCGTCGCTGATGGCTCGGTCTACTGCCTCCGGAGAATCAAGTCTTACGAGAAAGGAGCCCTCGTCGATGTCCAAATCAGAGACGTGAACCCTATCCGACATTTTCCACATCTTGCTGAGAATGGATGCGAGAGAGAAGCTAGAATAACGTCGAGAAGAGTAGGGTTTTATTGCCAAAGTAGATGACCAATCTTCAGATATATGGCTGTCCCTAGCCGAGAGCGAGATCGCTTTGGCCGGACCTTGTAGAGAGAACAATGACGCCATTTTCTCGACAACCTCCTTGTAGGTTGCCATCGTATGAAGAAGTAAAGTTGGCAGGAGAAGGGGAGATGGGGAGATCCAGTAGATGGAGATGAGGAGTAGCAGAGTTTAGAAGAGTAGATGGAGAGGAGGAGGGGTAGGGTTTAGAAGGGAGGTAGTGGCTAGAAAGGATGGGGGGGGGGGTGGAGGAGACGGGTCCAGCGGCAGAGCAAACCCTAGGTTTGGATGATAGAGCAGGCGGCAGAGCAAACCCTAGGTTTGGCCATGCCCAACCCTTGAGTATAGGATGATTTGATTACACAATCTTCTATTAGATTTTATTACTTCACGAGCTAACCAAAAATTTCATGTATTCTTATGCTATAAATACATATATATAAATATGTGTATATGAAAAATTAAAAATATGGTAAGAAAAAAGCCCATCAGAGACATATTGTGCTAAAAAAAGGCTCATCCAAAGGGAGTCTTTAGCACACAAAAACGTCCATTCAAAGGGCATTTTTATGGTAGGCAATTTTTTCTCGTGCTTTTTAGGGAACAACGCCATCCAAAGGGCGTTTTTATGCCAAGATAACCCCCTTCATATGGGCGTATCATTTTATTGCAATTTTTTTTTAAACTCTGGTTCAATGAAAACGCCAATCGGAAGGACGTTTTTGTTCTTTTGTTATAAATTTTAAATAATTTGTTCTCTTGGCACCATTTCAGCAAAGCTGATTTCTGTGTATGAAATTTTCTGTTGATATTTTGGTTTGGAGAATCAATGTAACTTCTTCTCAGAAAAGCAAAGGGAAAAAAGGAAGAAGCGACCCAACTGTATGAGTTCATGATTATATATTTTAGGAGATCCTACTTAACAGAGGTTGACACGACTAGGATTGAACTAATTGCAAAATAGATTAAGGGCCGGTTTGGTTCGTTGAAATCCAATGGTAGAGGATGGAATTGCAGGTCAAAGCCGCCAAACCCCTACTTCTTCTGAGTTATTATACTCTTCAGTTATATGAACTAGGTTATATGATATGAAATTATGGGTTACGTCAACCCTTGTTTTTGAGGGCCACAAAAATTTGTTCCATGTAAAATCTGTAAAAAAAAAAAAGAAAAAAGAAGGAAATAGGGTGGAATATCTTTCAACTAACACACCCACGTCCATTATACATGTCTTCAAGCATTTTTTTTTTCTAGAGACTGAAATTGAAGAATTGTTTCTCATATGTTCAACGTTTATTTGGTATGCGGAATCAGTGGAGTAAAGAATTAGGAATTTATATACCTTAGAATTCTTGGCATATACCAATGGAGACAACATTCATCGCCTTACCTACTTGAGCCCTTTTATGTTCAGGTATCCTCACATGCTCTACCTTCTAGGTAGAATGGACACTCCAAAAGTTGTTGTGTCGAGTCTTAGCATGTTGAAACGACAACACTCCAAAATATTCACTAACAAAAGAAAGATGGAACTGGATGGTTTTTAAAAGAAAGGCGTGGTTGTGGTTTCCACTAGTGAAAATCTGTTCTTTGGTTCGCGTTCCCTTGGGCTCCGTTGCCCTTCTTTCTATGGTTAGCAGTGAATGAGACTGGAAGATGGATTTCCTTTATGACTTTTGCCCCACATCTTTCCTTAAAGATGGTATAACTCTTAATGGCAGGTAACAAAGTGACCTTCCGGATTTAGGAGTTTTTCCTACTCTCGGCTCCTCTTGCCCTTGTTCCCGTGCCCTGATGGAGTCCCTGCCTTGTCTCTACCACAGTGTCCGTGTTGTGCAACATAGTCTACCCTTCAATCTTTAAATAACCAAGAGATGATTTCTCTTTATGAGGGATTTCGGGTGAAATGTTTGTCTTCATGAAGCATATTAATTATTATATGGCAAACAAATAATAGACCCACCCCCATCCCCCCTCCCCCACAACCCACCCATCTTCGTAATCAGACTCGTTATTATATTCTAGGTAATTATATAGCTTTTGCCTTATAGGCTAAAATTCTACAAGATCTAATTTTTTTGTCCAAAGAAAAAAAGTTATGTAGAAACCTAGAAAGATCGTGTTTGTCATAATGAGACATCTTTTAGCACTGATGTTTATATTAAATCATAATGAATCAATTAAGATAAACAGTCCAACATCTCGTCAATTATTACGTTCTCTCTTTGAAGTCATGAGAAATAACTGAATTAATTCAACGCTATAGGCCAATTAGAGGTATCTTGCACTAATTAATCCAAATTAGTTCACCAAACCCATCAAAATGGGGAGACATTTTTTGAATTAACTAGCACAACAATATTTATTTTAATTCAAACAGTGTAACAGGTTAAAACTTTCTAGCTAGTTTATCTAATGACTTCCTAGAACCTATTAATGACTTCCTAGAACCTATTACGTAAATATGACATTACCTACACAAGGAGAAAAACATGCATTGAATAAGGAAACAAGCGTTGATAACATTACATATGCATTAAAAGTTTTAACATAACCTAGTCTAGAATGCCAAAATCGAAGTAGAAACAATTATATGCATGAGAGAAATATTTTGTACATACAAAAGATAATAAAACCTTGGTGAAACTTACCATCTGTCTTTATACTGTAAATTTTTACTACTCTCAAAATGACATAGTGCCCATGTTTACTTACCATCTGTCTTTATACTGCAATGTTTACTACTCTCAAACATGACTGAGTGCCCATGTTTACTCAAATCATTTCTAACATTTGCTTGGCTTATTTTCACTTAATACCCTCAACTATCATGTTTTTTCAATTTAAGACCTAGTACTGTTTTTTGATCAAGCAAATACCTTGAACCATTTTAGTTTTTTCAAGTTCAACCCTCCGTTAGTCAACTGTGCACATGACCATTTATGACTCTTTTACCCCTAAAGCTTTGAACTATTTTTTCAAGTTCAACCCTCCGTTAGTCAACTGTGCACATGACCATTTATTACTCTTTTACCCCTAAAGCTTGCTTTTTTGAGGGGAAAAAAGAAAGAAAAACTAAAGTTCCTAAAAAAAAAAAGTACAGAAAACCTTAACCGCCCTCCCCCTCCCCGCCGGTAGCTCTGCCCCCCACCACCGAGTCCCAAACCCAGTGCCACCCCCTCCCAACTGCCATTCCCTGGCCGACGACGCTGTCCGATGACTTAGCTGCTAGCAGCATATGTTGTTGCTGGCTGCAAGCGGCCACCTCTCGAGTCGTCGAGGCAGCAGCTCCAGCAGCGAGCAGCAGGGAGGAGAGGGTGGCACTGGGGTCGGGGATCGCGGTAAAGGCAGCGGTGGTGGCTGGTGGGGATGGGAGGGTTAGGGTTTGTGCTTTGAAATTGTTTACTTAGAAATTAAGATTAGTTTGGAATTTAGTTTTATTTTTAATTAGTTTTTCAAGATAAGGTATTTTAGTTAATTGTTGATTAAATTTATGAAAATTTGAATTTGAAGTGTATGTTCATCATTAATGTTGATCAGAATTTAGTTTTTCTCATAGTTCGTAGTATCGGCCAATACTGATTCGATAAGGCCAATATCGATACGGTTTGATATATCCCGATCCAATACCAACCGATACCCGATACTTACCGATACTTACCGATACCGACATTGGGGGTATCTTTTCCGGTCAATTCGGCAAAGAAAATTGAACGAAAAAGACCAATCAACAAAGGTGTAAAAGCATAATAAGGTTGTAAAAGCATGTAAAAGAAGAAAATTTATCTATCACATGTAAACCAATTGGCAAGGGTGACTACTATTCCATTCAATTTCAAAACTGCTAAGAAACAACATTGAAAATACTTAAATTATATCTAAATGTATAAAATACATTTTCTAAAATGTTAATAATTTGTTAATAATTATTTGTTTTCCGATACCAAAAAATCTGATACTCCGATCCGAAACCGCCAATTCTACCAATACCGCCGATACCAATACTCATAGGAATGGTCCGATACCGATACTGCGAACCTTGTGAATTTCTAATTAAATTCTATTATTATTTTAATTAACTTTTGATTATTGTTATGAAAAGATAAGTGAGGGGCATTATTGTCTTTTTATGTTTACCAGAAGGACCAAGTTGAAAAAGAGCAATCGTTGAGAGTATTTAAGTGAAAAGAATAAAGTTCAGGCTATTTAGTAGATAAAATAAACAGTACAAGGTATTGAAGTAAAAAAAAAATGTGACACTCGAAGGTATTTCAGTGAAATTACCACATTTCCTTGACCGGAAACTGTAATAAATTTCTCATTGTTAAGTAGTTAACCATATTTCTTTAATCCAGCAATCCCCTTTAAAGCAACTATGTTACCTAATTTCTAGCAAGAATCAATAGGTATTTGTTCTTACATCAAACTTCCATTTCTACCCTATCTTTTAATATCTCCCTTGAATCACTAAAACTTACAGATATCCCCCTCCAGTTTAAGATCATCTTAGTTTCTAGGATTTTCGCGTGATCAATTCTACCCAAGTCAGTGCATTTTCGATTTATATGACGACCTTCCGCTGATCCTTTTATGAAACTAATTGTTCTTCAACAAAAACTTACAAACATTTATATAAGGAATGGCCCTTAGATCATCCTGGATTTGCATTTCAAATTCTGAATTACTGTTTCACAGCTTCACTCTAGCAGAGTGTTTAAATTCATGGGGAACTGCTATTTTTTATATTCCAAAATCCAAGCTAGGTTGACTTATGAAGTTCTAGTAGGTATCAGTCGGTTTCTAAATCTAGGCATATGGCAAGATCCTTAATCAAATAAGAAAGTTACAAAAATTGATTATTTTTAGCAAGATAGGGCATTGTCATAAAACCTAGAAGGTTTGCCGATGGTAAGCAGGCATACCTTCTAGTTTATGTAGTTTAAAGTCATGCAACCAAACCAAGGAGCACCCACCAAGTTCCCCAAGACAAGAAAAGAAACAAGAAGAAGAGATACATGATACGACTTTCTGTAGGAATTTCATTCATATCTAACACATTAAGCCAAAGCAGAAGCAATGGTGTTTTGAACGAGCAGAGCAAACCCAACAGGGAAAAATAGTCACTTTGTCCAAAAACATCTTATTTCATAATTACTAATGACAAGATACATCGTGAAAAGGATTCAAACAGCATGACACTTAATACTCCACTAAGGTAGGAAATATGTGAGAGCTCTTAAACTATCCAACCTGAGCAGTGTCATATGATGAACAATTTATCAACCATAAGAAGCAAAATCAAACCCTTACAAGCAAATAAATAACACATGCATTGAAAGGCTCAAGCAGAGAAGATGTTTAAGGCATACCTGGCGAAGACATATGCTTGTTCCGCAGAGAGCTGCCAGTGACCATGTATAACCCCAACCATTACAATGGAACATCGGGAGTGTCCACAAGTAGATGGCCCCTTCATTTAGACCCCATACAAGTGCACCACTTAGAGCCATGAGATATGCACCCCTATGGTGCAGCACCACCCCTTTGGGGCTTGACGTGGTCCCTGAGGTATAGCCTAAGGCAATGCTTTGCCACTCATCCTTTGGTGGTTTCCAAGCAAACTCAGGATCGCCACTTTCCAAAAATTTCTCGTATTCTATAGCACCTCTCCTTAGAGCATTTCTAAGAGATGCAGGGTCACAACTTTCGTCTCCTATGATAATTAGAAGTGGGGGCTTGAATGTTCCATTCTTCTTGTCAGCTATAATCTTCAAAGCTTCATCTGCGAGGGAAAAGAACTCTTGATCTACCATAATAACCTCTGCTGACGAATGATCCAAGAGGAAAGCTATGGTCGAAGCATTCAGACGAATGTTAACACAGTTCACAACAGCCCCAGCCATTGGTACTCCAAAATGAGCTTCATAGATTGCTGGGACATTTGGTGCGATCACAGCTACCTGACGAAAAAAAAACAAGTTTGTTCAGCTACCTTTCACAATTCAAACAAGTTGGGCTGACAAGTGATGGACAATAACTATGAATTCTAGAATTATCATATAGCTGATAAAACATAGCAACCCTAAGTAAATAATAGCTCTACTAATATACATCCTGTTGTTATCTATCCCTCCCCATTGACCATATTTGATCAGTTGGTTTATGACCCTATCCCAAGCAACATTGTAAACTTCCAGAGTTACACTCCTACACTCGATCTATAGAGATAATCCTCAGTAACATAGTTACGTAGATTGTCAACATCTCGAGAGCGGAAAGAAGAGTGATCTTTCAATATACTAAGCATCCTTATGAAACACAAGAGTAGTTTCAGATAAATTATTTGCATATCCCAAATCACGCTTCACATCAAGTTGTAACATTTTCATAGAAAGATAATATAAGGACACAAATGGTTGTCACACAACATGCGATGGGAACAAGTACAACAGGATCTCTTTTTATCGTAGACCTCAAGAAGAGACTTGACCTGAAAAAAGATATCAGTATAGTACACAAACTGATTCATCTTGAAGACCTCAAGTATCACCAGCAGTGTTACGAACAATGAGTATTAGATAAACTTTAGCCTAGTGTTTTACATTGAGTACCTATCTTTTGTCCCCAAAAAATAAAGAATACTAGATAAACTTTGGCCTCGTTTGGTTCGCGGAATGGAAGGGAAAGGAAATCAATTCCTTGGCATTTCCTTTCCTTTGGAAAATTAAGATTCCCATTGATTTTCCTTTCCAATGTTTGGCAATGCCAAGGAATTTGGAAAGGAAAGTGAATACTTCAATGTGGGAAAGTGATTCCTTACTTGGATGGATGGAATCACTTTCCCCCCTAATTTCCCTTCCATTGGGAATGACTTTCCTTTCCTCCTCAATTCCTTTGGCACCCAAACATAGGAAAGTAATCACTTTCCTTTCCCACCCCGAAGATTCCGCGAATCAAACGAGGCCTAGGTAAAGAAAAAAAAACCCGCTACATTGCACCTTGAACCATCAGTTTGCCACGACCTTCAACATCATACGATTACTTGGCACTTGAATCCTTCAGTAAGGATTTTGCATGACATCCTGAGATGACACTTAAGAGAAGTAGCAGTCATGCACTTCCCGCACTATCTAAAAAAAATAAAAAACAGTAGAAAAATGAAAACGTTAAACTTTCATATGACAGGTTAACAATTTCTATATTAGTCCACAGGTGCCACTGTAACATAGTGGAAAGCCTCCTATGGTGGAAGAGGAAGTACAGGTTTTACGCCCGCTCATGTACCACCCCCCCCCCCCCCCCCCCCCCCCCCCCAAAAAAAAAAAAAAAAAAAACCCCAATTTATATATTTTCCTTAATAAGTTGGAATTAAAAAAACGCACTTCGTGAGCCACCCATGTAGCCCTCAGATCCTCTTCAGCTAGGTATTTCGTATGCAATGCGTCAGGTATATGTTTGTGGATGAAGATCATGGTGGTCGTCTTTGCAGCTTAAAACCGCTTTGTTATTGACCTCTTAGCTTCTTTGCAGTGAGATGTAGCTTGACATCTTGTACCCATTTTAAATAGTTTCTTCCAGAAACTTCCAATGCGGAAAAATCGAACTTGTTCAGCTTCGGGGAAAAATAATATGTTAGAACTTCAGGTTCTAAGATATAGAACTTCGGCATTTGAACATAAAATGGTAAATTTTACTTTCAATTTTATTGGTATATTACGAATTTCAGGTTCTTATGAACTTCATGTTCTTATGAACTCCCATGTTCAAAAATAATTTTAGGAAAATATAGGCATGTCGGGGCTAATGCCTTAACTAAAACTTTGCTTCTGGAAAAATGATAGCGACAGCCAAATTTCTGCTTCTAACTAAATGTTGACGGCGAAGCTCGAACTGTGCAAGTCGACGAGGCTAATGCCTTGGCCAAAATTTTGACTCCAGCAACGAAAAATGAGCTTCGCTTGTGCAATTGTGCGTGCGGTGGATGGTGGATCTAAACTTAGCTTCGCCAGCGAAGCTTATGCGTCAGTGATTTTAATCTCGGCGAAAAGAAATATTTAAATTAATCTTGCAAAAAATCTTCTAAAAATATTTTCTTAAGAAAAGAAGAAAAAAAAACAATACCTGCAATTAGCCATGAAAATAAATCAAGAGTATACAATCAAACTCTTTTATCATCCAAAATAAGTCAGCAAAACAAAACAAAAATTTCACTGAACAGTTCAAGTATTGATTCAAACTGTAAAGTCATTGGAGAATAAAATATTATAATCATTCGTCACTATCGACTTCTACATGAACAGTGAACATAATTTAATCTACATCGATTAAAGAAAAATATAGATCACAGGACTGTAAAAAAATTTCTCGCTGGAGAGAAAAAATAATTGCCAGTGAATCGAAAAAAAAAATTCGAAAAAATAAAAACGACTTAACGAATAATAAAAGAAGATGAGATCGGAAGATCGTGACAGCAAATGATGCGAACCAACAGTAAGCACTAATTCAACTCGTAGTCAAAGTAATTAATGAGCTAAAAAAAATCAAAAGCATTACTTTCTATTAATTTCATTGTAAAAGTTTCAAAAAAAAAAAAAGCTCTCAAGAAATAGTAATTAACTAAAATGAGACGCATGAATCAGGAAATAATATAATAAAATAAAGGAAAAGGACCGGTAAGTTGAGAAGGGGGTGGGTGAGAAAGAGTGCTGACCGTGCTGCCCGGGCCGATGGACTGGGCGGAGAGGGCCGAGGCGAGCCGGCGGCATCGACGGTAGGTGTCCGCCCACGTGTATCTGGTCGAGCCGTGGACGACGGAGAGGCGGTCCGGGTGGACCGTGGCGGCCCGGTCGAGGAACCATAGCGGGGTGAGGGCCGTGTGGTTGGCCGGGTTTTTTGGGAGGTCGTCGATGTCTCTCTCCGCCATTCTTCTCTTTTCAATTTTGCTTGAGAGAGAGAGAGAGAGAGAGAGAGAGAGGGCTTTGTGAGTGGAGAGAGGAGCAAGAAATGGGGAAGGCAAGCTCTTATAGAGATGTCAGTGATGGAGCGTGGAGCTGAGTGACTGACAAGTGGCGTTTAGGCCTTTTCTAGGACCACACTTATAATAAATAAAAATTGTTGTAGCGATATAAAAGTATAAAAAATTGGCTCAAACGAAAGATGTTTCAAAAAATTTTCATCATACCGTTTGGCATATCCAATTTTTGTCAGACAGGCTGACGAAACCTTTATCTCTCCAAAAATTTATGAAATATATTTTGTTTTAGCCAATTTTATATAATTTTTTACCGCTGTAACAAATTTTCTGATAACAATACGAAGGCATATTATTCTTATTTTTTTTGGTAACTTAACCTTTTATTGTTATATTTAGCATCCTAATTTTATAAATTATTCAGTAAAAAAAAGAAATTATAAATTATTTTTTAAACACTATTTGTTTTGAATCATATCGAAACTATTTTAAAAGAATATCTGGTAATACAAGTATTTAAATTGCACTTTTATACCATAATATGTGTTTCTAAAATGGTCCCGATGTGGTTCAAAATTGACCAAAAGTATTTCAAAAGAACAATTTATAAAATTAGGATGTCAAAATCGAATTTGATCGATCGTAGATAATTAAATCCGTTTACCCCGACCCTCCATTGCTTTTTTTCTTCAGTTTAATCAATGGATTTTTGTCGAATTATTTGTATACAAGACGTATTTTCTTAATGAAAAAAGTGGTCTGTCAATTTGAGCAGTGGAAAGTTAACGTACAAAAATGCTCAAATCCTATAGTTGGGATGTTATTATGATAATTTAGCCACAAGACAAATGTTAAAGACACTACTTAGTATAACTTTCTGACATTTCTAATTTATTAGATTTGACCATTCTTGTTATGCTTATGTCTGTTACATTTTTGGTAATTCTACGAATGTTAAATTTTTAATTGTTCTTAAAAAATCAAAACTGCCAAAAAGTTTGTCAATAATGAATACACAAATTGTCAAAATTTTAGATAGTCTTACTTTTTTTTTCCATAAATGTCAAAATTGTGATGTCGTTAACAGTTTACATACGCCCTAAGCATTTGCCTATAAAAAGGGAAAATTGAAAATTGGAGTTTAAAGTTCAGCTACTTTTCTAAGTTAACAAATAGTACACGGAACTAAATTGCAGAGGGATTCCCATTTTAAAGTGACAGTGTACGCTGCATGCATCAAAATCAAATTTTAGGTCGTTTCCGTTTGAAGTAGGACTCCAGTTGTTAATAAAGTGACAAAGTATGCTGCATCAAAACCAAATTTTAGGTGGATTTAAATTTTTATGATGTAGATGCAAATATTGTTTCTTGCACATAAACTCGTGGTTGGATTGCTGGCTTTGTTACATTACTTAGGGGATATATTTTTTTTATAACTATATATAGTGCTACTACTTTAAAGTGTTGAGCACTTTAAAATATAATTTTTTTTTTATTATATAGTTGACTTTAAAGTACTGTTGTTTAAAATGTATTAATATATAAATTGACAATTGTGTTCTCAAATACTATAATATTATTTTAAACACAAATTTATTAGTACAAATACTATAACATTATTTCAAACATTCAATAATACAAATGGAGAAAAATTTATCCTCAACTACTTCTATCAGCAACAAATAAAACGATTTCATCCCCAAGTTTACCTTCATATAACAATAAAATGTAAAATTATTTAATAATTAAAAGATAGTTTCTTTTCTACTAAAATTACTTAATTGTTAATTTTATAGTCAAATGTCCATTTTGAACACTGATAATTAGTATAGTTTGAAACTAGTTTTTTTTTCCTAGGATTAAAGTAAACAGAAAAGAAAAAAAAAAGATTTGGATTATTTGTACATGTTTTGCTAAGTTGTAGATTATAAGTTCATGATTTGAACTTACAACTTACCACTTATGAATAACATCATTATATAGTAATGATTTTTTTTTAAAGTACACAAAAAATAAACAATTTAAGTTGGTGGATCCCATACTTGGTTGAGCATTTTAAAATGCTCAATTTACAAAAAATAAAACTACTAGCTATTATTTTAAATCAATCATCTTGCATAAATACATTATATTAAAAATAATTAATTTATAATGATATACTCATTGCGATGCATTGCAATAGACTAAATCTAAGGGCACTCCAAAACTTACTTGGGATTAGTCCAAAAAATGTTAAAAAAATTACAAGTTTGTCACTCTCATTTCTTATTTGGGGCTAGCCCAAAATTTTTTCAGAACTGCCAAACTGGTTGGCAGTCCTTACACCAAGTAGGACTGCCAACTTTGTTGCAGTCCTATTTGGTGTGTCAAAACAGAAAATTTAGATAGAACTTTTAACTTTGTTGGCAGTCCTATTTCATGTTAGGACTGCCAACAAAGTTGGCAGTCCTATCTGCTCGTCGGTGACGAAGAGGCAGTCGACGACGGCGTCGGTGGAGGGAGTAGGTGGAGCTGCGGGGTCCAGACCAGTCGGGACCGCTTAAGCGCGCACGCGGGCTCGTCCCCACCGTCGGCGGAGTCGAGGTCGGCAGGGGGCTGCCCGTCGGGATGTCGAGCGCGAGGTCGAGGCTGATGAGGGTCTGCGAGAGCGGCATCAGCTACTCCGTGGACGGGAGCTCCTCCTCCTCCTCCTCCCATCTCGCGGCGCCGGGAATGAGCGGTTGCTGCTGCTTCTTCTTCATCTCTACTTCTTTAAGGTTTTTAGGGTTTAAGAATTTGGAAGAGAGAGAGAGAATAAAAGTTAGCAAATGAAGTGTTGATTGAGGTTTGGGGGATGGGCTAGCCCCAAGTAAAATTTTGGTTGTCTCCGATCACTACTAAAATATCATCAAATAGCGACGTAATGTAGCGACGGCAAGAAATTACGTCGCCAGTAGCGACATCTTTATAAACACGTCGCAAAACGTCGCTGACTAGCGACGTTCTGCGACAGGAGTATCCTACGTCGCTGAATAGCGACGTTCAGCGACATATTATAAGTATATGTTGCCATGGTTGCGACGTTTAGCGACGTCAACACATGACGTCGCTAAGTTATTTTACTTAGGGCACGTCGCTGCCTTCTTTCCCCCTCACTCTCACTCGAAAACCCAAAAATTTTAATTTCCCCCCACCCCACCACCCCGGTGACTCCCTCCCCCTCTGTCAGTGCCCTCCCCCCCCCGGCGACCCCCTCCCCCCCCGGCGACTCCCTCCCCCTCCGGCGAGCTCCTTCTCCTCGAGATCCTCCTCCTCGAGCTCCTCCTCCCCCAATCCGAGCTCCTACTCCTCTTCCTCAGGTAAACCCTAACCTAACTCCTCTCCTTCCTCCTCCTCCTCTCCCACGGACACACACACACACACACACGGACACACACGGACACGGACACACACACACACACACAGACACAGACACAGACACACACACATACACACACGGACACTGACACACACACACACACAGACACACACACTGTCATTTTCCGTTCCCAGAATGCGTATTTTATACATGTACTCCTCGAATATATTTATTTAATATTTATCATGTATTATCCTGTATTTAAATTTCCTTTAATTCATGTTAATTAATTTTCTATAATTTTATTTCTGTATTTTATTTCTGCTGTTATTTTATTCTCTGCTTTAGTTAGCCTATTGTGGTTCGGCCTAGGTTGGGTTCTCGGGTTGGCTTTGTTGGATCCCCCTGCAACCCGGCCCATTAGCTCCCACCTACCACCCCTTCCATATTTAAAGCCACCCTCTCCATTCTCTCTCCTCATTACTCATTCTCACCATTACTCCTCTTCTTCTTCTTCATTACTCTCTCCACCTACCAAACCGTAGGCAAGTACAACTTGCTCCCCATGAGAACCCATGTTTTTGTAGTTCATTTATCTTCCTCGCAAGATCCTAAGAGAGTTTAGAACTTGGAATTTTTTATTTCGAAGTCTTAATTTTTGTAGATCTAGAAATGAGTTATTTTTGGAGTTTGGTGGTTTTGATCTATCAAACTTCTTTGTTTTCAAGTTTTGATGGTTCCATGTTGTAGAGAAGTTTATTCTACCCAATTTTGACCTTTGAAAAGTTGGATTTGGACTTGTTTTGACCAAGTTATGGACTTTTGAAACTTTGGGGTGCAACCATGGAGTTCTTGCTGTTTGGAGAAGACAGTGAGCAGTGTACGCTAGCTTTTTAACTTGCGTCACTGAGCTGTGCGCGCTCTTTAGCGTAGCGCAGTATGGAGTCCATACGCTGCCTTTTTAGGTGGCGTGTGTCTTTCATACGCTGCCTTTTGGAAGCGTATGACTTGCGTACGCTGGCTTGGATAGTAAGGAGTCGTATGGAGTTCATACGCTGCCTTTTGGAAGCGTATGACTTGCGTACGCTGGCTTGGATAGTAAGGAGTCGTATGGAGTTCATACGCTGCCTTTTGGAAGCGTATGACTTGCGTACGCTGGCTTGGATAGTAAGGAGTCGTATGGAGTTCATACGCTGCCTTTTGGAAGCGTATGACTTGCGTACGCTGGCTTGGATAGTAAGGAGTCGTATAGAGTCCATACGCTGCCTTGAAGAGGAGTCGTATGGAGTCCATACGCTAGCTTGACCTGAGCGTAGCATGACCTGAGCGTACGCTGGCTTGAGCGTAGCTTGACCTGAGCGTACGCTGACATGAGCGTAGGCTGACATGAGAGTAGCCTGCTTACCCTGGATCTTCTATAGCCCTGTATATTAATATCTTATTAGATATTTAACGTCCATTTTATATCCTTACGCCTTTTTGCATAAACTTGATATAATCATGATATGTTGATATTTCTGTTAAATATAGATTGTTACGTGGGATGTACCATGTGTCGTGAATTGAGTTATAGATACCCCGATTGACTGGAATTAAACCCTGAGAGTTGTAGACTCGACCCCACTGAATACTAGTTGACTTTCATGCCTTGTCACCATTGATAATGCTTGTGACCTTGACTAATAATTGATCATGCGTTCCTAGTTGGAACTAAGAGGCTGGCTAGTCGTCTTATTGAATTGAATGAATGAGACACGTTCATATGAATTATGAACTATTGAAATCGACTGGCTAATCCCGAATATTGGCATACAGGCACATGCAGGCTTCAATTCATTTATTATTTATTTATCTTACCAAAGAAGCATGTGTACTTTATGGTCAAGGCATGATTACTCCGTGGTTAGTTTTGATTGTTGCATTACGCTATGTAAGACCTACAACCTGACCGCACTGGTATCATTGTAGAGTTGTGCATATCGTACCCCGTACAAAGGTACTCATTTGAATGATCATGATCCACGGTATGGGATTTCACTCAACGTAGGGAATATTAAGTTAAATAAAATAATGATTGCATGGAGAGAATGGATTCCCGAGTTCTTACATGGCAGCCCCCTTGGGACAAGTAGTACCCGACGGGCCGGCTGGTTCCTACAGATACTGTAAACCTGCCACACGGGCAGGGAACAGTATCTGCTTATATTATTATTGTATATGGTATATTGACGGGCGTCCTGCTAGGACTCGTCTAATTTATGCATGGCGCACATGATTAACTGGATCGACTAGCCTTGCTCGCACATAGTAGGAACTGAGGAATCCCTATTGCATAAATTCCAGGATAACTTGGGACTCAAAATAGCAAGCCGTAGGATTTGATTGACCGTTCAAGATGATTTGTTTGTGCACTGTACCTACTCTGTTACTTAACTGGGATGATCAGAATGTCAGGACATGACGGGCCAACTTTTGTCCTTATTTGGTTGGGAGGTTGGTTCGAAGTATCGTGATGTTATGTGAATCCTAGTAGCAAGCAGAGATCTATTTATCATATTTTCACATTACTGGTTTTAGTTCTCATGTCGTGCTTCTTTGTGGTACTTGCTATTAGAGGTCTAACCTCTCTGGTTTTGCATGGCCAGATTTAGAGCCGGTTCCCGAGGACTCAGCTTACTTCTACCTCCAAATTGGTCAACACTAGAGGAATGATCGCAGGAGGACTCGAGTGGGTTTCTTACTTCCCCGCTCGTTTTGTTATCTACTTTATACCTTGCCGTTTGGCACCGACATGTTAGTCGAATTGTCTTGTACTTACTTTTTACATAATTGTAACTAAAGTCAGGCTGCAGCTGATAACAATTGTGTGTACTTTTGCTACATCAATCTGGCTATGTTTTGTAAAGCCAGATATCAAGAACATTTTGACAGAGCGTTTGGGACGCCTTACTGTTTTATCTTACATGTTCTCTATTACTGTTTCTTGTTCGAATGATTGAGACAATAGATGTGAAGTGACCATAGTGAGACTTTCATATAGTATGCACCCCCTCGTCTTTAGACAGCATTGATCGTATTATTCGGTATTTATCTACCCGTAATACGTAGCTGGCTGAGTCATTCCCCCGCTCTCCAGTATTCTGGTTCTGGGGCGTGACACACACATACACACACGGACACACACGGACACAGACACACATATACACACACACACATACACACACACATACAGACACAGATTTATTCCTAGTTTAAATGGTTTAAATTGTGATTTAAATGCTAGATTTGATTCCTAGACATGTTGTTAATCTATGTTAGTTGATATTTACATTGAGAATGGGTCGTTGCTGTGATATGGGATTCGAACATATGTGGGTTGACTTTACATGACTGATACATGATACGTTTCAAGTTTTTCCTATGTCAATCCTGTTAATCTGATTCTAACTAATATTTTAAGTACCAATATTACTCCTACATGTGTATTAGCCTATGATAGATTGATCTTTACTTATTAAATTAAGTTTTATGATATGTGAATGGAATTTGGACTCGAGTTGGTTTCAATGGGTTGACTGATACTCATGAATCAGTTTTGATTGTCCCCTGAACTTCAATTCCAAATTTTTTTTGATTTCTAATTGTTGTTCAGTTATCATTGGTTGTAACACATGTGTTAGTACCTGTTAATTCCTTTTTATTCATTTCTGATTAGGCTTGTGATTTGAGAATAGGATATTGGACATGGGGTTCGATTTAAATTGGTTTGATGAAAACTCAGGAATTTGGTTTGCTGTTCTTCCTTGAACTGAATTGAACTGATTCCTTTTGATGAGTTATAATGATCTCCACATGTTCTAGTTTGTGTTTACTGCAGGATTGCTTAATTAGAATAGGCTATATATTTGAGTATGAGAAATTGGACTGTGTGTTGGTTCTCGAAGACATGCAGGACTGGAAACTGATTTCCCTTCCTATTTTCTTGAGATGTATTCTCAGTTTCCTTGTTCACTGATTTCATGTTAGCTCACTGTTTCCCATTCCAGTTATTAGCTCACTGAATTTTCTTTCCTTTGCAACTGTTAATATAATTCCAGATTTCTTAATATTAGTTAGCTCACTGTTTGCATTGACACTTGAACACAAATGTCTGCCACTGTTTCCTTTAACATTCAGTAATATTCTTGACACATATATCACTTCACTGTGTTAAACCTGAGACTCTGATTTCCCTTTTTGTATACACTGTTTTCAAAAGAAATGTAGATTTCATTTTCCTTAAACTGTAAATAGGATTGAGATTGGTTTTCCTATTCCTGAGATAAATCCACTGAATGTGTCAAATGATTCCCTTGAATAACTGAAATTGAATTGACTGTTAACCAAGTGAATGGTTTAATTCCTATACCTGAGTTTTGTTCTTCCTAATGAGTTGAATGAATGTTTTAACATTGGGTTCCTGTAAACTGTAAATTAGTAAGGATATATTAGATTTGACCTTGTTTGACCAAGGTTGACTATTTATTAGTTGGGATATGACTGAGAGGGTGACATGGTTGTCACCTTGTCAAAGACCCTTAATGTACCAACCATGTTACCGCGGTATTGGTATTGGGATACCAAAAACGATAAGGTAAAGGGTACCAATAGCGATAAGGTAAAAGGTACCAACTTAAGGTATTGGTATTGGGATACCAATAGCGATAAGGTAAACGGTACCTTGGTAGGTAATGACTAGAAATAGGATATTTGACTTAGATTGGACTAAGATTTGACAAAGTCAACTATAGGTCAACCCTTGACCTACTTTGACCTTGTTTGACTTTGTTTGACTTAGGTTGACCTTGTTTGACTTTGTTTGACTTAGTACAACCTAGTTTGACCTAGATTGCATATCATTGTTATTAGTAACTGTCCGCTACTAATGTGTGTCCCTAATAAGACATAATATACGAATTTGTGCCTGTTGGATAATGTGTGTCCATCTTTGCAGAATTATTTCCAAATGGATATGAATTACTACTTGCGGAATCGTTCATGGATGTACAATCGTCGTCCTGATGATATGTGTGGTGTGCGGGATGAATACATAGCGGAAGTAGAGCAGTTCCTGCAGTTTGCTAAGGCGTTCCCTCAGTACATGGACGGCACCAAAATTAAGTGTCCGTGTGTGAAATGTCATAACGTAAAATATTATCCAGAAGTGGAAGTGACATATCATTTGTACTCGAGGGGTTTCATGCCTAATTACTATCAGTGGACCGCACACGGAGAACTTGTGTCTTTAGCATCAGAGACGGGGCCTTATGTTGAGCCATATATGCATGCGGGACCTAATTTTGTTTCAGATAATCATGCATACGACGACGGGTGCGTGAACATAGTTTTCGACGCTGCGGGACCTAGTTTCGTTCATGATGCACCTGAGGAGGCACCGAACGCCGATGCTGCACAGTTTATGGAGTTGCTGGAGAATGCAAGGACTCCATTGTATCCTGGTTGTGAGGATCATTCACCGTTGGAGGTGGTTACAAGACTGTTGAGCATTAAGTCAGATTTTAACATGTCGCAAGAATGCTACAACCGAGTGTTGGAGTTGATTATAGAGATCTTGCCGACGGGTGCTAAGTTGCCTAAAGACTTCTACCGGTCTAAGAGGATGGTGAGATCGCTCTGGATGGGATACGAGAAAATCGATTCCTGTCGCAATGGGTGCATGCTGTACTACAAAGACGACAAGGACGCAGATGTGTGCAGATTTTGTAATGCTGATCGCTATAAGACAACTAGTACAGGAAGGTCTACCGGTGCAA
The DNA here is from genome assembly GCA_029216955.1 of Iris pallida. Lineage (NCBI taxonomy): Eukaryota > Viridiplantae > Streptophyta > Magnoliopsida > Asparagales > Iridaceae > Iris > Iris pallida. The sequence goes on from JANAVB010032616.1 coordinate 7,479,168, forward strand.
GAAGACCGACCGATTCAATGCACTACTTGCCTTTAACGCCGCGGTTGCAAAGATTATTTATGGTGAAAGAGACGGCCGAAAATATGAGTTGGCACATGCGAGAACAGATTGAAGGAGTGTTGGATCACCCATCCGATGGAGAAGTGTGGAAGCACTTTGATCGAGTGTATTCTGATTTTGCTTCAGATCCGCGTAATGTCAGGTTGGGACTATCTTCTGACGGTTTTACTCCTTTTGGTCTTTCGGGATCCCAGTATTCGTGCTGGCCTGTGATTGTCACTCCGTATAACCTACCGCCTTGGATGTGCATGAAGACTCAGTACATGTTTCTAACCGTTATAATTCCTGGTCCGAACAATCCCAAGAGGAACATTGACGTGTACTTACAGCCTTTGATAGATGAGTTGAATCAGTTATGGGAAGTAGGCGCTAACACGTACGATGTTTCCAGGAAGCAGAATTTTCAGATGAAGGCAACCCTTATGTGGACCATCAACGACTTTCCGGCCTATGAAATATTATCTGGATGGAGCACTCATGGCCGTCTCTCATGTCCGTATTGCATGGACCGTAGTAAGGCTTTCCGCTTGAAACACGGAAGAAAACCGTGCTTCTTTGATTGTCATCGACAATTTCTGCCAAAAGATCATCCGTTCAGAAGGAACATGAATGCATTCCGTGCCGGCGTTGTAGAGAAGGGTGATCCACTGCCAAGGTGGTGCGGAGCCACGATATGGGAGAAACTTAAAGATTTTCCAAGTGCTATCGAAGATCCTACAACTGGGTACAAGTGCGATGGATTTGGTAGAGATCATAACTGGACATAGAGGAGCATATTCTGGGATCTGCCATACTGGAGTACCAATCTGATCAGACATAATCTTGATGTCATGCATATTGAGAAGAATGTGTTTGATAACATAATTAATACTGTGATGGACGTAAAGGGAAAAACGAAAGACAATCCCAAGGCCAGGTTGGACTTAGAAGAAATATACAAATGCCCTGCGTTGCATTTGATACAGCAGAATGGAAAACAGTTCCTGCCGAAGTCAATTTTCTCGCTGGACAAGAAGGATAAAGTGAGACTTTGTCGGTGGATCCAGGGCCTAAAATTTCCAGACATATATGTGTCAAATCTGAGAAGATGTGTCGATCCGAAGGAAAACAAATTGACGGGTATGAAGAGCCACGATTGTCACGTATTCATGGAGAGGTTAATTCCGATTACATTTCGGGAATTCTTACCGCAGGCAGTTTGGGATCCATTGACGGAGATTAGCATATTCTTCAGGGATCTTTATTCTAAGAAATTGCTCGTTGATCGTCTAGAAAAGCAAGAGAAGGACATTGCGGTAACACTATGCAAGCTAGAGAGGGTGTTTCCTCCTGGATTCTTCGACTCTATGGAGCATTTGCCGATTCATCTATCCTATGAGGCACGTGTTGGTGGACCCGTCGAATATCGATGGATGTATCCGTTCGAGCGATATTTGAATCACCTAAAAAGAAAGGTGAAAAATAAGGCACGGGTCGAGGGTTTTATTTGTGAAGCCTATGTTCTCGAGGAGATTACAAACTTTTGTTCGATGTATTTCAAGCCTCATGTTGCAACTAATAAAACGAGAGCTTCCAGAAACGACGAGGGAGATCATGAAAGTAATGATACAATACTGAAGGTATTCAATGCTCCAGGAAAGCTATCGGGTAAGATGAAGAAGAGATATCTGAACGATGATGAGCTAAGGGCTGCTCAGGTGTATGTATTACTCAACTGCGACAAAGAGGAAGTAGAAAAACTGGAGGGATAAGTAAATAATACGTCTACATTATTTTAATAGTGTTGAGAATGATACTATTACATTAATTGCACGATGTTATTTTTAGCATATTTAATGATGATGTGAGGTCGGGTAGGCCACACATAACAGAAGAAGAACTAGAACAAGAAATGAGGCGTTATTTTCCATCATGGTTGAGTGCATATGTAAGACTTGAGAACTCTGTAATTACCTTTCTGTATATGCACTTGATTGAGAATGAGCTTAATTGCTTCTTTCGTGGTATTTAGGTCGATCGTCCATACGCAAGACTTGAGAATGAGTCTATTAGAACGCTAGCCAAGGGACCAATTTATGCTGCAAAAATATGGCCAAGCTACTGTGTTAATGGGTTTAGGTTCAAGTCAACAACTTGCCCGATCAGAGACAACTTTGTGGATCTCGACTCCACCAAAAACAGCTGTTTGTGTATCAGATCTTCGAACTACAAAGATGTTGATGCGGGCAACGATTTATATGGCGTACTATGGGAGATCGTGGAGCTGACATATAGTTATGGAATAGAGCCTGCTAAGATTGTGTTATTCAGGTGTGATTGGTTCGATCCGATTGAAGGTCAAGGTTGGAAAGTAGACAAGCACGGTCTTGTTGATATAAACTATCGACGTCGATATCAAGCCTATGAACCATTTGTCCTATCAAGTCAGGCTCAGCTCGTGTACTTCACAAGTTATCCTAAACGGGGAACAACAAGGTCGGACTGGTGGGCAGTATACAAGACCAAAGCTAGAAATACCTTTGAGGTTGACGATATAGCTTATCAACAGGATGAACTACCTCTTGTAACAAATATTATAGAAGTGGACACGACGGAAGTTCCTAATTACACATCTAATTGTGTAGAAGAAGTAGAATTATCTGAAGAGGAAGATGCAGATGAAAGTGAAGAGTAGAGGAGGAAGAAGAAGATGAAGATGAACTAAACGAACTAGATGAATTTTTAGAAGAGGATTAAAATCTGTGATGTCTATCATATAAATATGTATTTTTGTAATAATAAATCTGTGACACTTTAGTGACACTTTTATCTGTGACCATGATATTTTTCAAAAATCTGTGATGTCTATCATATAAATATGTATTTTTGTTTTATTGTCATATGTTATTATCAGGTATGATTAGACCAGGAGGACGACGCGGAGGATTTTATATTAGCCAGTCCCGTCAGCCTCGGGCTGGGGATGGAGAGGGCAGTTCCGTACCCTCATCCTCATCTCCGAGTACGCTATTGTACCGTTCTGTTCCCGGTCCATTACCGGGACAGGGGAGTTCCAGCAGGTTGCCGACTCCTCCCTCGTCGTCCGGCCTTCCTGATCCCTCGTCCAGCATCCCTGATCCCCCGTCCAGCATCTCTGATCCCCCGTCCAGCATTCCTCCTGTCGACGGCTCTATGGGGGGAGCCGACGTCGAGCATATGGAGGACGGCGATCAGACTGATCCTGCCCAGGCAGGAGGTGAGAGCGACCCTCCATGCGCTCTCCGGGCGAGACGCGTATGGAGATTTGGACGGACGGGCCTATGAAGTAAGTTAATTAATTAATATATATTTCTTAAATGATTATATGTATATATATATTCATGAAAAATTATTATTGTATAGATATCGGCCTTCTGCAGTACAAAGACAGCTGGGGACATTTCTGAGGCAGAACTATGGTGGGCCTTGGATTAACTACTCAGATGCTCCCGCAGATAGGAAGGCCTTTTGGTTCGCCCACTTCAAAGTAAAAAATTTGTTTATTTTTAAATTTTAATAATCATTTGTGTATATTATACAACTTTTGTATTTTACTTCTTGTAGAGGACCTATTTCTATCCACCACACCAGGCGGCGAGGATCGAAGGCCAATTTTCTGCCATCGCAGCCAAGCTCATCTGTGATGCGATCGACGACCAGAAGCGTCGTGATCGCTCCGGACAGCCGATCCAGGGTTGGATTACGCCAGAGCAGTGGACTGCGATGAAGGCTAGATTCAGCGAGCGCAGGTACCAGGAGCGGTCTGAGAAGGCCAAGGTGGCGCGGTCGAGCGCCGGTAAGTGGTGTGGTGGCTCCATTCCGATGACGGAGCATTTTCGTCGTCTGGTATGTTTCCTATGACGGACATTAATTTATATATAGTTCGATAGAATGTTTAATACTAATAATAGATAATATATTTTAACAGGTAAAAAAGTGTGAGGATCCGAACATGGTGACCGTCTTCCTGGTCACCCATCGGAGGGCTGGGGAGTTTATTGACGAGAGGGCGACGCAGGCATATGTACGTTCTATTATTTATATTAATTTACTATAATTTAGAAAACAAAAAAATAGATATCAATATAGACTTTAGCAAATACTTACACGTTAGCAAACATGTTCTAGGCCGAGTTTGTTCGGCTACAGGAGGAGGCGGCTGCTGCTGCTGCTGCTGCTAGTGCACAAGCAGAGGGAGGGGCTGGTACTTCCTCCCAGCCGCCTACAGCTCCATCGTCGGACGAGCTCTGGATGACCGCCGTTGGCGGTCTTCAGAAGGATACGTACTACGGTACGGGATCCTACGGAGCGTATTTGGCTTCGGAGTCATCCCGGGCCCCCTCTGTCAGTGCGCAGTCTCCGGCTACGCAGGCGTCGTCACGAGCTGAGGATGTTCGTCGTCAGATCGAGGAGCTGCGTCACGAGTTGCAGCAGTAGATTTCTGATGCGGTCGAGCGACGATCCGACCCTCCGATCGTCACCGGACGATTTGATACGGTCGAACGCAGTATACAGGAGCTGATGAGTCTGCATCAGGCTACAGCTGCCAGCTTACAGACGCTCACCGAGTCTACGCAGCACACAGAACGTAGACAGGTCGAGCTGAAGGGATCGCAGAGGAGCATGTCTGCCTCACTCACTCGGTATACTGAGAGGGTGGTGAGTACCCTTGCTGCGCATGGTGAGCGACTACGAGAGCTGGAGCAGATACGTCCTCCCGGTCCATCGACGGCGTCGACTCCAGACATTCCACTGCCTCCTACTGCCCCTACGGTGCAGCTCACCCAGGAGCAGTATGACTACATTCTATCCCAGTTGTCCCAGTTGCACGACAGGGGTCCGCAGTAATTTTATTAGTTTTTTTATGACTTGTATGTATTGGCCCTATGGGCAAATTGTTTATTGGTACACTATTGTTTATACACTTGGTGGGAGACTTTTTATCATCTTCCATTTTTATTTGACTCTATTGGATGTTTGTGAGGATGTGTGTCTGTGATATTTACTTTGCACTGCCTCCTATTTTTATTGTGATATTTACTTTGTGATATCTGCGACGGGTATGACAAATATACCTACGCTGGGTTATAAGCGATGATCTGATATACAAAGGAGGTGCTGCCGAAATTTTAAAAAAATATATTATGTATTTTTGTTATGATGTGTGTCTGTGTTTACAGTGAATGTGAAATACAGTGTTCAGAACCATCGACAGTTTCATTACTGTTGTATGTGTTATCTTGGATAGAAATAGCAACAGTTCAGGGTGCACTTCTGAGAGCTTCATTTTCACGTCCTTCATCGTAAAGGTTTCCGAGAAGGTGAAGGACGTGAAGAGGAAGCTCTGAGAAGTGCACCCTGAACTGTTGCTCTTTCTATCCAAGATAAAACATAGAACAGTAAGCGAAACTGTCGATGGTTCGAACATTGCACTTCACACACACTGTAAACACAGACACACAGCATAACAAAAATATCAATTATATTTTTTTAAATTTTTTTTATAATATCTGCGACGTATAGCGACGTTCTGCGACGTACTGCGACGGAACGTAGACGTCGCTATACGTCGCTAAATAGCGACGTAACGTCGCTAAATAGCGACGTAACGTCGCTAGACGTCACTAATATGCTGACGTGGACTGAGGGTGTACGTCGCTAAATCTGTCGGTAGGCGTCGCTAAGTTGCCCACGTGGCTGCCATGCCATGTCATCATATATAAAGTTTACAGCGTCGCAAGTGGTCGCTTTACGTCGCAATTTTGGCGACGTAGTGATACGTCGCTATCTGTCGCTAATTTTGCGACGTCTAGCGACAATGTACTCCGCGTCACAAATAGCGACGTTCGGCGACTAAAGTGTCATCTGTGACTTGCCTATAAGCGACGTCCGGTTTTCGTCGCTAAATACGTCGCAAATTGGTTTTAGCGACGTATTTTCCTTATTTAGCGACGTCTCCTGACGTCGCTAAAATGGGTTATTTTAGTAGTGGGTAAAAGTTTCACTCTACTGGACTGTCCCCTAGTAAGGGATAGCCCCAAGCAATTGTTGGAGTGCACTTAGAATTAGCCTTGTCATACTACTTGTTGCGAGTTGTATGACCACGTGACACTACTTATAGTTATACTCAACAAGATAAACTCTAGAACTAAGACCGATAATAATTATGAAAAACTTTAATTATGGTTTGATTAATTTAATTGTGGCCTTTAAATTTAAATATCATGAACTTTTTCTTGTTGTCATTTAATTATTGGACTAAAGTTTTTGTATATACATGGATACTATGGACAAGATTTTGGATATTACTTTTACTTTGGTTCGATTAATCTGTCCTAAATATAACATTTATGTACATAAATACATGACTAAAATATGACCATCTTACGACTAGATTTCAATAAAAGTATATTCCTACAGCAGTTAGTTTTTGTTTTTTTAGGCGTCCTTTTCTCCGACTTGACAAATGTCAATGGGGGATTCGAACCTGTGTCTTTCGCACCGGGGCCCGTTGCTACCATTGGTCCACAACCCACGGCAACAGTTGAAGTGATAATAGAAGAGATCATGGTATATAATGTTACTTTTTTCTTATGAAACAATTAGACAATATTATTTTCTTCTTTAATATTTTGTTTTAACAAAATTGGAGACAAAATAATAATAATAAATAACTATATTGCCATGTTTTAACAAATAAAACTAAATTTAATTAAAAATCGTTAGCATTCATGTACATCTTAACTCATTTTCAATTTCAGACACATTCCCAAATTTGGTAAAAGTTGAGAATTCGTCTAAAATACATAGCTTTGATGTAGCAATACCTAATTCGTGACCAAATTAGATAGCATATAGTACTTGATATTAAGTTCATTGAACAACACTTTCCATTTTATAGTTGTCTAAGTTCATTGAGTTATTAGCAAGTCACACCCGAGCTCTTGAATGTCATAGAGGCAGAAGTTTGAGCTCATTATCCATCTTAATTGGTTTGTAAGGAAACTCCACACGACCATGCCCCGATAACTCTAATTAGGTGGTAGAAGAGACGAACCTAAAGTAGAGTCCATTTTTATTTACTCACCAAAACTATGATGGATGTTCATTCTTCCACTCAAGGGTGTATGTTAGATGAATTTGACACGTGACAATTGTAGTATCCCGTCCCGCTCAGTCAATCGGAAGAATCGGAATGCCGACGGCGTTCGGACTTAGCCTTTCAACGGTGACTCGAAGGCACGCTCGATCGAGGCGACTCCTCGCTCAGGTAGGATAGTTTCGGTGAACTCGTCTCATCTTAGCTTTCACATAATAAATCGCATATTTTTAACTTGCACAAGTAGGCTTGATAATAAAAGAGACGGATCCACATAGATAAGGGAATAATTTCGATGGGTCGAATTGAGTTAGAATATGGGAAGATCCAACGGTCGGCTTAGAGTTGGTGCACGGCGTGCTTTAAAAATGACACTCGGTCCTTCATCCCGTGGCTTGGGAGAAGGAAAAGTTGGTCTTCGCCACAAGCTAAGAGTTAGCCTAAGTCATAGGCGTCGCCCGCATAAACGTTTCATAAAGCATGCACGGTCCCATCGTCCAAGGCTTGACGCAGTCCTTGCTCGTCAAGTTGTTGCACGATTAAGTTAGGCTGAGTTATGATAGGCTATCGAAGTCTTTTCTAGCACTGTCCCATGTTTTATGCGGTTGTCGAAATTACTTGGTTCCACGACCGTAAGGCCCGTTGTATAGGTATGTCTTGGGCGGTAGTATCATCCAGAACATCAATTGGTGTAAGACAGGATGTCACGGACTTAGTGTTTCTAAGGCACGGGTCACGGTTGATTCATTTGGAGTTTGGAAAGAAGGACTTTTGAATAGTCGTTCCTGAGTTGAATGAAATGATAGGGCAAGAAGAAGAAGGCTCGCGACCATGGGTCGTCGAGGCAGTCTCAGATGTAAGAAGTATTAAACTTGGCCCTGAAAGAGATGATAACACTAGAAGTAGAATGACTGTGTGAGACGTCAGTTCGAGTCGAGTCTTGCATGGTCATTGGACAACTTGTATAAGGTGAGATAATGTTTCTCGAACGGCGACCCAGGCAGCCAACGGGACCGTTTCGATGGAGACATGATTAGCATTGCTGGATGACCGCACGGGTTAGACGGGGACTTGCAGCGGAGCTCGCTACTCGCGCTGGCAAGGGGCGTCCGTCTAACAAAGCTATGGTATCCAGGATAGCGCTGGACGCTAGTGACTAGTTCATATAGATGAGTCGACATGGGCGGCGATTCGCGTGTATGCCTTTGGATTGAGTCGAGTATATCAATGAGTCGAGTCGAATGCATGCACGATCGGAAGACAATGTTTGGGCCTAATGTAACTCCCTAAACTGAATTTTTTGAATTTCAAGATTTTTCTTTTCCTTAACAACATTGTTTTCTAAATAAAACTTAAATTGCTTTACAAAGCTATTCTACTTGATTCCATTTCTGTTAGTTAATGAGCTTGAGTATAATTATTACTTTTACTAAATGTTGCCTTAAGCTTGATTAATATTGTAGTTGGTCATAGTTGCAAAAAGAAATAATATTTCCATTAGTTAAACTTCCTTTCTAAAAACCTGATTTTCCTTTTATTGAGATATATTTTAATTATAAGGAAAATTTGTTTACTGTGAAGTATAGTAAAACTAATTTTGAATCTGTTTACTCTGAAGTATAGTAAAACTAATTTTTTAATTTTTTAATACTATATTACTGTTGTTCTCATACCGTTGGTTTTGATGTATTAAACGAAGAAGGAGGATTAATTTGATTAAATTATTTTCGTAATTATTATTAGTTAACATGTGGCAGTTAACTAATAACTGCAATTAGTTGGAATGTAACTGCAATTAGTTGGACTAACTAATTCTGTGCTTAGTTGGTAATCCTAACTGAATCAGTTGGGAATTAGTTACTGCTTAGTTTTATTGGCCCCCAGATCTACTTTTTATTACAGCTTTGCCACCCAAATATTTTATTATAAAAGATGTCCCATCACTGACACATGTCAGCACAGTCCACATCACTCTGTACACACACTCTCTCTATACTCTCTCTCTTTCCACCAGTGCTTCCCGGCCGAGCTCTGTCGGGTTGAGTAAGCTCCCTCTCGATCTACTCGAACCCCCTTCTCCTTCTTGTTTCTCTGTAAATTATGGTTTTGTGATTGGGGATTTAGGGTTTGTAAGTGTGCGACCATAGAAGGGCTTGGGTTTGTGAAGTGGGTTGTGTGTGTGAAGAATGAGAAGATAGAGTGTGGATTGGGTTTTGCTCGGATTGAGCGGCTACATGCAGTGAAGAAGAAAAAGAAAGGGAATCTTTAGTTTGCTTTTGTGTGTTTGAAATAATGAAAGAGTGGAGAGAGGACTCTGTTATAAGTCTCCACATATTTCTTTTTCCGAATATGAGTGTCAAACTTTGTTATGAGTGTCAGACTTTGTTGCTTCGGAAACCGAAAGGTCGTCTTTACCTTTTCAAGATTTGAAGGGTCACATGTGTGATAGTGTACTTTAGGTTAGCTTTTATGTTGGGTCTGTAACTGGTTAGGCCGGCTTCTATACATTAATACTGGGCTCGGATGGTGGTATAGTGTAAATTAAGCAGTGAAATAATTTGGGCTGAATTCTTTTTACAAGAATTATATTTTAGCAGCGATTGTAGCATTGGGCTGATTCGAATTGAGTATAATGACCCGCTCCGCCCTAGCGGAACGCCGATTTAAACGGCAAGTGCGACGACTCAAACGAGCCGTCGACCCGAAGAGTTGGCATCGACCTGATGGAGAATCGATGCGAGACTTACATTGGCCCATCGAAGATGAATCCAGACTTAGACTTTCAAATGTGCGCTCGGAGTATCGCTCGGCCGATACGAACATCGCTAAGGTGGGTGGCTCCGATGAACCCGTCTTTGCTTAGCCTAGACACATAACAATACAGACACTATTGCTAGAATCGCTAGACGATAACACCGCACATGCTAATAAATGACTCAACGCACCTAGCTAAGGGAATAATCCCATCTTGTATGCTCGTATAGAATATGGAAAAGAACATGGAAAATATGAGAACTCTCACACCGCACTCCGCGCTCGTGCTAAGGCACAAGCTTATATTCAAGTTCCCTATGCGTTCAACAATGAAACAATGAATGGTTTACAACAATAAAACGGAAGACTATCGACATAGTCGTTCCGAGTAGAGTATAGCAACATTGGAAGACTTCGGGACCGATGGGTCGCCAAGACGACTCCCGCACGAGGAGTTGCATAATGTATGAATGAATGAATGAACAAATAAGTGAATAAATGAATCAATAAATGAATGAACGAATAAGTGAATGAATGAATCAACGAATGAATGAATGAATAAGAGAATGAGTGAATATGTGAATAAATCAATGAATGAACGAACAAGTGAAAGAAAGAAAAGAAAGAATGAATAAAAGATAAGAAAGAAAGGAATGGTTAGCGACAGGTATGACGGGGACGTGCATCGGGGCTCGCTACCCGCGCTGCATGGACACCGCCGCAAACCTGGTCGATAACGTATTATGGCTAAGGGTTAGCCTACAGCTCAGAGACAGCCGTTAAGTTAAAATGACAAACAATACGAAATGGTCGTGGACAATCCCCTCGTATACGGGAGGTAGGAGAAATAAGAAATTCTGCGGCATGATCAAAGGGAGGATTGTGGCCGGCCTAGGCGGAATCAAAGGGGCTTACGGGCTACTTGGGTGCGGGCTTGGCCACCCAGGAGACGTAAGTGCGGGGTATTTCAAGTGACTATCAAGGTGTTCCAGCCGTACGCTATGATAGGTAAGAAATTACCAAAGGAGAATATATCCAAATTGGATTTTGATGCCAGCGACTGGTGCATATAGATTAAGTGGGCTTTGCTAGTGGCAATCCACGTGCAAGTCCTTGTATTGGAACAAAGTAGTCTAAGTTAACGGAAGGAAGCGCCTTCTGAACATGCTTGAATGTAATACACCAAATAATAAAGAGTACTTCATGCAAATGAGTTAGAAAACACGTCTACGATGCGCTAGAATCTGAGGCAAGGACACGCCCTCGACACTGAATGTTTACGAGAATCACGTTAAGTTATTACATATGAATTGTTGACTAACTTGGTTTACTTTGGACAGGGAAGGCCGGACGGTAAGTATGGGTAAGTCGTGCATGTATTTCCATACAAACACTTGAATTTGGCAACACGGGATAGGTTATGAAATATGCCATGAAACTGATCCTAAGGCAAGATTAGAAAGACAATGAATGATAGACGGAGCACAAAAGTAAATAGAACGTGTTTGGTAATGATAGCATTGTGGGTGAGCTAGCCTCCCCACCAGTGCATAACAATGTACTGATAACCCCACAGTTTGCTTACAGGATGCAGGAGACGTCGACGGGTGCGGAGCTTTCCTCGAACGTGCTAAGACGCAGGGCAAACTCTGGAGCCTTGGAGCGTTGCAAGGAGCTGAAGCACCATATACAGGACATAATGTATCGGAACATCGTCATGAATCATTCCATCTTGTAAGCCACTTGGCACGTCTTTTATGTTTCAGAGAGAGAGAGAGAGCTTGAGCGATTTGTAATCTCGGCCTAGTGCCGCTTGTAAACTTCTTGAATGTTAATAAAGAGTTTGAATTCGCTTTAATTTGTGTTCATTTACTTTCCGCTGCAAATGAAACACTCTGTGCGACTCTGTGGCCTAGCTCAAATCGGCCGTTTCTGGGATTAGCCTTACACGGGCGCAACCTAGGCCCGTGCGGCATCATGCCTTAGCGAGGACGATCGCTCCTGCGGGAGCAGGACATAACAGATTTGTAACGCCCCAGTCCCAAAATACGTAGGACTAGGTACATCGATATGCCAGCTGTATTCATACGAAGTACACTCCAATATATGGAATCCTCGTATAAATACATAAGCTGTAAAATGCAGTAGAACCATACTAATCTCATCCACACAGAATAAATGAATAAAAGATATCATATAATGAGAATGAATTTGTCTTGATACAATATGTTGGGCGAAGACAAATCCACTACCAACAAAATAAGGAAAAGTACATAAAAATGAAATGAGTGGCGAGCGAAGCGACGACGATCCAAGTGCAATCATCCTCGAAGAAATAGCAATGGTCACGGCTAGAACTAAAGCACCTGCGAAAGATAATAGCACACACCTGGAGAGATAACCAGGTCCTCGGAGGGACGTAACAAGACACATAATATCATGCCATATAAACTGAATAAATATTGCTCAAATAAATAAGTAAATCGAATTATAACATGGTCCAATACGCACCTACTGAACGAGCGTACCATCCCCCCAACCAAACAAGGACAGGAGATGGTAAACTAATTCACGGTGACGTACCTTTCCATGCTATGAATCCAATATGGTATCCGGACCCCAACAAGGTTCAATACCTTCTCATCGAAGTAGTAAGTCACACCTACAACCAAACAAGGACAAGATGTGACAAATTAGTCCGCAATAAGTTATTGTTCCAAGCCACGGTCAGATACAAGTACCCCAAACCAAAAGTACTCATACCTAACGGATAAAGGTAGCCTACCGTTCTAAGTGATATGTAGTTAAGAACAATCCTTCCTACGCATGGGCCCTGGCTAAATAGGATCGGCATAGTCCCCCCTTGGGCACCAGAGGCCCCATCAGTAAGAGCATGACGTTCCGCAGAATCATCAGTGGTCGTCAGTAATCATGGGTCATCAACCCCGTATCTCCAGCGGAGAGTCCGGGTCACAAGGGAAGTGCATCGAAGCCCATACGCTAAGGAATTGTCCTCCCCGTCCAATGCCTACTCTGTTGTATCCACAACAGTAACCTCTATAACCGCTAAGTCAAACTAAGCATGCAATCTCTATTAGCGGTTATTCCTATCGCACGGCTTGTACGTACTGGTGGCCAGCCAATCACGTACTTCCGTGTCCTACATGCGACACATAACTTCGTGTTATAACGTGTCAAGGCCAATGAATGCAACACACAAGGTGGTCCCTTAAATCTAGGTTTAATTTGTAAGAAAATAATACACAGCAGGAGATATAAATGAACAGTAAGTTCTAACAGGTTATGCCATGTATCACAGTTTTATTTTACATAAAGAAAATAAATAATGCATGAAATATGAGCTAAAATAAATAAACAGTAAATGGCAAGGTGTCTTGCATGATAGGGCGCCTGGTGTGCTACGATAATCATGGTGGCGTGAACTGCGTCTTCGGTGCGACAACTATGCAAGGTGACCACGGATGGCGACACGGTCAGTTCCATTGGATCCAGAAGGGTCAATTTGGTTAGGGTGGACATAAGGTGGGCTCGAAATGGGAGAAGGAATAGGAATATTAGGATTGGTTATGGACAGGAAAAATAAAAGAAATAATGGATAAATATTAGATTTACAAATTTTAGAAAAATATTTATAATCCCTAAAAACTAGCTTTCATTAGTCAAAATATTTATAGGAAAAATACTTAAATACTTAAGGTTAAGAAAATCGTTTTAGGCAAAAACTCTAAGTTTGTCAAAAATGACTTATTACGTGAAACCATATATATATTTAGTAAATAATTTTTGGAGAAAAATACTTAGAAGAATCAATAATCATTTTTGGGCTAAACCTTAGGTTTGTCCACAAAAAGGTTTATAAATAAAAACTATATCTTGTTAGTAAAATACTTTAGATAATTATTAATAATATGAAAAGTTATTTAGGATTTAAAACCAATTTTTGAAATATAAACTAAGCCAATTATAATATTGACATAAAACTGTGTATAGATATTTTACAAGAAAATTTTGAAAAGCTTATGATACCTAAATACATAAACCAATTAATAATAACAACTCATAATAAGCATTAATCTTATTCACAAAAATATACTAATAATAAGAAGAATAATAATAATAATAGTAAGATAATAATAATAATAATAATAATAATAATAATAATAATAATGATATAATGATAATGATAATGATAAAAATAATAATAATAATATTGATAATTAATCGATATAACAGAAGGAAGCAAACAAACAAAAAAACACACAATAATAAAAACAATAAAAATAAAGTAAAGTAACCCATTGGGGCTGCTGCTGCTCCTCGTTAGAAAGATGGAGAGAGGGAGCTATGATTGCTCTTCTCCAAAAAATTAAAGAAGAGGAGGGAGAATGGGAGAGCAGAGGGGCGGAGTGCAGTGGAGGACGAGAGGAGAGAGAGCGAGCGCGAGAGAGCGGCGCTGCGGATGTGAGGAGGAGAGGTCGACGGGAGTCCGGTGAGAGGAGGAGTTTGGGTGAAATCGGCGGAGAGCTCGCCGGGGTTCGAGAGCGCGGAGGAGGGCGCGGTGGCTGATCGGTGTCGCCACACGGGGCGGAGACGGCAGAGGAGAAAGGCGGTCGACGGTCGGCCGTAGGGCTACGGCAGACGGTGGTTGCGGTGGAGGGTTTCGATTGGGAAGACGGAGAGGTGGCATCGGTTAGGGCGGCGGTGAGAAGGAGCTCAGGCGAGCGGCGAGGGTGGCCGTCGAGTCAAAGGTGAGTTTAGGGTTTTATTTCCTTCTTCTTCTTGGTGATGGTGGTGATGGTCGTGGTGACCGGGAGTGGTTGTCTACGGCGGCGATGGTCGACATGGAAATTGGTGGCGGGGCCATGGATGTGGTCGGGTATGGTGTTGGTGAAACAGCGACGTGGTGGCGATCGGGTTATTGGCAGCAGGCTGGTGGTAGGGACGAGGGTGCGACGTCGGGTAGACGGGGGAGAAACGGTAGTGGACAGAGATGCCGACGGCGGTGGTGGAACGGCTGGTTGGTGCTGCTGTCGACGGTGGTGTTGGGTTGCGGGGATGAGGACACCAGTGGGGACAGGATTTAGTTTAGAAATTTTATTGTATCGGGGGTGTATCCGACACGAGGGATTTACAATATATTTGTAAAAAGAATGGAATAAGATTTGACTGGGAAGGGACACGGACACGATGCACGGGATTTGGAGAAAAATTTGTGGAAGAATTTAGCTTGTGGAGAAATAATGAAGGAGTACCTGCCTATTTATAGGATATGGGAATTCCCATTTGGATAAGGAGTAGAAATATTTAAAACCCAAGTAGATAAATCATCTATTTATTTAAATTAATTCAATAAATCCAAATCGAAATCAAAATCTAATTCCAAATACAATTCAAATTTAAATCTAATTAAATTCTTGGTTTAAAATCAATGGGATAATTCAAATTTTAAATATTTAACTATTTAATAAATCCAAAAATCAAATTAAGATTTAAATTGCCACAATATCTCCCAAATATATTTTTCAAAATACCAATAATAATAATTTCAAAAATAATAAATATTTTTAAATATCTTTTTGAATAATAAAATATTTATATTAATAAATCTCAAAAATTACATTTTTATTTAAAATAGACTAATAATAATTTTTTAATATATGTATGCACGAATAATGCATACATGATTATGTTTTTCCTAGTATACAATAAAAGTATTAATTTAATAATTGCATAAATGAAGGCTTTTAGTAAATAAAATAATAACTTGGTAATGATAGTAAAATAATTATTGCATATATCATTTTGAAACTATAAAATAATAAATAAAATAGTTTTCTAAAATTTGTATGCTCGTACATATTCGCACTCGTCGAGCAAAATAAAATTTCGCATACGACGTATAATACGAATACGTGACATACAATACAAAAATTTAAATCAGTACCAAAATTGAAAAAAAAAATATATAGTAGAAATTTAGGGGTTTTACATCCTACCCAACTTAAAAGAATTTCGTCCTCGAAATTAAGAATTCGTAGGGGGGTGAGAAGACACAAGGGGTATCGATGAGGAACGATCAATAACAAAATCATGCCGTAAGAAATCACGATCTAGAAAAAATAATACGGTATGGTCACGGGTAATGGATGAGGGTCACGATTAATAGAACGAAGATAGATTCGCTTTAATTAAGCGATTAGAGGGTCTTGATAGGGTCGAGTAGTTTAGGATGAAGATATAGCAACATCGAGTAAGAATGGTCATAGCCGATAGGAAGGCTAGAGAAAGTTCTAGTATAATGCCTTCGTCCGTCTAAAATAGGTGAAGGTGAAACAATATAGAGTTCGAAGGAGACGTTATCAAATACGAATACGTGGTTCAAAGGCGACCGAATAAAATTTCAAAAGAATCGTCAAGGCAGTCGTGGATGGAATTCTAAGGAGAAAGTTCAACTACATCCCATCCACGTAGAATAATAGACAAAAGCGAACCACAGTGCACTTGGTTGATCAGACCATCATACACCGGTTCTGATTAGACCATATGTTAGTGGACATGCCCAAATAACATATGTCTTGAAACAAGCTTGATAAAAGAATTAGCTTGCAAAAACTAGGCCACGTTAGCATCGTTAGTCAAGGTGGTAAAACATAGGCACGAGAGATTAAGATTGAAAGAAAGCAGGGTGATTCTAAGTCATATCCTATGTTGGTCTCTATACAGTCGTCCTATTGTCTTCTTGGCCAAGTCCTTGGTTGACTAGACGGGTTAGGTCCTCTAGTTTCTAGGATCTAAATAAGCTTGCTAATATAGGTCACTAGGTCAAAGGGGTTGCTAGTTCATAAGGTATTCTACCCAACTTAAAGAATTTAACTAATGGTGTTTTTGGGACAACTAACTAGTAGGGTCAATCTCTAGCAAGTATGAAAGGAAGATAAGAATATGGATGGAAGGAAGCAAGCAAGATGCAATTGATGAGTCAAACGGTAGATAAAATCAAGGAAAGAGGTCAAGTATGTGGAGGAGATCCTAGACTTCTAATCCTATACGCAGGCTTGCTTGGTACGGTAAAGTAACCAAATAATTTATCTTGACCTGCATGGGCCACCACAAAAACATATAACGCTCCAGTCCCAAAATACGTAGGACTAGGTACATCGACATGCCAGCTGTATTCATACGAAGTACACTCTAATATATGGAATCCTCGTATAAATACATAAGCTGTAAAATGCAGTAGAACCATACTAATCTCATCCACACAGAATAAATGAATAAAAGATATCATATAATGAGAATGAATTTGTCTTGATACAATATGTTGGGCGGAGACAAATCCACTACCAAAAAAATAAGGAAAAGTACATAGAAAATGAAATGAGTGACGAGCGAAGCGAAGACGATCCAAGTGCAATAATCCTCGAAGAAATAGCAATGGTCACGGCTAGAACTAAAGCACCTGCGAAAGACAATAGCACACACCTGGAGAGATAATCAGGTCCTCAGAGGGACGTAACAAGACACATAATATCATGCCATATAAACTGAATAAATATTGCTCAAATAAATAAGTAAATTGAATTATAACATGGTCCAATACGCACATGCTGAACGAGCGTACCATCCCCCCAACCAAATAAGGACAGGAGATGGTAAACGAATTCACGGTGACGTACCTTTCCATGCTATGAATCCAATATGGTATCCGGATCCCAACAAGGTTCAATACCTTCTCATCGAAGTAGTAAGTCACACCTACAACCAAACAAGGACAAGATGTGACAAACTAGTCCGCGATAAGTGATTGTTCTAAGCCACGGTCAGATACAAGTATCCCAAACCAAAAGTACTCGTACCTAACGGATAAAGGTAGCCTACCGTTCTAAGTGATATGCAGTTAAGAACAATCCTTCCTACGCATGGGCCCTGGCTAAATAGGATCGGCATAGTCCCCCCTTGGGCACCAGAGGCCCCATCAGTAAGAGCATGACGTTCCGTCAGTGGCCGTCAGTAATCATGGGTCATCAACCCCGTATCTCCAGCGGAGAGTCCGGGTCACAAGGGAAGTGCATCGAAGCCCATACGCTAAGGAATTGTCCTTCCCGTCCAATGCCTACTCTGTTGTATCCACAACAGTAACCTCTATAACCGCTAAGTCAAACTAAGCATGCAATCTCTATTAGCGGTTATTCCTATCGCACGGCTTGTACATACTGGTGGCCAGCCAATCACGCACTTCCGTGTCCTATATACGACACACAACTTCGTGTTACAACGTGTCAAGGCCAATGAATGCAACACACAAGGTGGTCCCTTAAATCTAGGTTTAATTTGTAAGAAAATAATACACAGCAGGAGATATAAATGAACAGTAAGTTCTAACAGGTTATGCCATGTATCACAGTTTTATTTTGCATAAAGAAAATAAATAATGCATGAAATATGAGCTAAAATAAATAAACAGTAAATGGCAAGGTGTCTTGCCTGATAGGACGCCTGGTGTGCTGCGATAATCATGGTGGCGTAAACTGCATTTTCGGTGCGACAACTATGCAAGGTGACCACGGATGGCGACACGGTCAGTTCCATTGGATCCAGAAGGGTCAATTTGGTTAGGGTGGACATAAGGTGGGCTCGAAATGGGCGAAGGAATAGGAATATTAGGATTGGTTACGGACAGGAAAAATAAAAAAATAATGGATAAATATTAGATTTACAAATTTTAGAAAAATATTTATAATCCCTAAAAACTAGCTTTCATGTGTCAAAATATTTATAGGAAAAATACTTAAATACTTAAGGTTAAGAAAATTGTTTTAGGCAAAAACTCTAAGTTTGTCAAAAATGACTTATTACGTGAAACCATATATATATTTAGTAAATAATTTTTGGAGAAAAATACTTAGAAGAATCAATAATCGTTTTTGGGCTAAACCTTAGGTTTGTCCACAAAAAGGTTTATAAATAAAAACTATATCTTGTTAGTAAAATACTTTAGATAATTATTAATAATTTGAAAAGTTATTTAGGATTTAAAACCAATTTTTGAAATATAAACTAAGCCAATTATAATATTGACATAAAACTGTGTATAGATATTTTACAAGAAAATTTTGAAAAGCTTATGATACCTAAATACATAAACCACTTAATAATAACAACTCATAATAAGCATCAATCTTATTCACAAAAATATACTAATAATAAGAAGAATAATAATAATAATAGTAAGATAATTATAATAATAATAATAATAATGATATAATGATAATAATAATGATAAAAATAATAATAATAATATTGATAATTAATCATATAACAGAAGGAAGCAAACAAACAAAAAAAAACACAATAATAAAAATAATAAAAATAAAGTAAAGCAACCCATTGGGGCTGCTGCTGCTCATCGTTAGAAAGATGGGGAGAGGGAGCTATGATTGCTCTTCTCCAAAAAATTAAAGAAGATGAGGGAGAGTGGGAGAGCAGAGGGGCGGAGTGCAGTGGAGGACGAGAGGAGAGAGAGCGAGCGCGAGAGAGCGGCGCTGCGTATGTGAGGAGGAGAGGCCGGCGGGAGTCCGGTGAGAGGAGGAGTTTGGGTGAAATCGGCGGAGAGCTCGCCGGCGTTCGAGAGCGCGGAGGAGGGCGCGGTGGCTGATCGGTGTCGCCACACGAGACGGAGACGGCAGAGGAGAAAGGCGGTCGACGGTCGGCCGTAGGGCTACGGCGGACGGTGGTTGCGGTGGAGGGTTTCGATTGGGAAGACAGAGAGGTGGCATCGGTTAGGGCGGCGGTGAGAAGGAGCTCAGGCGAGCGGCGAGGGTGGCCGTCGAGTCAAAGATGAGTTTAGGGTTTTATTTCCTTCTTCTTCTTGGTGATGGTGGTGATGGTCGTGGTGACCGGAAGTGGTTGTCTACGGCGACGATGGTCGACATAGAAATTAGTGGCGGGGCCATGGATGTGGTCGGGTATGGTGTTGGTGAAACAGCGACGTGGTGGCGATCAGGTTATTGGCGGCAGGCTGGTGGTAGGGATGAGGGTGCGACGTCGGGTAGGCGGGGGAGAAACGGTGGTGGACAGAGATGCCGACGGCGGTGGTGGAGCGGCTGGTTGGTGCTGCTGTCGACGGTGATGTTGGGTTGCGGGGATGAGGACACCAGTGGGGACAGGATTTAGTTTAGGAATTTTATTATATAGGGGTGTGTCCGACACGAGGGATTTACAATGTATTTGTAAAAAGAATGGAATAATATTTGACTGTGAAGGGACACGGACACGATACACGGGATTTGGAGAAAAATTTGTGGAAGAATTTGGCTTGTGGAGAAATAATGGAGGAGTACCTGCCTATTTATAGGATGTGGAAATTCCCATTTAGATAAGGAGTAGAAATATTTAAAACCCAAGTAGATAAATCATCTATTTATTTAAATTAATTCAATAAATCCAAATCCAAATCGAAATCCAATTTCAAATACAATTCAAATTTAAATCTAATTAAATTTTTGATTTAAAATCAATGGAATAATTCAAATTTTAAATATTTAACTATTTAATAAATCCAAAAATCAAATCAAGATTTAAATTGCTATAATATCTCCCAAATATATTTTTTAAAATACCAATAATAATAATTTCGAAAATAATAAATATTTTTAAATATCTTTTTGAATAATAAAATGTTTATATTAATAAATCTCGAAAATTACATTTTTATTTAAAATAGACTAATAATAATTTTGAAATATATGTATGCTCGAATAATGCATACATGATTATGTTTTTCCTAGTATACAATAAAAATATTAATTTAATAATTGCATAAATGAAGGCTTTTAGTAAATAAAATAACAACTTGGTAATGATAGTAAAATAATTATTGCATATATTATTTTGAAACTATAAAATAATAAATAAAATAGTTTTCTAAAATATGTACGCTCGCACATATTCGCACTCGTCGAGCAAAATAAAATTTCGCATACGACGTATAATACGAATACGTGACATACAATACAAAAATTTAAATCAGTACCAAAATTGAAAAAAAAATATAGTAGAAATTTAGGGGTTTTACAAGATTGGTATCAGAGCACGGCTTTACGTCCTTGGACTTCATTTCGATTCTCTCAGTTTTGAAAGCTCGTTTTGAAACAAAGAAGTATACGCTCTCTCTCGTTGTGCCTTGGGATATTCCATACAAAAAGTCTAATATTTTCAAAAGCTCGTACGAGTACTCGGTTGAACGGGATCGATAGGCGAAGGCCTTTGTGCTAAACCGCGACGGACTTGAGTTGGAAGGAACAAAATGCTAAAAGTTAGCAAACGCATTGCGTGCTTGAACGACTTTACGCTGACAATAGCAAACGAGTACACGATACCGAAGTATAGTTCGAACGGGATGGTTATGCACGCAGCCTTTCGGCTAAGTTGTGCCGAGTATCGCACACAGCTAGACCTTCTGGTGTGAACGAGTTGCGAGCGAAATTGACTATCGCTCGGACGAAAATAAGTGGGACTTAGAACGTATGTTGATAGAGACGCTACTTGACCAACGCTAGAACGAACGCGAAAAAAATGGTTCTTAGACTTTGAGGAATGGACGAACGCACAATTGAACATGTCGATTGGGAATCGAATGACCTTTTAAGGAATTGTAGAATGACTTGACTCCGAGTGGTGTATGTGATAGCTTCGGAAAAGAATAAGAGTGAGTGTCGACGACTAGTCGAGTGGCTGAAACCCTGAGTGGTGTATGGACGTCATAGAAATTGTTCGAGCGAGACTAAAGGATATACGGATAGAACGAGTATGTCGGCAAGCGATGATATCGCGCAAGCCTTAGAATGAGTAACGCTTAGTTGGTCATGATTCGGGAGTCTCAAACGAGATATTGTTCAGACAAAATGTGAATGTGTAGTACAAGTACAAAACAAGTTGAATAGATAGTCGGAACGATAAAACGAATGGAGGTCTTGGTCGAGGAAACATAGAAGATCGTGCATGCGATTTTGAATTTAGTCGAAGGGATTGAAACTCGAGTTAAGGTAAAATACCCATGGACAAGATCGAAGATAGCATGATCGGAAGATAGCGTGCATAGAAAACGTTGATTTGGAGATACGAGAATGACTAAGGATTTGGAATGGATGTTACTCAAAGAAGAGTTAGCATGAGACAATACAAATTGAGAAATTAAGTTGCACGACTCAGAATTCGTTGCAAAAGAAAGATCGTCAGGTTATGTTCATCATCGATGGTATTGAGACGTATCAAAGATCGATGTACGATAACTCGAGGGTACTCCGATTCGATGAATGATGATCGTGTTAGAAGTTATTATTTCAAAGGATGCTATGTTGGAGAATTTGGGTAGAAATGAATGTTTGGAATGAAGAAGGGAAGTGACTTGATTGTTCGGTGATAACCACAACGACAACGATCTTGTCTTGTGCGAGCGCAACTCCAGCCTCACACATGCGTCACGTCGGATTTGGGACGATCGTTCCGCGTGAGCGTTGGCATGGTGATTCATGTCCAGCGGGAATGATCGAACTCATAATATCATGACATGTCAATTTTGATTGCTTCGACTTGTGGTTTGAAGCGAAGGTAAATTCGAGGATTGTTAGGACTTGCGATTGAAGAATAAGAAAACTTGAGGATTGAGTAGACCCAATCCGCGTATCAAAAATGAGTAAGTCTAGACTCAACGCAAGAGTTACGTCCCGATGAGGACGATTATTCTGCGGAAATATTGACATGGTGATTCATGTCCGCCGTGGATAATCAGACTTACGTGAGATCGGGGCACGACATATTGTAAGGCTAGACGACCTTGTGATCGACTACGTGAATTGGATAGGATGGATAGGTGAATTGTATCAAATATACTTGAAGAGATAGACTACGATAATTGCTAGTACGGACGCACGATATTGACATGTCAAGGATTTGATTGAGGATAACCTATCGTAGGATGACTTTCCTAAACGAGCTCGGACTTGGAACGGAGAATGTGTTGATGCGAATAGGGTGAATGTTGCTCGATGTTTATAAATTTGAATAAAACGAACTTGGGTAGAAACTCCCGAACAAATAAACAAATGGTTTGACCATAGGATTTGGGGTGAGCGTTGTGCAATGACTTTGCACAATGAACCGAGAACTTGACTTGTAACTATGACCTTGTGAGCTGACCTAGCGGATAGGCGGACGACCTTATGCTGAGTGATTGAACCTGTGTGGTTTACGGTATCGTCTGGACGGACGATAGACTTGGGACAACAAGACTTAGAGTAGGGCAAGGAAATGGGAGTGTGCGTGAATGACGACAAGATTGGCCCCAAACAAAGTGAACAATGGGAATGGATGATGCGCAAGTAAAGTTGGGATAACGAATTGAATCATTGATAGGAAGACGTACTCGATGATAGTGCAATACTTGGTCTTGAATCGAATGGGAAGTACTTAGACTTGGTCGACTCCGCTAAGAAAAAATCGTATTGATTTCGTAGACATGAACGCTTGAGAAGCGAATCGGATCATCTCGAGGACCGAGATAAACGATAGTGGGACGCACATGAGTTCAATTTTAATCGAAGTAAAAGTAAAACGATCGGCAAATCGAAACTATCACGAGTAGCTTGTCCGACTTCGCTAATCGCTAAGCTTGGTTGAAATATACGCATTCGGGAGACGCCTTGAATATGTGCACGATCCAAACTCAGCGATATGCTGAACTCGAATGCAGCTGCAAGTGGACGTTGAGATGCGCATAAATAAAAGTGAGTTAGCCTCAGCCTACGACTCTCGTGTTTGATGAATTATAACGTACCTCGTGCGACCATTACAGTCCCATGACACGACAAAATAGCAACCAAGTCGAAGAAACACGACGATTGAATAAGTATCATCAAGTCTAAAATGAGTGAACAGTTATTTAATAAAATTCACCAAACGCATATAACACAAACTTGGAAGGATAAACGAGTATAGTTCGATGCCATCAAACGATAAAGCCATTCGATAGGAATTGTTTAAGATACGTACACGACGTGAGTTAAGGAATGGTAGGATGACCCGCACTCTGGAAGTCTCGAGGATGAGACTTGTTTTGAGTGGTGTATTATGTAATAACCCGCTCCGCCCTAGCGGAACGCCGATTCAAACGGCAAGTGCGACGACTCAAACGAGCCGTCGACCCGAAGAGTTGGCATCGACCTGATGAAGAATCGATACGAGACTTACATTGGCCCATTGAAGATGAATCCATACTTAGACTTTCAAAGGCGCGCTCGAAGTATCGCTCGGCCGATGCGAACATCGCTAAGGTAGGTGGCTCCGATGAACCTGTCTTTGCTTAGCTAGACACATAACAATACGGACACTATTGCTAGAATCGCTAGGCGATAACACCGCGCATGCTAATAAATGACTCAACTCACCTAGCTAAGGGAATAATTCCATCTTGTATGCTCGTATAGAATATGGAAAAGAATATGAAAAATGTGAGAACTCTCGCACCGCACTCCGCGCTCGTGCTAAGACACAAGCTTATATTCAAGTTCCCTATGCGTTCAATAATGAAACAATGAATGGTTTACAACAATAAAATGGAAGACTATCGACATAGTCGTTCCGAGTAGAGTATAGCAACATTGGAAGACTTCGGGACCGATGGGTCGCCAAGGCGACTCCCGTACGGGGAGTTGCATAATGTATGAATGAATAAACGAATAAGTGAATGAATGAATCAATGAATGAATGAACGAATAAGTGAATGAATGAATCAACGAATGAATGAATGAATAAAAGAATGAGTGAATATGTGAATGAATCAATAAATGAACGAAAAAGTGAAAGAAAGAAAAGAAAGAATGAATAAAAGATAAGAAAGAAGGGAATGGTTAGCGACAGGTATGACGAAAACGTGCATCGGAGCTCGCTACCCGCGCTACACGGACGCCGCCGCCAACGTGGTCGATAACGTATTATGGCTAAGGGTTAGCCTACGGCTCAGAGACAGCCGTTAAGTTAAAATGACAAATAATACGAAATGGTCGTGGACAATCCCCTCGTATACGGAAGGTAGGAGAAATAAGGGATTCCGTGGCATGATCAAAGGAAGGATCGTGGCCGGCCTAGGCGAAATCAAAGGGACTTACGGGCTACTTGGGTACGGGCTTGGCCACCCATGAGACGTAAGTGCAGGGTATTTCAAGAGACTATCAAGGTGTTCCAGCCGCACGCTATAATAGGTAAGAAATTACCAAAGGAGAATATGTCTAAATTGGATTGTGATGCCAGCGACCGGTATATATAGATTAAGTGGGCTTTGCTGGTGGCAATCCACGTGCAAGTCCTTACATTGAAACAAAGTAGTCTAAGTTAACGGAAGGAAGCGCCTTCTGAACAGGCTTGAATGTAACACACCAAATAATAAAGAGTATTTCATGCAAATGAGTTAGAAAATACGTCTACGACGCGCTAGAATCTGAGGCAAGGACACGCCTTCGACCCTGAATGTTTACGAGAATCACGTTAAGTTATTACATATGAATTATTGACTAACTTAGTTTACTTTGGACAGGGAAGGCCGAACGGTAAGTATGGGTAAGTCGTGCATATATTTTCATACAAATACTTGAATTTGGCAACACGGGATAGGTTATAAAATATGCCATGAAACCGATTCTAAGGCAATATTAGAAAGACAATGAATGATAGACGGAGCACAAAAGTAAATAGAACGTGTTTGGTAATGATAGCATTGTGGGCGAGCTAGCCTCCCCACTAGTGCATAACAATGTACTGATAACCCCACAGTTTGCTTACAGGATGCAGGAGACGTCGGCGGGTGCGGAGCTTTCCTCGAACGTGCTAAGGCGCGGGACAAACTCTGGAGCCTTGGAGCATTGTAAGGAGCTGAAGCACCATATACAGGACATAATGTATCGAAACATCGCCATGAATCATTCCATCTTGTAAGCCACTTGGCACGTCTTTTATGTTTCAGAGAGAGAGAACTTGAGCGATTTGTAATCTCGACCTAGTGCTGCTTGTAAACTTCTTGAATATCAATAAAGAGTTTGAATTCGCTTCAATTTGTGTTCATTTACTTTCCGCTGCAAATGAGAACACTCTGTACGACTCTGTGGCCTAGCTCAAATCGGCCGTTTCTGGGATTAGCCTTGCACGGGCGCAACCTAGGCCCGTGGGACATCACGCCTTAGCGAGGACGATCGCTCCTTCGGGAGCGGGGCGTGACATTGAGTAGTTGGGCTGTTTAAGTAGGAGATGTATATTTTTAGTTGTAATAGTAGCTGGACTGAGAGTGAAGATGAAAGAATAGATGTAGGATTTTTGTGCTGAGTGGTCATGGGCTATGAGGTTTTGGACTATTAAATTAGGAAGGAATTAATATTTGTTGTAATAGAAATGTTGTAGGAAGGGTTGGGCTGGACTTTCGTGAGGGGGCTGGTATAAAGTTGTTTTATGTATTAATATTAGTATTGTTTCTTCAACAGTAAATTAGTATATATAAATTTGGTTAGTATCTTGGTCAAACTCGAATGGTTTTGCTACAAATCTTTTAGTGAGTATTGTTAGCTATTATCTAAGTTTGATTTTCTTGCTAAACTATTATATTATAAGTTTATGGTTAATAATAGTTTAGCTAGTGAGTATTTTTCTAAACATAAATAATTTTCTTACTAAATATAGTTAAAGATATTTTCACTAATACTTATTTTGATCAAGTTATATATATATGTTTCTAAAATATTGGTAAACTAGTAAATGAATATAGTTAGTAATAAATTAGTTAACATCTTCAACCCTAACAAACTTGTACAAAGCAGGTGGACTTTCAAACTTATGCTCTACTACTCTCGTGCTTCCAAGGCAAGGCAAGTACACCGACTCGAACTTTTACTTTGTTTTTGTCTTACATTCACGTACCATGTTCTCATATTGGACACGTATTACACACGATTGCATCGTCCCTTGTTCGTTATTGCATTGTGAGTCATTGTTATTACGGGATTGGAAGAAATATTGACTATTGTGTGACCACACCCAACCTAGGTATTGTGATAGCCTAATCGTACACCTCACGTACGATTAAGCCTAACCTTGTAGAATTGACTGATTATGGATTGTGGTCCTTAGCCGGTCACATATTAGGTTAATATTTCGAAGGTCACACTTGCATATTGATTGTCATGTTTATTGTCTTGTTCATTGATTGTCGTGTTCATTATCTTTGCATATTGATTGTCGTGTCCATTGTTTTTATTGTTGTACTTCAGTTTCGTATTCTACTTCTGGTAACATAGTTTTATTTTTAGTTCTCGTATTCTGATTTTACCTTGTATTCTGTATTTCAGATTACATTGTATATTGCTTTTGTCGGGGTTGTGCTTTGCTCTTTTCCTGACAGAATACGTTGCAGATGAGCTTGAAACTATATTGAGCTGGATATCATCATTGGAGTTGCAGGATCTAATGCATTGCTTGGATTGTTTAGCATTTATTTTCTGGAGCTTGTATTTAGATTTATCATTGTATATTTTATTTTACCGGATTTGTCTCCGGATGACATTGTACAAATTGATTGGTGGATTATGGTGATCTTTCTGGAAACGTTTATAGATGCTGTGGATGTTTACATATCATTGTGACTTAGAGTTTTCCTTAGTATTGTACAGCTTACTTCGTCGTGTCCATCGACGAAGGATGGGTGTGTCCGACTCGTGTCCGATTATTCGGGAGCGGGTCGTGACACCTAAGATTTGGCCGCAACGAAGACACCGTACTTCGGCACGCGATGTAGCGTCAAGTCTTAAGTTGTCAGCATATAAGTTGTATAAGTTAGATTTGAGTCATCTTGAGTTTAAGTCAGGAAACGCCGAAAGGCAAAGTCGGTCGAGTAACACTTAGTCCACAAGTCTTGATTGGGTCAGTTGGTGATTAAAGTAGCAAGGGCCGCGAGGCGGCAATATGGTTAAGTCACACTGAGTTTGCGAGGTACGACACAATGGACTTGTAGCACGGTCACGTAGAAATTGGGTACTATCGTGTAGTCGCGTCCCTGATTATGTACCGAAAGGTAAGCACGACATGATAGGTTAACGTTGTTGGTACGAGAAGGGTCTAAAGGCAAAGTATGTGTTGGCGTTGTTGTTGCAAGCACGAGATGGTCTAGAGACACAAAATAGGTCAAGGCATCTGTCCTAAAACTGATCCTAAGACAAGAGTAGAAAGACAATCATAAAGGGACTCTGTGACTATGTTACGCAAAAGTAAATGAACGTGTCGTTTTGTATGGATGGGCGAGGAGCTCATTCTACCAGTACAGTTGAGTACTGACATCCACACAGTATTTATGTGCAGGAACATGTAGAAGCTCGTGGCGCGGAGCTCGCTTGGATGCGTCGAGACACGGAGTTCCTTGACGATTCGAGGCGTGCGACCGCGTGGAGTCTAGACTTATACGGGACATAATGTATAGACATCGCCTATCTAAAGCTTCCGTCGACCTACTCGAGACATGTATTGAGAGATGAAAGAGAGAGCTGAGTGACTTGTAATATGAGAAGAGGGAGCTTGAGTGATTGTAATACTGGCCTCGTGCCCCTTTTGTAATCTTTGTTTCAATATCAATAAAGAGTATTTGAATGACTCGTGTTTTGCTTTAAATTTTCGCTGCTATTATTCAATGTCTATGCTTGGGACTTCTGTACGACGACCCCGTCGCAGCCGCTGTAATCGGCCGTTATGGAACCCGCCTTGCACGAGCGCAATCTAGGCTCGTGCGGCATCACGCCTTAGCGAGGACGATCGCTTCTATGGGAGCGGAGCGTGACAACAACCACCCTTTATGAGTGAAAGAGTGAACATTTTCACTCATAGTTTTGGATACCCTTCTGTGTTTTCTTGCACAACATGATTTGTGCCAAACCAAAAATCTGGGATATCCAACTCTGAATGTCTAGCCGGATATCTGGAAACATTATATTTTGTGGTCAGCATAAACAAACTGAAAATTTCGCGTATTCTTAGGGATTTCAGGTCTACACTTCAGTTAGGTTCGAGATTGGATTTGATCAATTTTTTTTCGACCATCACGATGGTTTCAACTTTTTGGGTGTTTAAGAGAGCCTATTTAAGAAAGTTTTCAACCAAGCTTAAGTATCCTAACACGACCATCATTGTCGTGTTAGCAGGAAGCCCCTAAAGAAATATCAGATATGAGAAGTAGATAGCTCGTTTGAGATCTCATGAGGGAGGGTTCTCGCAATACGTTATTTGTTTGTGTGAACTCTTACAATGTTTATCTTTTGATTCAATACAGTTATCATTGCGTTGTGAACGTATGTCGATCTTGACTAAACCACGTTATATGTTTGTATTATTGTTAATACTATTTTCTCTATTGTGCTTTGTTTTATTCGTTATATCATGATTATGAGAAAAACCTCCTATATGTTTTCAAAGTCGTTTCGAAAGTGAATTAACTTTTCAATTATTTTTAAAAACTATGTTTACCAAACAACTTTTAAGATTGTTTTAAAATGAAAAAAAGAAAAGAAAAAGCAACAACGTTCGACAAATCTGTTTGGTACTACTAACTAGGGTTGAGCAATGGTTCGATTTGATTCAAACCGAATCGATCGTCTAAAAACCGATAAAACTGATAACCTCTTCTTAAAGAACTTTTAGCCAAACCGAATTAAGAAAAAAACGAACAAAATCGAATAGAAAAAAAAGGTTTATAGCTCGATTCGATTTTATGGGTCTGCTAACAGTAAAAAATAGTAAAAAATGGATCAAAGGTTTTATGGGCCAAAAATGTGCATCAATTAATTGATCAATATCAAAGGAAACCATCAAAATTAACCAAAAATCTAAAGAGGATCAAAGGAAATCAATGAACTAGTCATATATCTGAACAAAAATAATACATTGAAAAAGCAAAAGAAAATTAAAAATACGAAAAATAGAAAACTTACTCGATTTGATTCCCTCTTCTCAGTTGAGTATAGCTTACACGTCGTCACTCCCGTCACTCTTTGTTTGACATCAACCCCTCTGCCGAGAACAGGAGCACGGCAGCATCGGCTAGCACCGATTGCTGTGAAGCCGTCGGAGGTCTCGCCAAGAAACCTCCAAGTCCGACGAGCAGTCCTCGCCGCGTGTCGACCACCGATGCCAACCACCTCTTCGGCGCCTGCAACATTCGTAGTCGCGCTAAGAGACAGGATTTGGAAGAGAGAGAGTTTGGAGAGAAAGCAACTAGAGGCGAAATAGAGATTGGTAGAGGCGGTAGAGAGAAATTTGAGATAGTGAGAGATAGAGAGTTTAGGTTTAGGACGGTGTAATTTTTATATATATAAAAGGATAAATTTATATATGTATAATTCGATTTTCGGTTCGATTTTAAAAATTCGAAAAATAAAAACCGAGTTCTGCTCCAATATTGACCCGATATTCTAAAAACCTACTCAGTTGCAACTTCGATTCGGGTCGGATCAATTATCGAATTAAAACCGTTAATTGCACACCCCTACTAGGCTACTACTAACCTATGCTTTCCTTGAGTTACTTCCGAAAGGACAAGAAACTGTTGTTGTAAGCTGTTTCAGGTTTCTAAAAAAGTCGGAGCACTAAGGAAAAAAAATCCAATTTATTTGATAATATTTCTCCTTGTTCCTAAGTTCATGGATAAAGTGTCCAACTAAAAATATAATTGGCCAATTACTTCTGTTACATCACCCTCTCTTTCTTACACGTCATTCTTCTACGGACAGCCTGGGCCCCGTGTCCCCTTCCTTGCTTCCCCACTGCACCTAATTAATCCTCTCAATTTTCTCATTTCTTCTTCTTCCTCCTCTTGTTCAATAATTTAGGGTTAGGGTTTCTGCCATGGATCTCGCTTCGACTTCATACACTCTGGAGGGAGCCGACGTACATGGCTTCCACTCGCTCGACGGTGCGCATTTATTCCCGTCCTATTTCTCGCTCTCTTGAACAATTGCTGTCGAACTTCGATCTATTTCGAGTAGTTGGACTCGATGATCGGTGTAATTTTATTCTCAGACCTGTTCTGAACCCTAATAATCAATATTTATTGTACGTGGAGCAAGAATTCTCATTTTTGAAGTCATTTTCTAATTTACGGGGTTGGGTGCATAATTGACGGATTTTATTAGGAATTATTATTGGAATCTTGTTGCTAAACCCGTTTATTACGGTTAATATATAAGTTTTTTATTTTTATATTGGCAAAATTGTTTCTAGGTTTAGGAGGTGTTTTTGTCGGAGAGAAGGATTGGAAGTTTGTCCTTGTCCTGTTTATATTGATTTTATGTGAGAATTGTTGGACATGGCTCGTGTTCAACTAGACAGAGTGATGGCGCCGTCCGAGAAAACGAAGAAGCCCGGAAGTTGTCGATACACTAATACATGGCTGACTGTAGCCAAAATAATGTTAGCGATACAGTTACAGTCTACCGCCGGTACATACTAATGTACAGGAATTAACATATTTAGAGTTATTTGTATTTACCCCCCCAATTATTAATCATATCTCTACTTCCCCCCAATTTTAATTTAATTAGTATCACCCCCCCCCCCCCCCCCCCCCCCCCCAATCTTCGGATAAAGTGCAAATAAACCCTCCTTAGATTTGCGTTTTTGCATTTGAAGTCCCCTTGTTTAAAAAAAATTCACATTTTCATTTTTGCTCAGTTTGTACCCCTGTCATTAACAGCCGTTAAAATACGTCTAAAAATACAATTTTCCCCCACCCTCACTCTCTCCCCCCTCTCTCTCCGGTGGTGGGGGCTTGCCAAGCGGGGCCGACCAGAGGAGAGGGGAGGGTAGCCGGCCAGCGGAGGGAGGAGGGGGCGGGTCGAGCTAGGGCTGAGCATTCGGTTAATTCGGTTCAAATCGAACCGAAAATCGAATAAGCAAAACCGAAACCGAACCGAATTGGCCCATAACCGAATCAAACTGAACCGAATTAAATCGGTTCGATTTTCGGTTTATTCGGTTTATTCAATTTTTTTGTTTATTTGCACTTTTTTGTTAATATATATAGTACTTAAATATACCTACATTTATTTATATATATATATAAACTAAATTTTTTTATTCGATTTTAGGTTTTGGACCGAAACCCGAAACCGAAACCGAATAAGAAAATTTAGTATTTTCAAAACCGAAATCGAACCGAATCTTTTTAAAACCGAATCGAATCTCTTATTCGGTTCGGTTTGATTTTTTCTTATTCGGCCCTCCTCTACCCCCTCCTCCCTCCACTGGCTGGCCCCCTCGACCCGCCCCCTCCTCCCTCTGCTGGCCAGCCCCCCCAATCCCCCTCCTCCCTCCGCTGGCCGGCTATGCTCGACCTAGGGGTGAGCATTATTCGGTTTTGGACCGAAAATCGAATCGAACCAAACCGAATAAAAGATTCGGTTCGATTTAAAAGAAAAATCGGTTCGGTTTTGGTTTTGAAAATACTAAAAATTTTTATTCGATTTCAGTCCCGGTCAAAACCGAAAACCGAATAATAAAATTTAGTTTATATATATATATATATATATATATATATATATATATATATATATACACTAAATAAATTTAGGTATATTTAAGTACTATATATATTAACAAAAATGTGCAAATAAACCGAAAAAAATGAATAAACCGAATAAACCGAAAATCGAACCGATTTAATTTGGTTCGGTTTGATTCGGTTATGGACCAATTTGGTTCGGTTTCAGTTTTGCTTATTCGGTTTTCGGTTCAATTCGGTTTTCAGTTCGGTTTGAACCGAATTAACCGAATGCTCACTCCTAGCTCGACCCGCCCCCTCCTCCCCCCGTTGGCCGGCCACCTTCTCCTCTCCTCTGGTCGACCCCACTTGACAAGCCCCCACCACCGGAGAGAGGGGGGAGAGAGTGGGGGGAGGGGTAATCGTATTTTTAGACGTATTTTAACGACTTTTAACGGTAGGAGTGCAAATTGAGCAAAAATTTAAATGTGGATTTTTTTTAAACAAAGGGTCTTCAAATGCAAAAATCCAAATCTAAGGAGGGTTTGTTTGCACTTTACCATAGGATTGGGGGGATTACACTAATTAAAATAAAATTGAAGGGGGGGGGGGGGGAAGTAGAAACATGATTAGCAATTGGGGGGGGGTAAATACAAATAACTTACATATTTAATTCCAACAAGTCTGGGGGTCAAAAATCCCCACACAGTATACTAGCAATATACTGACAATATATTGCCAGATTAGGGGCTGGTCAGGTTAGTGTGTCATATCTAAAGTGACGAATCGATGGACAAGATTGCTTCTAACTTTGGAAAATGTTGGAGATCCTATTTAAGGATCTCCTCCATCATGTTTGGCAAAGTTTTAAGGAGGCTATCAAGAGAGGGTTCTTGGAGGCCATCAATGGAGTCATCAAGAGGAAGAAGAAGAGAGCTCGTTGGAGGTCTCGTAAGGGAGGGTTTCACATTAGTGTATTGTGTTGTAATCTTGTAAGGTTCTCTTGTCAATTTAGTAAAATTATTTCTCTCCTTGTCCCGTAGGGTAGGTTTAATTTGACTGGACCACATTAATATTGTGTCTGTGGTATTAGTTCAGTTAATTGTGTCTTACTATTTTACTCGTCATCATAAGATAATTGTTGTTCTGTATCGCTTCCGCGTGTGCACGACTGCACAACAATTGGTACCAGAGGTAAGGAAACCTTTACAGATTTCCAATTGTTGGATCTAGGTCAACGATATGTGATGACACTGGTCCTCTCCTTATCTTCCTAGATCCAGATTATTGAAATCGTTGTTGTTCTGTGTCGCTTCCGCGTGTGCACGACTGCACAACAATTGGTACCAAAGGTAAGGAAACCTTTACAGATTTCCAATTGTTGGATCTTGGTCAACGATATGTGACGACAATGGTCCTCTCCTTATCTTCCTAGATCCAGATTATTGAAATCGTTGGTTCATTAAGGTTTGAAGGAAAATTTTACGATTTCGGAGTTTCATAATGGTGAGTAACAAGGTTAATAGTATTAAGTTCTAGATGGAGATATTTTTACGTAAAGGAAACTTTTGTTTGTGGCAGTGAAGGGTCAACTTGTGAAATAGGGGATATTTATGGCCGTCGTCGGCAAGTACAAAAATATTTCGACATGACGGAGGATTCATGGGATGATATAAATATGAGGGCACAAAGCACGATTGATGGATTGAGCTTTGCCCGACGGATGAGGTGATGTACAATATTATGTCATAGACTTCAGTGACATGTTATGGTTGAAGCTAAAGGCTTGTATTTGTCAAAGTCTGTGTCTAACAAGTTGTATCTCAAGAAACACCTCTACAATTTATGCATGAAGGGACCCTAATTCTTAACCATATGAACAACTTCAATAAGATAGCCAAAGATATTTTGTGTCTCGAAATAAAGTTGGAGGAGGACCAAGTGCTATTGTTTCTATCTTCGTTCTCGGGAACGTATGACTATTTGGTGACGACAATCCTCTATTGGAAGGAGAGTCTCAAGATGGAGGAGGTGACTACAACTTTTCTTAATAATGAGATTATGAAGATACCAAATTCAATTGAGGTGCCGTCAAGGTTAATTGACAATGAAGTCAAGGTTAATTGACAATGAAAGGAAAAAGTTGAAGAATATAGAGGCGAGGGAAGGGGAAATCCAAATCTAGACAGGATAGTGGTGCAAGCTTTTTCTGCAAACATGCGGGACACATGAAGAAACATTGTCCGAAGTATAAGTACTAGTTGGAGAAAAAGTAAAAATAGTCAGGGTTAAGCTAGTGTTGTTACGAAAGTCGAGAAGTTATTGTGTGATGTATTTATGTTGTATAACGAGAAGAATAATTTCGTATAAACTTGGATCCTTGACTGTGGGCCTTCATACTATATGTGCATGAACGGGGAGTGATCTTAACACCTATAGAGTTTAGTGGTGGTGTTGTTCTCATGGGGAACAATGCGTCGTGTAAGACCATTGGCGTAGGAAACATCAAGCTTCGTAGTTGGATGGTATGCTATTATGTTCCGGTTCCGTAGAACCAAAAGGCCGCAACTGGACGTGATGTCGTACAAGCCTAAATTGCACTTGTACAAGGCATTGATAGCACAATTGATATTTTAATCTAAAACTAAGGTTATTGCAGCAGAAATAAGTCGATAATTGAAATCACAACATAATATATAAAAATGATGTATTTATTGATAATTGCAGCAGAGTACAAAGGCTCTCAATAGCCAACTGAACTTGGCTTACAACTCATGATTATAACTCTCACGAGTCACGATTACAAACGATTTACATCGTTCCATACATTATGTCCTATATAGTAACGATAACACTTTCCAAAGTAAAGCTTCAATTCGCCAACCAATTTTTCGACGCCTCATAAATGTCCAAGCGACTCCCCGCACATGTGGAGGAGGGGGTCAGCTCATTTGGGAATGTACTGGTGAGCAGGACAAACCCAACTCACCTAAACTAACACCGTATTAATGTGAGCATAAAATTTATTAAGTGGTCTTTCTATTAGAAACTAGGGTCAATTAACATTTCATATTTGATAATATAAAGTGAAAGCAGAAAAACATATTTATATCTTAATATTCAATAATATAAAGTGAACTCATGAAAAATATATTCATATCACTTAATAGTGATTTCTTACCGACATACGATTTGTCTGTACCTGCAAACAATGATTACATATCATAAATTAAGCATCATAAGATCGTCCATGCATCATATTTGTTAAGCCTGCAAAAAAGTTGTCATTGACTCACTAGTATGCATCCTATTGCATGACGGTACTGATGATACATCATTTTAGATTAATATTACGACATTTCCAGTACAGATAGCAAGCCTTACTAGTGAAATCTAATTTTCATGCCATTTTTCTCTCACGAAGCAATGCACTCGTACTTTTCTTTTCTCTCAAAGAAGGCACATTTGCCTATTTTTATGGCTGGGAGAATGCACTTTTCTCATTTCCTCCTAGGCTGATACGGTCCCGGTGTCCCGGATACCATTCGAGGAATCAAACCTTGTGCACAAGTTCTTGACCATGCAAGTGCGTATGCTCTAGCTACAAAACGTAACATGCATAGTAATGAAAATCTGAAAGTAAATAAATGTAATACAATCTCCATAACATTCCTCATTCCTCGAGCTCCATGCTTGTAACTCATCCAACTTGGTAACCCATTGGTTCCAAAACGTTTCTCCCAAATCAATGGTACCAAACCATAACGCATTCTCGTAAAAGCCCAAAATACGACATCGCTAAAGAACACTCTTTCGATGGCCTAATGTCCCA
This sequence comes from Iris pallida, assembly GCA_029216955.1. Taxonomy (NCBI): domain Eukaryota; kingdom Viridiplantae; phylum Streptophyta; class Magnoliopsida; order Asparagales; family Iridaceae; genus Iris; species Iris pallida. Next base: position 7,515,510 of record JANAVB010032616.1, read on the forward strand.
TCCGCATGCATCAGTTCATAACATATACAAGTCCAACATTTCAAGCAACAACAATAATATCGGTGACTTCCTTTTTTCCTTTCTCTTTTATCAAGGCATTTACGAATATATTTCGTGGGAAACAAAATAGTTCTTTTTACTAAGCGTGAAGATAAAAATAAGAACTAAGACCACTTACCTTCAACAATTGTTTTTCTGTTTTGATCATGCAGATACCGAACGATTCCTCAAAGAGGCGATTTGATGTGATGTATGATTTTTTTAACTGGTATAACCATACAAGTAAGTCATGCTCCATAAACCATCTAATACGACAAAGTTAAGCTAGTTTGCATCATTGCTCAAATCTCTCGATTTTCAGCACAACTTACATCCAATCAGCGTACTCAATCCAAGAAGCCAACACAATGCCTCTTCTCGGAGCGGGGTATTACATGTGGTGCAGACACTCATAAATGTGAGACACATTTCAGAGATAAACCAAAACCTATATCTCTAGGCACGTTGGACTCGACACGATACAAGTGTTTTCCATTAAAATCTTTGATTGGAATTGCAATTACAAACAGAACAGTGTTACAATGTAGGACTTAGATGTAGTCCTAGGAGTACACTTTTGTTTTTATTTGGGTCCTGTGTCGGTGGAGCGAGTGGTAATGCGTTGACTCCGTTGACGATCTGACGACGGTTTTAGGTTCTCTGAAGGTCTGGGTTGCTCTGGATGCCGGAGCTTGCGGAGGGGGAAGAAGACGTTGAGTGTCTCTTCCGATCTCTCTGAGCAGACGTGCGTCTCTGTAACTCTGATGATCTGGTTACTTCTGTCTTTGACGGTTGTATGTCTGTATATCTCCCTCTGTGTGTGTGTAAGAAGGAAATGATCCCTCTATTTATAGCTTGCAGGCTGGTTGCTCATGCGCGCATATGTCGGATGCGCCTGGTCGTGGGAACGCCACGTGGCTGATGCTGGCGGGGGCGCATGGTTGATGCACCCTGATTCGGGGATTGAATCCTTCCTGTTGCGCCTGTGGTGCTGCGGAAGAGCTGACACGTGGCGACTGAGAGGATTCTTCGGTTGCTGAGATCTTGGGTGGTTAGCACCCCTTCGTGGACTGAACTGAGTCAAAGGACACGTGGCGCATGTCCGTAGCTCAAAGATCTCGGATTTGGTGGAGAGTGATCTGACAGGATGCGCCTGGGATTGGGCGCATGAGAAGACTTTGGCTCGTAACCTTCAGGAGTCACGAACCAGTCTGGGCGCATGGCTTTTGAGACGCATGCAAATCTTCGGGCGCACGTCTGCGGAGGCGCATGCGAGTGGTTAGTCGGCCACGTGGCTTGTAACCGTCAGAGGAGAGTAATGATGATGCTGACGTCTACGGCGCTTCGTTTTCTGCAGAAAGCTGTCGACTGTTCAGTCCTCGGGGGACGTGCTGCCAACTCTGTCACTTTCGCATTAATTGTTTGGTGGGTGACGAGCCGAAGTGGGCGCATTGATCTGCGTTCCACTAGGCGCATGGGAACGCGTGGGGCGCATCTTTATGAGGCGCTCGGTACATGGGCGCGTCTGTATGATGCGCGGTATCTGACCGGCGCATCTGTTGCATGACGCATCTTTGATTGGTCCGACTGTTGAGTTCTTCGAGTGCTTTAAATAGCCGTTTTGACTTGGCTGAATTCGAGGAGGCAAATTCATCATCGTAAATGCAAGTTCATTGCGCTAACTTCGGGAAGGTTGCCACTTGGCGCATGGGTTTGATTTTTCCTGGCCTATAAATAGCAACAATTTGAGAGAGTTTTGTTGTCTCTCCCTTGACTTCTCGACGAAGATGAACTTCTTTGCCCGAGTACATTCTGTTGCCAAGATGCTCCCCAGGGTGAAGATGCGTCGAGTCGTCTTCGTATGCAGTCGTGAAGGTGACTGTTACATCCAAAAGTCGGGATCGCAGGGTCCCGACGCAGGCCGAAGGTGCCTGTTGCATCCAAAGATCGGGACGTTAGAGTCCCGTCTTTGTTATGCTGGAAGAGCCGCAGTTCGGAATTGCGGTGCTCTCCTCTTCCTTGGGCTTTGGAGAGCTCTTTCTCCTGCTAGAGTGGGGTTGATCGTCCGCTCTTGTTATGCTCAAAGCTGCTCCTTTAGCCAAAGCACTTGATCGGATCGAAGTGGAGCGCATATGCTGAGACTTCATGATGCGCCTGACTGAGACGCTGAAGGGACGCGCCTGACTGAGACGCTGAAGAGATACGCCTGACGGAGGATGCGCCTGGCAGGGGGCGCATGGCAGTTTGCTGCGCCTGGCTGTAGTCTTAGGATATTTCTTTTTTGTAGAAGTTCTCCTTTTGTAAAGCCTTTCTTTAGACATGTAATAGACTTTTATATGAAATAAAAATCTTCTTTTGATGTCTATACTTTTGCCGTCCTTTGCTGTGCCAAGTACTTCGTTTGAGCTCCCTGGCGCATGTTTGTTAAGCGCATAGGAATTCTGGCCTATAGATGTGCCTGAAATTCCATGCTTCTACAACAAGTTTGTTGGCTAAGCGATTTGCTGAAGATAGTAAAGGGTAATCTCGTGGTCACGAAGGGAAATAAATTGTCGTCAAACTTGTATTAGTTGGATGGGAGCACAATTACAGATGGTGCGACCGTCATTACAAAGAAAAAAGGTGGAGGGTAAGTTCAAGTCCATCTTGACTTTCCATTCGAGTAGTCCAATTGGAGGAATGTTCTCGGCCTCGATAGGAAGGTTGAGGTGCATTTTCTCAGTTCCAGGATAAAGATAGTGTTAGTGGCCAGTTGTATTTTCTCGGTTCAAGGGTAAAGACCGTTAGTGGCCAATTGCAGTTTCTCGGTACTGGATAAAGACTGTTGTGGTAACATTTCACAATTCTAGGGTAACCAGTTTCGCAGTTATGGATAAAGACCGTGGTGGATCCATTTTTTTGGTTATGGGCAAAGACTATCTTGGAGGCAGTTTAGTTTTGCAGTTCCGGGATAAAGACTGTGGTGGATGCAGTTTCGCGGTTGTGGAGACAAAGACTGTGGTGGAGGGTTTCTCGGGTCAAAAAACCTTTGTAGTGGCAAGGTGTAGTTTTGCGGTTCTGGGATAAAGACTATGGTAGATGTAGTTTTGCGATTCTGGAGGCAAAGACCGTGGTTGAGACAATTTATCGGTTCTGAGAAAAAGATTGTGTTAGAGAGTTTCTCAGCTATGGACAAAGACCATGTTAGTGACCGTACTCGGTTTTGGTCCAAATTGTGGCTAGTTTCGCGATTCTAGCTAAAGACTGTGTCGGTAGGAAATAAAATCAAAGTCATAGCTAAAGCTAAAGGAGTACTAAGTATCAAGATACTCTCATGAGGTGGCTGGTAGAACAACTGGTCGATACACCAATACACGACTTACTACAACCAAAATAGTGTTAGCGGTACACTGTCAGTCTACTGTCGGTACACTGCCAATCTATCAGAATTAACACATTATGTTCCAATAAGTCTTGGGGGTTTCCAAAAACTTTCTACACAGCATACTGTCATTGTACCTCCAGAGTTGGGACTGGTCATATTTAGTGTGTGGTTCATATCTAAATTAGCAAAATCAATGGGCAAGATTGCTTCCGACTTTGGGAAAGGTTGGGAATCCTAATTAAGGATCTCCCCGTGCCCTAGGATTGATTGTCAAAGTTGTAAGGAGAATATCAAGGGAGGGTTGTTAACGGAGGCATCAAGAGGAAGAATGAGAGAGCTCGTTGGAGGTTTCGTGTGTAATCCTTGTAAGGATCTCTCGTTGATTCAATAGTTATTTCTCCTATTGTCCCGTGTAGAGTAGGTCGAGTTTGACTGAACAACGTTAAATATTGTGTGTTCTTGTGTACTATTAGTTTAGTTAATTGTGTCTTGCTGTTTTACTCGTCGTCATATGGTTATTGTCGTTTGATGTCGCTTTCTTGTGTGCATGACCACAACAAGGATTAGATAAAGATGCAATCTTTATAGAAATTATATACCAGGAAGTTGTTTCTTATTTGTCTTTTTGTTTTTTAGAAATATTATGTTACATTAAGAGTATTATGATGCTTGTTTATACGTGGGATTGTGAAAATCACTACCCAGATTATTGTAAAAGCCTTAATCCGAAGGCGTTTTGCTGATGTAATTCATGCTATGTATTCATTTTTTTAGTTTGTCTATGACCAACAATAATTACGTAATAATACGAAGACTTTGCTTATTCTAGACCCACTAAATGATACACTCAATTCTCGAAGTTTAGTTAGTTGTGCTCTGGTGGTGCATATTGGGGATTTGCTTTTCGTAGTGGATTGTGAGTAACAAGACTTACTGAGAATGAGAATGCAATAACTCCAGTATGGGGAAAGAATGAAACCCAACAAATAAAGACCTATGTTGCACTCATACTCCTTTAAAGGAACGTATTCATGTTTGTACTCGCATATCAAATGTGTCCGACATGGTACTTCCTTGGCATTTATGTCGGCTAGGGATCACATGTCTGTGCTCCCAAGAAACCCAAAATATCATCGAAAGTGATTATGCATGGTCGTGATTGTACCAAACATAATTGAGATATGATATAACTTATTTTTTGTATCAAATTCTCTCTAGAACTTTTCGAAACCTAGCTACTACCTAATACATACATAAACATAGATATTATTAGGATCTAATGAATGAAATATGCATATAAATATATTTTCGTGTGTATACATAACGTATACATATCATACCCATGTCTTTGGATTTTCTCAAGATGCCATATTCTGTATCATATTGTGTTTATATCCGGATTAGTACCCGTGCCTATGCCATAGTTTGTCGGTCGATACCGATATGATGCGGTCGATAACGATATGATACGGTCGATACTGATATATTTTGGCATGTCCCGATCCTATACCGGCTGCTACCGATACTGACCGATACCGACGTTAGGGATCTCTTTTTCAGTCAATTTGGCAGAGAAAAATGAAAAAAAAAAAGACCAATCAGCAAGGGTGTAAAAACATATTAGATGTTGCAAAAGCATATAAATGAAGAAAAGTTATTTATCACACGTAAACCAACCAACATCGATGACTATTATATTTCAAAACTATTACGAAACAACAAAATAATTAAAATTATGCCTAAATGTACAAAATATTTTTTCTAAAATTTAAAAATTTATTAATAGTTAGTTGTTTTCAGATACCCAAAATTCCGATACTCTGATCCGAAACCGCCGATACTACCGATACCACCGATCACGATAGTTATAGGAAGGGTTCAATATCGATACTGCGAACCTTGGAAACAAGTCATGGACCGGCGCACCTTACTTCCTACTATATAGATATATGTATTCTATTATATAGTTATGTTTTATAATAAATTCACATCTAAGCTGTAGTCCAGTTGGTAAACGTATATGGTTTTCATCAAGAGGGGTCAATTTCAATCATCAATATCTTCTTAAATTTTAATCGAAGATACTTTTGCCTCCCCTCAATTTTTTTTCCTTTTGGTTTAAGGTATTTTCACCCTGAAACAAGTAATGAGAGAGTGACATAAGAGGATACATTAAAGACATGATGCAGATATACAATGGTTCAAACTGCAGATATATTATCTTCTAAACAGCTAGCATCTCCTTAATGAAATGGTAAACATGCTTGTCAATACTAAGATAATTTTACTAACATTAAACTCAAAAAGAACAAAGAAACGACACTAACATACCAGGAATAATGACTAACTACCATGCTTATTGTTCACATTTCATAACGACCACTAACTTCCCAAATAAATTGCGGGAGTACTGCCACTTAAAAAGGGTCTAACAACTTCTTAATTGCTAGGATACAATACAAAAGATAGCCCACTAGGCCAACTTCCGCGAGCGTTTGTACAGCTATGTCAGATCAAATTTGGATTGGGAATGGCTAGGCTGACTTTAGAAATGGTTTGGTGATTGGCATCAGCTTCTTATATATTTGGACTAAGAGTAGTTATACTATCCCAAGTTTGTGTATACCAGTCAAAACTCACTTGCAGATGCTAGCTCAATCAAATAGTCTTCTTAATCAGCACACAGACTACAAAGCAAGGTTTGCACTATCGGTATCAGAATCAGTATCGGATCCTTCCTCTGAAGTATCGGTATCGGCAATATCGATAATTTCGGATCGAAATATCGGATTTTTTGGTATCGGAAAACAAATAATTATTAATAAATTCTTAAAAGTTTAGAAAAAAATATTTTATATAGTTAGACATAATTTTAAGTATTTTTTGTTTTGTTTCTTAGTAGTTTTGAAAGTGAATGAAATAATAGTTAATCTTGCTGATTGGTTTACCTACGATAAATAAGTTTTGTTCATTTACATACTTTTACACCCTTACTAATTGGTCTTTTTTGTTCAATTTTCTCTGCCGAATTGACTGAGAGAGAGACTCCCAATGTTGGTATCGGATTGGGACATGCCAAACCATATCGGTATCGGCCAATACTGCAAACCATGCTTGTTTCAAACAAGGTTCGCAGTATCGGTATCAGACCCTTCCTATGAGTATCGGGATCGGCGGCGTCGGCATTATCGATGGTTTCAGATCAGGGTGTCGAATTTTTTGGTATTGGAAAACAATAATTATTAATAAATTTAAAGATTTTTTTTAGACATTTAGGCAAAATTATAAGTATTTTATGTGTTCTTCAATAGTCGTTTTGAAATTTAATGAAATAATAGTCACCATTGCTGATTCCTGATTGGTTTACATGCGATAGATAATTTTTTTTTTTTCATTTACATGCTTTTACAACCTTACTATGCTTTTACATCCTTGTTGATTAGTCTTTTTCGTTCAATTTTTTTTTTCCGAGTTGTGGGAAATAGACCCCCGCAGTCACTACCGGTCGGTATCGGATCTGGACATGCCAAACTGTATCTGTATCGGATCGGTATCGGTTGATACTGCAAACTGTGGTTTCAAATTGGCTATGTTGCTATGGGTCTACGGCTCAATGCAATCGCCGCATCATTTTATCCCCTCAGACAACTGTCTATGGAGGTTTCTCTGATATACTTCATAGGAGTTTCTAACAGATCTTGATCATAAATCTCACATATTGAAGAAATAATTTCTTGCAGCCTTCTTCTTCTGTCTTCATAACTTTACAAGTGATCCAATTTTTTTTCTTAGGGCCATGATATCTTCTGTAAACTACTAACCTCTTCCTGTCTCACTTTGACTTTGATCATGGTTGCTAAATTCTCGTATTCACGTATGACGTAGATGATGGTTGCTAAGTTTGTTTATAAAAACTATCTAGTGTATGCTCTTCTAAGATGTATATGTACTTTTCCTGTAATGGACTGTGATGATTTTTGTTCTATGAACAGATTTGCGCAAGTTGTTGGAAGATGCCTCGTCAAGATGGCTTCGTCCCAATGAAGTTCTTGCAGTACTGTGTAATTACAGATATTTTAAAATCCAGCCTCAACCAGTTGATAAGCCTGAGAGTAAGATGGAAGTCTCTTTTTTTTCCCATTATCTGTAGCCATCTTTTTTTCCCTCTTAAAAGTACTTTCTGCATTGGAGGCTTGCACATTATGTACTGTGTGAATCCATTCTGCATTAGATCGTTGCACACAGGAGTTTTTGTCCAATCAAGGTATACACTTTAATCTGATTTATACTAAGTGCAATAAGTTTCATTTTATCCTTGTCTAAAATATGAAATGAGATATGTAAAATGCTCTATTCATCTTCCGTTTAATGTCGGAAACGAAGATCACATGCAACACTATCGAAACTATATGCAGATAACTTGGAACATACGTCTATTTGATTTTTTAGGATGACAGCACTTCCGTAGAGAATTTGTTTGACTATCCTTATATATTTGGCAATTGTAGGTTTATCGTCAATGATTCAAATCTTAAACCAAATGTAAATAGCAAATTATATTTGTACTTTTTGGAAATGTTTTAGGGTTTTCTAGTTACCCAATCAGAAAAACATCACCTTGGATAGTAACATAATTATGGTGTTATGCTTAATACAACTCAATTTTCCATAACAAATTATATTAGTTAACTGTAGACTTAAAACTGATCTAGGGATTATTGCAAGAACTTTTAAACTGTTTTTTTTAAAATTTTTATATGTTTTACTAAATAGATAACTGAGTTCAAGTTAGACTATAATTTTTTTTTAAACTTTATTGGTTTGTAATTTTTGGGAGCCAGTCTAATTGTATATTCCTTGAAGGTGGTTTGTGTGCCTCTGGGTATACTGTAGGGTTTTAACTTTTTACCTACTTTCTAAGCTATATATCAGCACTCAATTTGTTCTAATTGTTTCTCCTTGCAACTTCAATATGTTTAGGTGGTCGTGTTCTTTTATTTGATCGTAAAATGCTGAGGAACTTCCGTCAAGATGGTCATAGGTGGAAGAGGAAAAAGGACGGAAAGTCTATCCAAGAGGCCCACGAAAAGTTAAAAGTTAGCCTCTATTCACTTACATGTGGTGTAGTAATATCTTGATATATCTTGCTTAACATTTTTTACCTTATTAGTTGTAGCAGTCGTTTGTAGGTATTACTATATACTATGTCACTTTCACCCTCCATGCACTTTTCACTCAAATGTTTAATGATTCATATCCTATTGTATAGTAATTTATGAAAACTGCAAACTAGATTTAGCTTTATTTTTTGACAAGGTAATTTTCAGTGACTCATCTTACCTAGAGGCTTGGGACACTCTTGTAAAAAAAAGCCCCGATGCTCTTGAATTAGGCTCTATATGGTGCATCCATTGCATATGAGTCACATGAGTCTTCGTTTTTTTTCATGTAACTTATGGTTAGAAGTTGCAGTCCATTACCCATTGTGCATTACTGTATTACTTTGAATGTTAAAATTAGATAAAATAAAGGCTATTTTGCACTTAAATACCTTGAACTGTCAACTTTTGGCACTTCAATACTTGATATATCTTAACATCGTTTTTACCTTATTAGTTGTAGCAGATATTTGTAGTATTAGTATATTACTATATCATTTATTCCACCCTCCATGCACTTTTCACTCAAATGTTTAATGATTCATATACTATTGTATAGTAATTTATGACAACTAGATTTAGATTTATTCTTTTGACAAGGTAATTTTCAGTGACTCACCTTACCTAGATGCTTGGGACAAATCTTGTACAACAAGCCCCAATGCTCTTGAATTAGGCTCTTTATGGTGCATCTATTGGATATGAATCATATGACTCTTCATTTGCCCCCTATAATTTATGGTTAGAAGTTGCAGTCCACAGCGCCTTTTGCATTACTTTATTGCTTTGAATATTAAACTTAGATAAAATAAAGGCTAATTTGCACTTAAATACCCTGATATGTCAATTTTTGGCACTTTAATACCCTGAAAGTTTTTTTTGGCAAGTTAATACCTTTAATTGTCTAAGTTCTGGCAAGTTGCTCCCACCGTAAACATGATGTTTCACTTAAAGGTCCCTCTACAATTTTAAAATTATCTGAATAAAATATTATCAATAAAACATCAATTAAAAATAAAGAACCAAAACTATAATCACCATCTTCGACACGGCAAAAGAGTGTTAGAGGGGCTAGGGTTAGTTTAGAGAAAAATATGATATTATTATTTTAATCAAGTTTTAATAATTTTTGAGATAAATAATGAATGATTAGGTTAGGATTACGGCATCATGGTCTTTTGTCTTTACTGTTACCTTTAATTTTTAAAAGATGATAGTTTAGGGTATTTGAAAATAGAAAAAGGTTTAGGATATCAACTTGCCTAAAAAAGTAGTTCAAGGTATTAAAGTGCCAAAAATTGATGAGGTATTCAAGTGCTTATAAGCCTAAAGTAAATGCTTGTTGGGAATGGATAGGCATTTTGGTTATTCCGGTCAATAGATAGTCGATACCATGAATTATAGTGCCTTTGAAATGTCTTCCATTTATAATTTGTTTTTATTTTCTTGATTAAAATGTTTTTTGGGGGTTTGGGGGGGGGGGGGGGGGGGTGCTCTGTTTTTTTTTTTTTTTTTTACTTTGTAGTTTTTTTAGTAGTAGGAATTGGATTGGACTTTTACTGAAATCAGCCTTATAACAATTGTTATCTGTGATAGATATAAATCCAGTTGATAGGTCGTGTTTTGTAGTTAAATTTGGTTTGTCCTTTCAGAATAAGTTTCTTCAAGATGACCTGGGACTTTCCACTTTAGGTTATGTTTCCCTTTTCCTTTCGCAACATGATTACAGATTGGCCAGTAGAAGAAAATATCATGCGCAAAATGTGAATTTATGCAGACTGCATTTGCAGGTGCGAAAGACGATGGATACAAACGTAGCTATGGTGAATTTGGAGTTATCAACTTCGTTATTAAGATTTTGTTCTTTTTCAGTAGTTTGCTTTTATCTTGCAAGGAAATGGACACCAGATATGTGACATGGGCACAGTGAGAGTGACAGGATACTGATTGTGGCTTGTCCATGTACGTCTTCATGTATCCATGTCGGACAAGATGGATACAACATCAATTTTGGAGTATCCCGTGCTTCCTTGACCCTAGCATTCTCCATTTAGTCCTAGTATGCAGGATGCCCTTTTCCGAGGTTCTTGTGTATGATCTGTTCACCAATGTGTCCAATAAAGCTCAAATCTCATCATGGACACAGTGACAGTGACAGGATACTGATTGTGGCTTGTCCATGTGGAGTTTCATGTATCCATGTCGGACAACATAGATACAATATCAATTTTGGAGTATTCCGTGCTTCCTTGACCCTAGCATTCTCCATTTAGACCTAGTATGTAGGATGCCCTTTTCTGTGGTTCTTGTGTATGATCTGTTCACCATTGTGTCCAATAAAGCCAAAATCTCGTCATGTCAATGTCAAATACTTGTGTTATGCTAGCCGTGTACATAGTTTGAATGTGCTATGTCTAAGTTAGTAGAGATACTTTGCTAATTTATGTATTTTCTTTAACACTTAACTATGTCTTGATAAAAATCTCTTTACTTTTCTTGTCTGGCACAAGAAAAACCTTTCCTAACTCGTGTTTTTTTTTACAGATTGGCAATGAAGAAAGGATTCATGTGTACTATGCACGTGGTGAATATGAGCCTAGTTTTTACCGCAGGAGTTACTGGCTGCTTGATAAGTATGTTCCTCCTTTCAGCTTATTTCCATGACTTTGTAATGTTCGGTTGCTGTTGCAGTGTTATCTTCAGATACATGCCACGTTTTGGTTCAAGTTTTGTAGCTTCTGTATAAAATGTCATGAGAGCAAACTTTATGGTTATTACTACTAAGACATTTACTTCTTAGAAGTTCCCACTTGTGCTTTCTGACACACTTCTATTGCATTATCTCTTACTGGGCTCTTCCCACACACTTCTATTAAATTGTTATAAACCTAAAACTACTTACTGATACTACTGTTTACTGGTTGATCTTGTATTGGGTTATGGTGAGTTTACATAACTTAATTCTTTGGTAAAAGGTATCATGTTTCAGCCATATTCCAAAAGATGAAGCTCAACCTAAATGCTCAAATAGAGTTCCATTTATGATCCTGTTAAATAAAAGATATGGGGTTTATAAATAAAGCCTGAAGTATGAAGAAGAGCAATCCCTCCTAACGATGCTCTTTGAGGTTTATCCTTGACTTAAATCTTATTAGCCACAATCATTTACCTAGTGCCGGCCACCAGCAGAACCACTCACCTCCATGGTCATGAATTTGTGGCCTACAAATTGGATGAACAAAACCTAGACCCTAATATAACCGACTGGAAAAATGTGATTCATGTAGCAGTGTAACTAACCCTAATTTTTTGTGATGTTGGAATTGTTCTTGTTGATGCTGCTGCAGCTATTGTGCAAAAGATGTCGCTCTTGTTAATTTTCGTTACTTTTATTTCCCTTGTGATCTTTAAAATGCAAAGCAAATGAAATCAAATACTTTAATATTACTCCAATCCTGAAAGGCCAACTGAATAGGATCAAATCCTGTGATGTTTTCCCATGCCAATGTATGTAGAGAAAAGCTTGTTTTGAGCATTCTTATTTCCTCGTAGTAACAGCTTGAGAGGCATGACCCAGCCAGTTAAGACTAGGGACACAACACCGACATAAGTGCACACCAAAAAGGCTGACTGGCTGGTCCATTCCAAGGTCCAACTATGCCCTTTTTAACTGCAAGACATAAATACACACTATTGGAGCTAGAAGTACTGCAGCTACTGGCGCCATAGTTTCTCTCCAATGGATACTCGTTAACGGATTTAGATTGTACTCATTCAAATTATCAGACTTGATGAGGCCGTGTGCCAGAATTGTGTAATGTGCATGCGGACTGCCTGCCTTGGATGTGGGAGAGATGAGCTTCAAACCAAGGTTTGCATTTTCGATTTCTTCTTATGAATATCATGATCTGTTGTTTCGGATCTTTCGGATCAGAGTTTTGAAGTTCTTGGTTCAGAGCGAAAAAAATAAACAATTGTATAAAAAGAAATAAAATATTCGATACATTTATGCATACTCTTATATATAACTTGTGAGATATTATTCTTCAATTTACTTTCTTTTAGACAAACTACTAAAATATACATGTAGATCACGATCGATCTTGGTATCGAAGCTTTGAGTATAAGCGAGTTACGGATATACCTTCAACGCAAGATTGAACCGGGTTCCTCCTACGATCTTTTGAAAACACGGTCGTTGAAGAATCCTACGAGAAGAGACTCCTTTAGTGCCATCTTGCAATGGAATTCTCACGTGAGATGGGAAAGAGGAGAGGAAGGAGGCAAATTGCTTTGGAGGCAAGTATTATGATTAGGGATTATGGTTGAGAACACCCCTCCTTATATAGGCAAGTAGGAGTCTTAATGGGTGCTTACCATATTGCACGCGGCCCACATGGCCGACCACTAGTGACTGGACCCAATCTGGACCAAACAAGTCTTTGCTCATAATGGGTGCACTCATCGTGTTCTCCTGCCCTAAGTAAGATTATTTATCTATGCAATGTGCGACCATGATGACTTACAAGCAAAGCACATTAAACCAAATATCCCTAAGAAACCAGTATAAGGATAACCCCTATCACAAAAACAAAATCCTGATAAGGAACTCATGTACCTCATATCAACTCGCGTTGTCTTATTTGAATCTCTCTCAATCCCTCGATGGAGAGTTCCAAATATCATTGTCTTGTTATGATTCATTCACACTTTCTCGTAATCCTCGGGTGCACATAAAATTTGGCCAGTGACTAATCATAAGAAATGACTCATTATCTTCTTTCTATCTACTGCAACTGTTTCCGTTATTATTGTGAGCTTCCAATCACTCTTCTTTGATGTACCATATTGATTAGATCATACAAGGAAGCGTGTCAAAGTAGCCGTCGTTGACTTGGAGAGTTGGAGCTTTACCGTATGGACATGGGTCTCTAAGGGTATTGTTGTTATCAAGGTTCATAGTATCGGTATCAGATTATTCCTATGAGTATCGGGATCGGTGGTATCGGCAGTATCGTCAATTTTAGATTGGACTTTTAGATTTTTGGTATCGGAAAGCAAATAATTATTAGTAACTTATTAACATTTTAGAAAATACATTTAGGGACAATATTTTGTGTTGTTTCTTAGTAGTTTTGAAATTGAAGGAAATAGTATTCACCCTTGCTGATTGGTTTACATGCGATAGATAAGTTTTTTCTTTTACAATCTTATTATGCTTTACATCATTGCTGATTGACCTTTTTTTCGTTATCTTTTTTTGCCGAATTGACCGGAAAAGAGACCTCCAATGACAGGATCGGTCAGTATCGGATCGGGACATGTCAAACCGCATCGGCTGTATCGAATCGATATCGGACGATACTGCAAACATTGGTCGTTATACACCTTAGTGCACAACATACTCAGTCAAGCCTCAGAACTCAGACAACAAGTAGGGATCCATTCTTCGCTCTCTGCCGCGGTCGACGTAGCACACGTTATATGAAAACGTAACACGACGGAGTGACTCTCCCATAGAGCATGTCTATGTAAAAAAAACATACGGTCCTAGCCCAATCGCTCTTCTGGATGTTCGCTAACCGATACCCTTGCGTTGTCTTTCTACAAGCGACAACCATAATAGATTATCTTGCTGTAAAACTTGTCATAGAAGGTGGAGTTCTTCTAAGTTAGCCAGACTATGCATAATAGTCAACAACCTCCTCCCAACTATTCGGACGACCATTAAATGCTACTACTATTGAATTTGCCGTAGTCTTTAGTGCAATACAACTATTCCCAACACATTTGTAGGACATACTACATCTCATCTTTCACGCACCCTTATGGTCGTTGAAGACGGGTTATTCATGTGAGTGAATTGACCGTATACCTACTCGACATACTTGTTTGACATTGATTATGACACCAAATTTCCTTGTACACTTCTATACTAAAAATAACAACTAAATTATAGAATTAAATGATATGTATTAGACCTTTAACACCCTTCTAATGGGCTTGTCCAGGATTAGCCTAGTAGCGACTCACAAGTCCTATCGTAAAGGCTATCTCAAGGCGAGTACGATTCTTGACATACATCAAGCTCCCAACTGCGCTAGCATAGAGTACTCTTTCCAATAGTTTCTTTCCCTACAAACGTTTAGGACACTATTTGCTATTCTTGATATGTCTCGAAGCAACTGGAGATCTAATGGGCTTGTAGTTAGACATATCCAATTGGTCTAATATCTTCCTTACGTATGTCTCTTGAGACAGACCAATGATCTTCTTAGAGCGATTTTTCTGGATATGTATCCCGAGAACATATCTTGCATATCTGTGTCCTTCATCTCGAAGGTAAAAGATACCCCTAGTGGCGTCAATCATCTCTATAGTTTTGCCTACCAACAATCCGTCGTCAATATAATGATAAGATCATAAAGCTCGTCAGATTGTTTTATATAATACGCATTGGTCTTCTTCGATCATGGTGAAGCCATATGAAGTAACAACTTTATCAAACTGTATGTACTACTGTCTGGATAGTTTTTTCAGGATGCAGATGGACTTTTTGAGCCTGCATACTTTGCACTCAAGTCCTCGGAGCTCGGAATTAGTTGTCCAATCCATATATATCTTTTATCTAGTTTAGATAAAGGAAGTGGTCTTGACGTCCATCTGGACTAGCTCTAGAAAAGTCCTCGAGGAAAGTGACATCTCGTGACTATCTCAATCACGGTTCTATATTGCTACTCGCCTATTGGCATATCCCTTAGAGTGCTTGGAAAAGCATACGAGGATACACTTTTTTTCCCTATAGTTGCTCCACTTTTCTTCCCTATAGTTGCTCCACTTTTCATGCGGATGAGAAGTGGTGTGCACGAATGCGACGCATCCCCATGAACGATGTGCCCCAAGTTGGGCTTCTTGCTAGTCCATCTTTCGTATGGTGTGGAATCAATAGTTTTAGAAGGTATACGATTAAGTACGTAGACAACAATTAATACTGCGTCTCCCCGATACAAAATTGGAAGATTCATCCGCGCCATCATACTCCTAACCATGTCCAATAGTGTCATATTCCTCCTCTCTGAAACACCGTTTTGTTGCGGTTTTTAAGGAATGTTTAGCTGATGGACAATCTCTTTAGTCTTACATAGTTTTCAAGCCTCTTCAATTAGGTATTCCCCACTTCGTTCATGTAGCGCTTGAAATAATTCAATGCTTCATATCGATGTTTGATCAAATACACGTGGCCATATTTGAAATAGTTGTCTATAAATGTGATAAAAGTATGGGAATCCGTTTCCATCATTCTGATTTAATGATCCATAGATGTCCGAGTGGATTAACTGCAATGGTGCAGTCGCCTATTTGGCCTTGCCGAATGGTTTTTTGTGGATTTCCCTGCAAAGCATTACTCACAAGTGGACATTTCAACTTAGCTGCCGATCCCAATTGTTCGACCTCCGCTAGTCTGGTTAACATGTCCGGATATGTCATAATCTATTTTGCCAAGTATTGTAATCCACTGATTGAGAATTTAAGGCTTACACGGATCTTCAACAGTCGTTAAACCATTATTCAAAAAATCAGTACAATGCAAAGTTTTGTTTAAAAAGAAACTCATCGAACTACTATCGGATCTCATATCAAATCCTAGACCCAGAAGTGCTATAACCAATAGTAGTTTTCGCTGAATTCGTGGAGGGTGAAGTACATCGTAAAGGATCCACGACTGTCCTAGACTAGTCATCAGCTTGTATGTTCCGATACCCAACGCCTCTACGTAAGGGTGATTTCCCATGTATACTTTCTTGCTCCCGGAAGCTACCCGACGAAACTATACAAATCCATCTCTTTCCTTGCTATATGGTAGGCGGCGTCGAAATCTACGACCCATGAAAAGGAGAATCAATACTAAAAGCTAGCGTAAAAACCACAAAGAAAGAAGGATTCAGACGTACCTTTTTTGGCTCTGGACACTTTCGAGCATAATGGCCCTTCTGACCATAGTTGAAGCACTTCACTGCTTTTGTTATGTACTCTTTAGCCTCTTCTTGTGGGTTTGGCTTCACCTGTATCGAACTCCCTTTTCCCATTTAGCATCTTCAGCGGTGTTGCCCAAGGACTATGCGCTGGAAGTTCACATTCAAAGTAGTTGTAGCTTCAGGCCTTTGCATCTCGATGCGTTCAGCTTCTAGCTCAAGCTTCGCCTGAATGTTGTCGAATTTTTTAATTTTCGGTTAACTGGTCATGGGGTTCTTCATGCTGTTCCATGAAGCAGACAAAGAACAGATGATCGCTTGGACCTGCTGTTTGTCGGACATATTGGATCTGCTATCCCAAAATCTCAGATCGGGACGACGTGAGTAGCATATGTGTCATCATGTCTTGGTTCGATTTCATCTTATATGAATCAAACCGCAGAGATAGGATGCACCTAGTTGTGAGGTATGTCCAAACCTCGATTTTAGTGCATCCTAAAGTTTCTTTGCTGAGGTGTAGCATTCAAACTCACCAATCAGGTCGTTCTACATCGCTACCATCATGATGAAGCGTGCAAACTTGTCCTTGACTCCTTGGCGCACCACTTTTGGTACGCCTTAGAGTCGCTCCGGTGCAGGGGCTTAGTGTCCTGCTCTGGTTCAACTATCCCCTAATCTATGTGTTCCGGCTCTCAAGCTTCATTCAACAAGTATTGGATCTTGCGGCGAAAGATATATTATTGCCGTTCAGCTTCAACCCTTTGGTGAGCTTGGCAACTACATTTTTGGCAATCATCTGAAACTGAAAGATACATAAATGGATTTTGTTAATTATCAATATTGAATGTCATAATTGTCCTTCATCCAATGAACTATTTTCCAAAATGAATTTGTCTTTTAAGGGTGTGAACCAGAACCAAGTACGGTTACTTGGAACCAATTCTCCCTTCTTCAAAGGTTCGAAAACTTGGAAAATCCTGCGTTTATAGAAGGGTGTGACTTTCATGTTGAGTCATCTACATGTTATAGTTACCACAAAACAATGTAACTAAAGCTTCTTTTATTTTTGCATTTAACTACCAGGTGCATATTACACAAATACGCAAAGGGTCGTACCGAATAGTTTAGCCGTTAAACTCTCCACTTGTGTTGGACTTCAATATAACTAAAATTTCTTTTATTTTTACATTTAACTACTAGGTGCGTATTACACAAACATGCAAAGGGTTCTGCCGAATAGTTTAGTTGTTAAACTCTCCACTTGTGTTGGATTTCACCAGGCTTACTTGTTGAATATGCTTACTGGCTACTAGATTTGACTGGGCATTTAAAGCCACCTGCACCCTTTCCAATGTGTCGAGTTTAAGAAATTGTTATTCGACTGGAGGATTCATGCAAATTTCTAGCCTAAGTTTGGGCCTAACGCCGCAAGCAACACCACATATATGTTATAATCATGGCAACAACACACAAAAGCATTTGTACACAAGCAACATCACAGATATGTTATAATCCATTATAATAATGTAATATATTATTAGATCGTCAAGAAGGTGCTACATAACCTTCAACATAATAATTTCTTGGATATTGGATACTGCTGCTATCTCCTGTTTTACTACTGCTATGCTACATGTAATAATAGTAATTATGAGCTGGAGACCTTCAAGAAGGTGCTACATAACCTTCAAAGTGAGACTCCAAAATAACTAAGGGTATGACAACATGCCATGTGGAGCAATTGATGAAGCTACTAATTAGGAAGGTTCACACTATCAGTATCGAAATCAGTATAGGACCGTTACTATGAGTATGGGTATCGTCGATGTCGGCACTATCAACTGTTTTGAATCGAAGTATCGGATTTTTTGGTATCGGAAAACCAATAATTTTAATAAATTATTAAAAATTTAGATAAAATATTTTATACCTTTAGGTATAATTTTAAATATTTTCTATGTTGTTTCTTAATAGTTTTGAAATTGAATGAAATAATAGTCACCTTTGCCGATTGGTTTACTTGTTGTAGATAAGTTATCTTCTTTTACATGGTTTTACAACCTTATTATGCTTTTATACCCTAGTTGGTCATTTTCATTTAATTTTCTTTGTCGAATTGACTGAAAAGAGGTCCCCGGTGTTGATATCGGTCGGTATCGGATTGGGACATGTCAAACCGTTTCGATATCGGCTGTATCAGATTGGTATCGGCCAATACTGCAAACTATGCTAATTAGACATTTGCGTTGATGATCCGTGGGCTCTGATTTGGCTAAGCCCTAAAACATGATTAAGTATATTTAATTATAATGTCATGTTAAAGGCCATATGTTGACTTCCTATTCCTTAAGGTGGACAATTGGTAGGCTCGCCATCAGGGTGGAGCCAACTTTTTATTCTTGTGGGACGAAAAATTGCTTATAGGGAAAAAAATCCGAACTAGAAGTTTTCTAAAATAGCTCATGAAAACTTGATTATATACTCCTATTCTTCACGAAAATTACTACGAAAAAGTTAATTTTTGAAAGCTTAAATTGAAAAATCTACAAAAAAGTATTTTATCTTTTTCTTCTTTTAATTATAACCCTACAAAAAAGTTATAAGAATAATTCATACGACTATATTTTCCAAATAAATCTAATTTTTTTTACATTAGAATGTACAATGCTGAACAAGAGATGCTCCCATAAGGAGGAATGATACACAGTAGTTAATGGAGCCTCTAGGACTAGAGGTAGGCCTAGACGAACATGGCTTTAAGTGTTAAGAAGGATATTGATTTTGTTAGTGTTAGAGAGGAAGTGGCCCTTAAAAGAGCTGAATGGAAAGAGGATTCAAACAACTGACTCCATAAATTTGGCATAAAGGCTTTGTTGTTGTGTTGTTGTTGTTAGATTAGAATGCTAAGACAACATTAACATGGTAGTATAGTTTTTTGCTCTTACGTCTTTTATGATTTTTTTTTGTTCTTTAACAAAAATAGAAACAAATACTACATAAAATCATATATTAGAATTATGAAATAATTAAAATATTACAAATTTAAGTACTGAACAGTTACCTCTGATGATTTAAATTTTATCACTATTATTTTGTTGTCACTAGTTTGTTATATCTCCTACGTGGTTAAACAGAATTTAAAGGAAAATTATATGGGACATGACAAAAATCTGATTGGAAGGATAAATTGCAAGGCAATTTAAATAGATATTCTTTTATACATATTAATATTATATTATATCTTATGGGATTACGTTGTTAAATAGATAAGTAAAATAACATGGTACAAGTGGCAAATTATGGTTGGGACTTGGGAGGATAAGATAGTGGGCAATTTAATTTGATATCCCTATATATAAGGGAACTTCCCAAATTTTAGGGTGGGAATTACCCACCCTTGCATACACCTAGCTCCGCCTTTACTCATCATTCTATAAATTAATACCCGTTTACAGACGAAATAGGTAAATCCTGGATATACACTTTGGAGTGTATGACAGTCAATACAATGCAAAGTCTTAAGTATTGGTGCAAAAAGAACAATAGATTTGGAGGTTCTGACCCTACCAATTCAAAAGACTGAAACTGATAGGAAGGATTTGAAACCAAAACTGAAATCGAGTT
>JANAVB010032616.1:7535681-7675681 GCA_029216955.1 Iris pallida
TTTCTAAAATATTGGTAAACTAGTAAATGAATATAGTTAGTAATAAATTAGTTAACATCTTCAACCCTAACAAACTTGTACAAAGCAGGTGGACTTTCAAACTTATGCTCTACTACTCTCGTGCTTCCAAGGCAAGGCAAGTACACCGACTCGAACTTTTACTTTGTTTTTGTCTTACATTCACGTACCATGTTCTCATATTGGACACGTATTACACACGATTGCATCGTCCCTTGTTCGTTATTGCATTGTGAGTCATTGTTATTGTAATTGGAAGAAATTGACTATTGTGTGACCACACCCAACCTAGGTATTGTGATAGCCTAATCGTACACCTCACGTACGATTAAGCCTAACCTTGTAGAATTGACTGATTGTGGATTGTGGTCCTTAGCCGGTCACATATTAGGTTAATATTTCGAAGGTCACACTTGCATATTGATTGTCATGTTCATTGTCTTGTTCATTGATTGTCGTGTTCATTATCTTTGCATATTGATTATCGTGTCCATTATTTTTATTGTTGTACTTCAGTTTCGTATTCCACTTCTGGTAACATAGTTTTATTTTTAGTTCTCGTATTCTGGTTTTACCTTGTATTCTGTATTTCAGATTACATTGTATATTGCTTTTGTCGGGGTTGTGCTTTGCTCTTTTCCTGACAGATACGTTGCAGATAGCTTGAAACTATATTGAGCTGGATATCATTATTGGAGTTGCAGGATCTAATGCATTGCTTGGATTGTTTAGCATTTATTTTCTGGAGATTGTATTTAGATTTATCATTGTATATTTTATTTTACCGGATTTGTCTCCGGATGACATTGTACAAATTGATTGGTGGATTATGGTGATCTTTCTGAAAACGTTTATAGATGCTGTGGATGTTTACATATCATTGTGACTTAGAGTTTTCCTTAGTATTGTACAGCTTACTTCGTCGTGTCCATCGACGAAGGATGGGTGTGTCCGACTCGTGTCCGATTATTCGGGAGCGGGTCGTGACACCTAAGATTTGGCCGCAACGAAGACACCGTGCTTCGGCACGCGATGTAGCGTCAAGTCTTAAGTTGTCAGCATATAAGTTGTATAAGTTAGATTTGAGTCATCTTGAGTTTAAGTCAGGAAACGCCGCAAGGCAAAGTCGGTCGAGTAACACTTAGTCCATAAGTCTTGATTGGGTCAGTTGGTGATTAAAGTAGCAAGGGCCGCGAGGCGGCAATATGGTTAAGTCACACTGAGTTTGCGAGGTACGACACAATGGACTTGTAGCACGGTCACGTAGAAATTGGGTACTATCGTGTAGTCGCGTCCCTGATTATGTACCGAAAGGCAAGCACGACATGATAGGTTAACGTTGTTGGTACGAGAAGGGTCTAAAGGCAAAGTATGTGTTGGCGTTGTTGTTGCAAGCACGAGATGGTCTAGAGACACAAAATAGGTCAAGGCATATGTCCTAAAACTGATCCTAAGACAAGAGTAGAAAGACAATCATAAAGGGACTCTGTGACTATGTTACGCAAAAGTAAATGAACGTGTCGTTTTGTATGGATGGGCGAGGAGCTCATTCTACCAGTACAGTTGAGTACTGACATCCACACAGTATTTATGTGCAGGAACATGTAGAAGCTCGTGGCGCGGAGCTCGCTTGGATGCGTCGAGACATGGAGTTCCTTGGCGATTCGAGGCGTGCGACCGCGTGGAGTCTAGACTTATACGGGACATAATGTATAGACATCGCCTATCCAAAGCTTCCGTCGACCTACTCGAGACATGTATTGAGAGATGAAGAGAGAGCTGAGTGACTTGTAATATGAGAAGAGGGAGCTTGAGTGATTGTAATACTGGCCTCGTGCCCCTTTTGTAATCTTTGTTTCAATATCAATAAAGAGTATTTTGAATGACTCGTGTTTTGCTTTAAATTTTCGCTGCTATTATTCAATGTCTATGCTTGGGACTTCTGTACGACACCCCGTCGCAGCCGCTGTAATCGGCCGTTATGGAACCCGCCTTGCACGAGCGCAATCTAGGCTCGTGCAAGCATCACGCCTTAGCGAGGACGATCGCTTCTATGGGAGCGGAGCGTGACAACAACCACCCTTTATGAGTGAAAGAGTGAACATTTTCACTCATAGTTTTGGATACCTTCTGTGTTTTCTTGCACAACATGATTTGTGCCAAACCAAAAATCTGGGATATCCAACTCTGAATGTCTAGCCGGATATCTGGAAACATCATATTTTGTGGTCAGCATAAACAAACTGAAAATTTCGCGTATTCTTAGGGATTTCAGGTCTACACTTCAGTTAGGTTCGAGATTGGATTTGATCAATTTTTTTTCGACCATCACGATGGTTTCAACTTTTTGGGTGTTTAAGAGAGCCTATTTAAGAAAGTTTTCAACCAAGCTTAAGTATCCTAACACGACCATCATTGTCGTGTTAGCAGGAAGCCCCTAAAGAAATATCAGATATGAGAAGTAGATAGCTCGTTTGAGATCTCATGAGGGAGGGTTCTCGCAATACGTTATTTGTTGTGTGAACTCTTACAATGTTTATCTTTTGATTCAATACAGTTATCATTGCGTTGTGAACGTATGTCGATCTTGACTAAACCACGTTATATGTTTGTATTATTGTTAATACTATTTTCTCTATTGTGCTTTGTTTTATTCGTTATATCATGATTATGAGAAAACCTCCTATATGTTTTCAAAGTCGTTTCGAAAGTGAATTAACTTTTCAATTATTTTTAAAAACTATGTTTACCAAACAACTTTTAAGATTGTTTTAAAATGAAAAAAAGAAAAGAAAAAGCAACAACGTTCGACAAATCTGTTTGGTACTACTAACTAGGGTTGAGCAATGGTTCGATTTGATTCAAACCGAATCGATCGTCTAAAAACCGATAAAACTGATAACCTCTTCTTAAAGAACTTTTAGCCAAAATCGAATAGAAAAAAAAAGGTTTATAGCTCGATTCGATTTTATGGGTCTGCTAACAGTAAAAAATAGTAAAAAATGGATCAAAGGTTTTATGGGCCAAAATGTGCATCAATTAATTGATCAATATCAAAGGAAACCATCCAAATTAACCAAAAATCTAAAGAGGACAAAGGAAATCAATGAACTAGTCATATATCTGAACAAAAATAATACATTGAAAAAGCAAAAGAAAATTAAAAATACGAAAAAAAACTTACTCGATTTGATTCCCTCTTCTCAGTTGAGTATAGCTTACACGTCGTCACTCCCGTCACTCTTTGTTTGACATCAACCCCTCTGCCGAGAACGGAGCACGGCAGCATCGGCTAGCACCGATTGCTGTGAAGCCGTCGGAGGTCTCGCCAAGAAACCTCCAAGTCCGACGAGCTGTCCTCGCCGCGTGTCGACCACCGATGCCAACCACCTCTTCGGCGCCTGCAACATTCGTAGTCGCGCTAAGAGACAGGATTTGGAAGAGAGAGAGTTTGGAGAGAAAGCAACTAGAGGCGAAATAGAGATTGGTAGAGGCGGTAGAGATAAATTTGAGATAGTGAGAGATAGAGAGTTTAGGTTTAGGACGGTGTAATTTTTATATATATAAAAGGAAATTTATATATGTATAATTCGATTTTCGGTCGATTTTAAAAATTCGAAAAATAAAAACCGAGTTCTGACCCAATATTGACCCGATATTCTAAAAACCTACTCGAGTTGCAACTTCGATTCGGGTCGGATCAATTATCGAATTAAAACCGTTAATTGCACACCTAGGCTACTACTAACCTATGCTTTCCTTGAGTTACTTCCGAAAGGACAAGAAACTGTTGTTGTAAGCTGTTTCAGGTTTCTAAAAAGTCGGAGCACTAAGGAAAAAAAAAATCCAATTTATTTGATAATATTTCTCCTTGTTCCTAAGTTCATGGATAAAGTGTCCAACTAAAAATATAATTGGCCAATTACTTCTGTTACATCACCCTCTCTTTCTTACACGTCATTCTTCTACGGACAGCCTGGGCCCCGTGTCCCCTTCCTTGCTTCCCCACTGAACCTAATTAATACTCTCAATTTTCTCATTTCTTCTTCTTCCTCCTCTTGTTCAATAATTTAGGGTTAGGGTTTCTGCCATGGATCTCGCTTCGAATTCATACACTCTGGAGGGAGCCGACGTACATGGCTTCCACTCGCTCGACGGTGCGCATTTATTCCCGTCCTATTTCTCGCTCTCTTGAACAATTGCTGTCGAACTTCGATCTATTTCGAGTAGTTGGACTCGATGATCGGTGTAATTTTATTCTCAGACCTGTTCTGAACCCTAATAATCAATTTTATTGTACGTGGAGCAAGAATTCTCATTTTTGAAGTCATTTTCTAATTTACGGGGTTGGGTGCATAATTGACGGATTTTATTAGGAATTATTATTGGAATCTTGTTGCTAAACCCGTTTATTACGGTTAATATATAAGTTTTTTATTTTTATATTGGCAAAATTGTTTCTAGGTTTAGGAGGTGTTTTTGTCGGAGAGAAGGATTGGAAGTTTGTCCTTGTCCTGTTTATATTGATTTTATGTGAGAATTGTTGGACATGGCTCGTGTTCAACTAGACAGAGTGATGGCGCCGTCCGAGAAAACGAAGAAGCCCGGAAGTTGTCGATACACTAATACATGGCTGACTGTAGCCAAAATAATGTTAGCGATACAGTTACAGTCTACCGCCGGTACATACTAATGTACATGAATTAACATATTTAGAGTTATTTGTATTTACCCCCCCAATTATTAATCTCTCT
This sequence comes from Iris pallida, assembly GCA_029216955.1. Classification (NCBI taxonomy): domain Eukaryota; kingdom Viridiplantae; phylum Streptophyta; class Magnoliopsida; order Asparagales; family Iridaceae; genus Iris; species Iris pallida. Next base: position 7,540,454 of record JANAVB010032616.1, read on the forward strand.
ACTTCCCCCCAATTTTAATTTAATTAGTGTCACCCCCCCCCCCCCCCCCCCCCCCCAAATCTTCGGATAAAGTGCAAATAAACCCTCCTTAGATTTGCGTTTTTGCATTTGAAGTCCCCTTGTTTAAAAAAAATAACATTTTCATTTTTGCTCAGTTTGTACCCCTGTCATTAACAGCCGTTAAAATACGTCTAAAAATACAATTTTCCCCCCCCCACTCTCTCCCCCCTCTCTCTCCGGTGGGGGCTTGCCAAGCGGGGCCGACCAGAGGAGAGGGGAGGGTAGCCGGCCAGCGGAGGGAGGAGGGGGCGGGTCGAGCTAGGGCTGAGCATTCGGTTAATTCGGTTCAAATCGAACCGAAAATCGAATAAGCAAAACCGAAACCGAACCGAATTGGCCCATAACCGAATCAAACTGAACCGAATTAAATCGGTTCGATTTTCGGTTTATTCGGTTTATTCAATTTTTTTGTTTATTTGCACTTTTTTGTTAATATATAGTACTTAAATATACCTACATTTATTTATATATATATAAACTAAATTTTTTTATTCGATTTTAGGTTTTGGACCGAAACCCGAAACCGAAACCGAATAAGAAAATTTAGTATTTTCAAAACCGAAATCGAACCGAATCTTTTTAAAACCGAATCGAATCTCTTATTCGGTTCGGTTTGATTTTTTCTTATTCGGCCCTCCTCTACCCCCTCCTCCCCCACTGGCTGGCCCCCTCGACCCGCCCCCTCCTCCCTCTGCTGGCCAGCCCCCCCAATCCCCCTCCTCCCTCCGCTGGCCGGCTATGCTCGACCTAGGGGTGAGCATTATTCGGTTTTGGACCGAAAATCGAATCGAACCAAACCGAATAAAAGATTCGGTTCGATTTAAAAAGAAAAATCGGTTCGGTTTTGGTTTTGAAAATACTAAAAATTTTATTCGATTTCAGTCCCGGTCAAAAACCGAAAACCGAATAATAAATTTAGTTTATATTATATTATATATATATATATATATATATATATATACTAAATAAATTTAGGTATATTTAAGTACTATATATTTAACAAAAATGTGCAAATAAGAAAAAAACAAAATGAATAAACCGAATAAACCGAAAATCGAACCGATTTAATTTGGTTCGGTTTGATTCGGTTATGGCCAATTTGGTTCGGTTTCAGTTTTGCTTATTCGGTTTTCGGTTCAATTCGGTTTTCAGTTCGGTTTGAACCGAATTAACCGAATGCTCACTCCTAGCTCGACCCGCCCCCTCCTCCCCCCGTTGGCCGGCCACCTCTCCTCTCCTCTGGTCGACCCCACTTGACAAGCCCCCACCACCGGAGAGGGGGGGAGAGAGTGGGGGAGGGGTAAATCGTATTTTTAGACGTATTTTAACGACTTTTAACGGTAGGAGTGCAAATTGAGCAAAAATTTAAATGTGGATTTTTTTAAACAAAGGGTCTTCAAATGCAAAAATCCAAATCTAAGGAGGGTTTGTTTGCACTTTACCATAGGATTGGGGATTACACTAATTAAAATAAATTGAAGGGGGGGGGGGGAAGTAGAAACATGATTAGCAATTGGGGGGGGGGTAAATACAAATAACTTACATATTTAATTCCAACAAGTCTGGGGGTCAAAAATCCCCACACAGTATACTAGCAATATACTGACAATATATTGCCAGATTAGGGGCTGGTCAGGTTAGTGTGTCATATCTAAAGTGACGAATCGATGGACAAGATTGCTTCTAACTTTGGAAAATGTTGGAGATCCTATTTAAGGATCTCCTCCATCATGTTTGGCAAAGTTTTAAGGAGGCTATCAAGAGAGGGTTCTTGGAGGCCATCAATGGAGTCATCAAGAGGAAGAAGAAGAGAGCTCGTTGGAGGTCTTGTAAGGGAGGGTTTCACATTAGTGTATTGTGTTGTAATCTTGTAAGGTTCTCTTGTCAATTTAGTAAAATTATTTCTCTCCTTGTCCCGTAGGGTAGGTTTAATTTGACTGGACCACATTAATATTGTGTCTGTGGTATTAGTTCAGTTAATTGTGTCTTACTATTTTACTCGTCATCATAAGATAATTGTTGTTCTGTATCGCTTCCGCGTGTGCACGACTGCACAACAATTGGTACCAGAGGTAAGGAAACCTTTACAGATTTCCAATTGTTGGATCTAGGTCAACGATAGTGATGACACTGGTCCTCTCCTTATCTTCCTAGATCCAGATTATTGAAATCGTTGTTGTTCTGTGTCGCTTCCGCGTGTGCACGACTGCACAACAATTGGTACCAAAGGTAAGGAAACCTTTACAGATTTCCAATTGTTGGATCTTGGTCAACGATATGTGACGACAATGGTCCTCTCCTTATCTTCCTAGATCCAGATTATTGAAATCGTTGGTTCATTAAGGTTTGAAGGAAAATTTTACGATTTCGGAGTTTCATAATGGTGAGTAACAAGGTTAATAGTATTAAGTTCTAGATGGAATATTTTTACGTAAAGGAAACTTTTGTTTGTGGCAGTGAAGGGTCAACTTGTGAAATAGGGGATATTTATGGCCGTCGTCGGCAAGTACAAAAATATTTCGACATGACGGAGGATTCATGGGATGATATATATGAGGGCACAAAGCACGATTGATGGATTGAGCTTTGCCCGACGGATGAGGTGATGTACAATATTATGTCATAGACTTCAGTGACATGTTTATGGTTGAAGCTAAAGGCTTGTATTTGTCAAAGTCTGTGTCTAACAAGTTGTATCTCAAGAAACACCTCTACAATTTATGCATGAAGGGACCCTAATTCCATTAACAATGAAACTTCAATAAGATAGCCAAAGATATTTTGTGTCTCGAAATAAAGTTGGAGGAGGACCAAGTGCTATTGTTTCTATCTTCGTTCTCGGGAACGTATGACTATTTGGTGACGACAATCCTCTATTGGAAGGAGAGTCTCAAGATGGAGGAGGTGACTACAACTTTTCTTAATAATGAGATTATGAAGATACCAAATTCAATTGAGGTGCCGTCAAGGTTAATTGACAATGAAGTCAAGGTTAATTGACAATGAAAGGAAAAAGTTGAAGAATATAGAGGCGAGGGAAGGGGAAATCCAAATCTAGACAGGATAGTGGTGCAAGCTTTTTCTGCAAACATGCGGGACACATGAAGAAACATTGTCCGAAGTATAAGTGCTAGTTAGAAAAAGTAAAAATAGTCAGGGTTAAGCTAGTGTTGTTACGAAAGTCGAGAAGTTATTGTGTGATGTATTTATGTTGTATAACGAGAAGAATAATTTCGTATAAACTTGGATCCTTGACTGTGGGCCTTCATACATATGTGCATGAACGGGGAGTGATCTTAACACCTATAGAGTTTAGTGGTGGTGTTGTTCTCATGGGGAACAATGCGTCGTGTAAGACCATTGGCGTAGGAAACTCAAGCTTCGTATGTTGGATGGTATGCTATTATGTTCCGGTTCCGTAGAACCAAAAGGCCGCAACTGGACGTGATGTCGTACAAGCCTAAATTGCACTTGTACAAGGCATTGATATGCACAATTGATATTTAATCTAAAAATAAGGTTATTGCAGCAGAAATAAGTCGATAATTGAAATCACAACATAATATATAAAAATGATGTATTTATTGATAATTGCAGCAGAGTACAAAGGCTCTCAATAGCCAACTGAACTTGGCTTACAACTCATGATTATAACTCTCACGAGTCACGATTACAAACGATTTACATCGTTCCATACATTATGTCCTATATAGTAACGATAACACTTTCCAAAGTAAAGCTTCAATTCGCCAACCAAATTTTTCGACGCCTCATAAATGTCCAAGCGACTCCCCGCACATGTGGAGGAGGGGGTCAGCTCATTTGGGAATGTACTGGTGAGCAGGACAAACCCAACTCACCTAAACTAACACCGTATTAATGTGAGCATAAAATTTATTAAGTGGTCTTTCTATTAGAAACTAGGGTCAATTAACATTTCATATTTGATAATATAAAGTGAAAGCAGAAAAACATATTATATCTTAATATTCAATAATATAAAGTGAACTCATGAAAAAATATATTCATATCACTTAATAGTGATTTCTTACCGACATACGATTTGTCTGTACCTGCAAACAATGATTACATATCATAAATTAAGCATCATAAGATCGTCCATGCATCATATTTGTTAAGCCTGCAAAAAAGTTGTCATTGACTCACTAGTATGCATCCTAATTGCATGACGGTACTGATGATACATCATTTTAGATTAATATTACGACATTTCCAGTACAGATAGCAAGCCTTACTAGTGAAATCTAATTTTCATGCCATTTTTCTCTCACGAAGCAATGCACTCGTACTTTTCTTTTCTCTCAAAGAAGGCACATTTGCCTATTTTTATGGCTGGGAGAATGCACTTTTCTCATTTCCTCCTAGGCTGATACGGTCCCGGTGTCCCGGATACCATTCGAGGAATCAAACCTTGTGCACAAGTTCTTGACCATGCAAGTGCGTATGCTCTAGCTACAAAAACGTAACATGCATAGTAATGAAAATCTGAAAGTAAATAAATGTAATACAATCTCCATAACATTCCTCATTCCTCGAGCTCCATGCTTGTAACTCATCCAACTTGGTAACCCATTGGTTCCAAAACGTTTCTCCCAAATCAATGGTACCAAACCATAACGCATTCTCGTAAAAGCCCAAAATACGACATCGCTAAAGAACACTCTTTCGATGGCCTAATGTCCCATCCGCATGCATCAGTTCATAACATATACAAGTCCAACATTTCAAGCAACAACAATAATATCGGTGACTTCCTTTTTTCCTTTCTCTTTTATCAAGGCATTTACGAATATATTTCGTGGGAAACAAAATAGTTCTTTTTACTAAGCGTGAAGATAAAAATAAGAACTAAGACCACTTACCTTCAACAATTGTTTTTCTGTTTTGATCATGCAGATACCGAACGATTCCTCAAAGAGGCGATTTGATGTGATGTATGATTTTTTTAACTGGTATAACCATACAAGTAAGTCATGCTCCATAAACCATCTAATACGACAAAGTTAAGCTAGTTTGCATCATTGCTCAAATCTCTCGATTTTCAGCACAACTTACATCCAATCAGCGTACTCAATCCAAGAAGCCAACACAATGCCTCTTCTCGGAGCGGGGTATTACATGTGGTGCAGACACTCATAAATGTGAGACACATTTCAGAGATAAACCAAAACCTATATCTCTAGGCACGTTGGACTCGACACGATACAAGTGTTTTCCATTAAAATCTTTGATTGGAATTGCAATTACAAACAGAACAGTGTTACAATGTAGGACTTAGATGTAGTCCTAGGAGTACACTTTTGTTTTTATTTGGGTCCTGTGTCGGTGGAGCGAGTGGTAATGCGTTGACTCCGTTGACGATCTGACGACGGTTTTAGGTTCTCTGAAGGTCTGGGTTGCTCTGGATGCCGGAGCTTGCGGAGGGGGAAGAAGACGTTGAGTGTCTCTTCCGATCTCTCTGAGCAGACGTGCGTCTCTGTAACTCTGATGATCTGGTTACTTCTGTCTTTGACGGTGTATGTCTGTATATCTCCCTCTGTGTGTGTGTAAGAAGGAAATGATCCCTCTATTTATAGCTTGCAGGCTGGTTGCTCATGCGCGCATATGTCGGATGCGCCTGGTCGTGGGAACGCCACGTGGCTGATGCTGGCGGGGGCGCATGGTTGATGCACCCTGATTCGGGGATTGAATCCTTCCTGTTGCGCCTGTGGTGCTGCGGAAGAGCTGACACGTGGCGACTGAGAGGATTCTTCGGTTGCTGAGATCTTGGGTGGTTAGCACCCCTTCGTGGACTGAACTGAGTCAAAGGACACGTGGCGCATGTCCGTAGCTCAAAGATCTCGGATTTGGTGGAGAGTGATCTGACAGGATGCGCCTGGGATTGGGCGCATGAGAAGACTTTGGCTCGTAACCTTCAGGAGTCACGAACCAGTCTGGGCGCATGGCTTTTGAGACGCATGCAAATCTTCGGGCGCACGTCTGCGGAGGCGCATGCGAGTGGTTAGTCGGCCACGTGGCTTGTAACCGTCAGAGGAGAGTAATGATGATGCTGACGTCTACGGCGCTTCGTTTTCTGCAGAAAGCTGTCGACTGTTCAGTCCTCGGGGGACGTGCTGCCAACTCTGTCACTTTCGCATTAATTGTTTGGTGGGTGACGAGCCGAAGTGGGCGCATTGATCTGCGTTCCACTAGGCGCATGGGAACGCGTGGGGCGCATCTTTATGAGGCGCTCGGTACATGGGCGCGTCTGTATGATGCGCGGTATCTGACCGGCGCATCTGTTGCATGACGCATCTTTGATTGGTCCGACTGTTGAGTTCTTCGAGTGCTTTAAATAGCCGTTTTGACTTGGCTGAATTCGAGGAGGCAAATTCATCATCGTAAATGCAAGTTCATTGCGCTAACTTCGGGAAGGTTGCCACTTGGCGCATGGGTTTGATTTTTCCTGGCCTATAAATAGCAACAATTTGAGAGAGTTTTGTTGTCTCTCCCTTGACTTCTCGACGAAGATGAACTTCTTTGCCCGAGTACATTCTGTTGCCAAGATGCTCCCCAGGGTGAAGATGCGTCGAGTCGTCTTCGTATGCAGTCGTGAAGGTGACTGTTACATCCAAAAGTCGGGATCGCAGGGTCCCGACGCAGGCCGAAGGTGCCTGTTGCATCCAAAGATCGGGACGTTAGAGTCCCGTCTTTGTTATGCTGGAAGAGCCGCAGTTCGGAATTGCGGTGCTCTCCTCTTCCTTGGGCTTTGGAGAGCTCTTTCTCCTGCTAGAGTGGGGTTGATCGTCCGCTCTTGTTATGCTCAAAGCTGCTCCTTTAGCCAAAGCACTTGATCGGATCGAAGTGGAGCGCATATGCTGAGACTTCATGATGCGCCTGACTGAGACGCTGAAGGGACGCGCCTGACTGAGACGCTGAAGAGATACGCCTGACGGAGGATGCGCCTGGCAGGGGGCGCATGGCAGTTTGCTGCGCCTGGCTGTAGTCTTAGGATATTTCTTTTTTGTAGAAGTTCTCCTTTTGTAAAGCCTTTCTTTAGACATGTAATAGACTTTTATATGAAATAAAAATCTTCTTTTGATGTCTATACTTTTGCCGTCCTTTGCTGTGCCAAGTACTTCGTTTGAGCTCCCTGGCGCATGTTTGTTAAGCGCATAGGAATTCTGGCCTATAGATGTGCCTGAAATTCCATGCTTCTACAACAAGTTTGTTGGCTAAGCGATTTGCTGAAGATAGTAAAGGGTAATCTCGTGGTCACGAAGGGAAATAAATTGTCGTCAAACTTGTATTAGTTGGATGGGAGCACAATTACAGATGGTGCGACCGTCATTACAAAGAAAAAAGGTGGAGGGTAAGTTCAAGTCCATCTTGACTTTCCATTCGAGTAGTCCAATTGGAGGAATGTTCTCGGCCTCGATAGGAAGGTTGAGGTGCATTTTCTCAGTTCCAGGATAAAGATAGTGTTAGTGGCCAGTTGTATTTTCTCGGTTCAAGGGTAAAGACCGTTAGTGGCCAATTGCAGTTTCTCGGTACTGGGATAAAGACTGTTGTGGTAACATTTCACAATTCTAGGGTAACCAGTTTCGCAGTTATGGATAAAGACCGTGGTGGATCCATTTTTTTGGTTATGGGCAAAGACTATCTTGGAGGCAGTTTAGTTTTGCAGTTCCGGGATAAAGACTGTGGTGGATGCAGTTTCGCGGTTGTGGAGACAAAGACTGTGGTGGAGGGTTTCTCGGGTCAAAAAACCTTTGTAGTGGCAAGGTGTAGTTTTGCGGTTCTGGGATAAAGACTATGGTAGATGTAGTTTTGCGATTCTGGAGGCAAAGACCGTGGTTGAGACAATTTATCGGTTCTGAGAAAAAGATTGTGTTAGAGAGTTTCTCAGCTATGGACAAAGACCATGTTAGTGACCGTACTCGGTTTTGGTCCAAATTGTGGCTAGTTTCGCGATTCTAGCTAAAGACTGTGTCGGTAGGAAATAAAATCAAAGTCATAGCTAAAGCTAAAGGAGTACTAAGTATCAAGATACTCTCATGAGGTGGCTGGTAGAACAACTGGTCGATACACCAATACACGACTTACTACAACCAAAATAGTGTTAGCGGTACACTGTCAGTCTACTGTCGGTACACTGCCAATCTATCAGAATTAACACATTATGTTCCAATAAGTCTTGGGGGTTTCCAAAAACTTTCTACACAGCATACTGTCATTGTACCTCCAGAGTTGGGACTGGTCATATTTAGTGTGTGGTTCATATCTAAATTAGCAAAATCAATGGGCAAGATTGCTTCCGACTTTGGGAAAGGTTGGGAATCCTAATTAAGGATCTCCCCGTGCCCTAGGATTGATTGTCAAAGTTGTAAGGAGAATATCAAGGGAGGGTTGTTAACGGAGGCATCAAGAGGAAGAATGAGAGAGCTCGTTGGAGGTTTCGTGTGTAATCCTTGTAAGGATCTCTCGTTGATTCAATAGTTATTTCTCCTATTGTCCCGTGTAGAGTAGGTCGAGTTTGACTGAACAACGTTAAATATTGTGTGTTCTTGTGTACTATTAGTTTAGTTAATTGTGTCTTGCTGTTTTACTCGTCGTCATATGGTTATTGTCGTTTGATGTCGCTTTCTTGTGTGCATGACCACAACAAGGATTAGATAAAGATGCAATCTTTATAGAAATTATATACCAGGAAGTTGTTTCTTATTTGTCTTTTTGTTTTTTAGAAATATTATGTTACATTAAGAGTATTATGATGCTTGTTTATACGTGGGATTGTGAAAATCACTACCCAGATTATTGTAAAAGCCTTAATCCGAAGGCGTTTTGCTGATGTAATTCATGCTATGTATTCATTTTTTTAGTTTGTCTATGACCAACAATAATTACGTAATAATACGAAGACTTTGCTTATTCTAGACCCACTAAATGATACACTCAATTCTCGAAGTTTAGTTAGTTGTGCTCTGGTGGTGCATATTGGGGATTTGCTTTTCGTAGTGGATTGTGAGTAACAAGACTTACTGAGAATGAGAATGCAATAACTCCAGTATGGGGAAAGAATGAAACCCAACAAATAAAGACCTATGTTGCACTCATACTCCTTTAAAGGAACGTATTCATGTTTGTACTCGCATATCAAATGTGTCCGACATGGTACTTCCTTGGCATTTATGTCGGCTAGGGATCACATGTCTGTGCTCCCAAGAAACCCAAAATATCATCGAAAGTGATTATGCATGGTCGTGATTGTACCAAACATAATTGAGATATGATATAACTTATTTTTTGTATCAAATTCTCTCTAGAACTTTTCGAAACCTAGCTACTACCTAATACATACATAAACATAGATATTATTAGGATCTAATGAATGAAATATGCATATAAATATATTTTCGTGTGTATACATAAACGTATACATATCATACCCATGTCTTTGGATTTTCTCAAGATGCCATATTCTGTATCATATTGTGTTTATATCCGGATTAGTACCCGTGCCTATGCCATAGTTTGTCGGTCGATACCGATATGATGCGGTCGATAACGATATGATACGGTCGATACTGATATATTTTGGCATGTCCCGATCCTATACCGGCTGCTACCGATACTGACCGATACCGACGTTAGGGATCTCTTTTTCAGTCAATTTGGCAGAGAAAAATGAAAAAAAAAAGACCAATCAGCAAGGGTGTAAAAACATATTAGATGTTGCAAAAGCATATAAATGAAGAAAAGTTATTTATCACACGTAAACCAACCAACATCGATGACTATTATATTTCAAAACTATTACGAAACAACAAAATAATTAAAATTATGCCTAAATGTACAAAATATTTTTTCTAAAATTTAAAAATTTATTAATAGTTAGTTGTTTTCAGATACCCAAAATTCCGATACTCTGATCCGAAACCGCCGATACTACCGATACCACCGATCACGATAGTTATAGGAAGGGTTCAATATCGATACTGCGAACCTTGGAAACAAGTCATGGACCGGCGCACCTTACTTCCTACTATATAGATATATGTATTCTATTATATAGTTATGTTTTATAATAAATTCACATCTAAGCTGTAGTCCAGTTGGTAAACGTATATGGTTTTCATCAAGAGGGGTCAATTTCAATCATCAATATCTTCTTAAATTTTAATCGAAGATACTTTTGCCTCCCCTCAATTTTTTTCCTTTTGGTTTAAGGTATTTTCACCCTGAAACAAGTAATGAGAGAGTGACATAAGAGGATACATTAAAGACATGATGCAGATATACAATGGTTCAAACTGCAGATATATTATCTTCTAAACAGCTAGCATCTCCTTAATGAAATGGTATTAACATGCTTGTCAATACTAAGATAATTTTACTAACATTAAACTCAAAAAGAACAAAGAAACGACACTAACATACCAGGAATAATGACTAACTACCATGCTTATTGTTCACATTTCATAACGACCACTAACTTCCCAAATAAATTGCGGGAGTACTGCCACTTAAAAAGGGTCTAACAACTTCTTAATTGCTAGGATACAATACAAAAGATAGCCCACTAGGCCAACTTCCGCGAGCGTTTGTACAGCTATGTCAGATCAAATTTGGATTGGGAATGGCTAGGCTGACTTTAGAAATGGTTTGGTGATTGGCATCAGCTTCTTATATATTTGGACTAAGAGTAGTTATACTATCCCAAGTTTGTGTATACCAGTCAAAACTCACTTGCAGATGCTAGCTCAATCAAATAGTCTTCTTAATCAGCACACAGACTACAAAGCAAGGTTTGCACTATCGGTATCAGAATCAGTATCGGATCCTTCCTCTGAAGTATCGGTATCGGCAATATCGATAATTTCGGATCGAAATATCGGATTTTTTGGTATCGGAAAACAAATAATTATTAATAAATTCTTAAAAGTTTAGAAAAAAATATTTTATATAGTTAGACATAATTTTAAGTATTTTTTGTTTTGTTTCTTAGTAGTTTTGAAAGTGAATGAAATAATAGTTAATCTTGCTGATTGGTTTACCTACGATAAATAAGTTTTGTTCATTTACATACTTTTACACCCTTACTAATTGGTCTTTTTTGTTCAATTTTCTCTGCCGAATTGACTGAGAGAGAGACTCCCAATGTTGGTATCGGATTGGGACATGCCAAACCATATCGGTATCGGCCAATACTGCAAACCATGCTTGTTTCAAACAAGGTTCGCAGTATCGGTATCAGACCCTTCCTATGAGTATCGGGATCGGCGGCGTCGGCATTATCGATGGTTTCAGATCAGGGTGTCGAATTTTTTGGTATTGGAAAACAAATAATTATTAATAAATTTAAAGATTTTTTTTAGACATTTAGGCAAAATTATAAGTATTTTATGTGTTCTTCAATAGTCGTTTTGAAATTTAATGAAATAATAGTCACCATTGCTGATTCCTGATTGGTTTACATGCGATAGATAATTTTTTTTTCTTTTCATTTACATGCTTTTACAACCTTACTATGCTTTTACATCCTTGTTGATTAGTCTTTTTCGTTCAATTTTTTTTTTCCGAGTTGATTGGGAAATAGACCCCCGCAGTCACTACCGGTCGGTATCGGATCTGGACATGCCAAACTGTATCTGTATCGGATCGGTATCGGTTGATACTGCAAACTGTGGTTTCAAATTGGCTATGTTGCTATGGGTCTACGGCTCAATGCAATCGCCGCATCATTTTATCCCCTCAGACAACTGTCTATGGAGGTTTCTCTGATATACTTCATAGGAGTTTCTAACAGATCTTGATCATAAATCTCACATATTGAAGAAATAATTTCTTGCAGCCTTCTTCTTCTGTCTTCATAACTTTACAAGTGATCCAATTTTTTTTCTTAGGGCCATGATATCTTCTGTAAACTACTAACCTCTTCCTGTCTCACTTTGACTTTGATCATGGTTGCTAAATTCTCGTATTCACGTATGACGTAGATGATGGTTGCTAAGTTTGTTTATAAAAACTATCTAGTGTATGCTCTTCTAAGATGTATATGTACTTTTCCTGTAATGGACTGTGATGATTTTTGTTCTATGAACAGATTTGCGCAAGTTGTTGGAAGATGCCTCGTCAAGATGGCTTCGTCCCAATGAAGTTCTTGCAGTACTGTGTAATTACAGATATTTTAAAATCCAGCCTCAACCAGTTGATAAGCCTGAGAGTAAGATGGAAGTCTCTTTTTTTTCCCATTATCTGTAGCCATCTTTTTTTCCCTCTTAAAAGTACTTTCTGCATTGGAGGCTTGCACATTATGTACTGTGTGAATCCATTCTGCATTAGATCGTTGCACACAGGAGTTTTTGTCCAATCAAGGTATACACTTTAATCTGATTTATACTAAGTGCAATAAGTTTCATTTTATCCTTGTCTAAAATATGAAATGAGATATGTAAAATGCTCTATTCATCTTCCGTTTAATGTCGGAAACGAAGATCACATGCAACACTATCGAAACTATATGCAGATAACTTGGAACATACGTCTATTTGATTTTTTAGGATGACAGCACTTCCGTAGAGAATTTGTTTGACTATCCTTATATATTTGGCAATTGTAGGTTTATCGTCAATGATTCAAATCTTAAACCAAATGTAAATAGCAAATTATATTTGTACTTTTTGGAAATGTTTTAGGGTTTTCTAGTTACCCAATCAGAAAAACATCACCTTGGATAGTAACATAATTATGGTGTTATGCTTAATACAACTCAATTTTCCATAACAAATTATATTAGTTAACTGTAGACTTAAAACTGATCTAGGGATTATTGCAAGAACTTTTAAACTGTTTTTTTTAAAAATTTTTATATGTTTTACTAAATAGATAACTGAGTTCAAGTTAGACTATAATTTTTTTTTTAAACTTTATTGGTTTGTAATTTTTGGGAGCCAGTCTAATTGTATATTCCTTGAAGGTGGTTTGTGTGCCTCTGGGTATACTGTAGGGTTTTAACTTTTTACCTACTTTCTAAGCTATATATCAGCACTCAATTTGTTCTAATTGTTTCTCCTTGCAACTTCAATATGTTTAGGTGGTCGTGTTCTTTTATTTGATCGTAAAATGCTGAGGAACTTCCGTCAAGATGGTCATAGGTGGAAGAGGAAAAAGGACGGAAAGTCTATCCAAGAGGCCCACGAAAAGTTAAAAGTTAGCCTCTATTCACTTACATGTGGTGTAGTAATATCTTGATATATCTTGCTTAACATTGTTTTTACCTTATTAGTTGTAGCAGTCGTTTGTAGGTATTACTATATACTATGTCACTTTCACCCTCCATGCACTTTTCACTCAAATGTTTAATGATTCATATCCTATTGTATAGTAATTTATGAAAACTGCAAACTAGATTTAGCTTTACTTTTTTTGACAAGGTAATTTTCAGTGACTCATCTTACCTAGAGGCTTGGGACACTCTTGTAAAAAAAAGCCCCGATGCTCTTGAATTAGGCTCTATATGGTGCATCCATTGCATATGAGTCACATGAGTCTTCGTTTTTTTTCATGTAACTTATGGTTAGAAGTTGCAGTCCATTACCCATTGTGCATTACTGTATTACTTTGAATGTTAAAATTAGATAAAATAAAGGCTATTTTGCACTTAAATACCTTGAACTGTCAACTTTTGGCACTTCAATACTTGATATATCTTAACATCGTTTTTACCTTATTAGTTGTAGCAGATATTTGTAGTATTAGTATATTACTATATCATTTATTCCACCCTCCATGCACTTTTCACTCAAATGTTTAATGATTCATATACTATTGTATAGTAATTTATGACAACTAGATTTAGATTTATTCTTTTGACAAGGTAATTTTCAGTGACTCACCTTACCTAGATGCTTGGGACAAATCTTGTACAACAAGCCCCAATGCTCTTGAATTAGGCTCTTTATGGTGCATCTATTGGATATGAATCATATGACTCTTCATTTGCCCCCTATAATTTATGGTTAGAAGTTGCAGTCCACAGCGCCTTTTGCATTACTTTATTGCTTTGAATATTAAACTTAGATAAAATAAAGGCTAATTTGCACTTAAATACCCTGATATGTCAATTTTTGGCACTTTAATACCCTGAAAGTTTTTTTTGGCAAGTTAATACCTTTAATTGTCTAAGTTCTGGCAAGTTGCTCCCACCGTAAACATGATGTTTCACTTAAAGGTCCCTCTACAATTTTAAAATTATCTGAATAAAATATTATCAATAAAACATCAATTAAAAATAAAGAACCAAAACTATAATCACCATCTTCGACACGGCAAAAGAGTGTTAGAGGGGCTAGGGTTAGTTTAGAGAAAAATATGATATTATTATTTTAATCAAGTTTTAATAATTTTTGAGATAAATAATGAATGATTAGGTTAGGATTACGGCATCATGGTCTTTTGTCTTTACTGTTACCTTTAATTTTTAAAAGATGATAGTTTAGGGTATTTGAAAATAGAAAAAGGTTTAGGATATCAACTTGCCTAAAAAAGTAGTTCAAGGTATTAAAGTGCCAAAAATTGATGAGGTATTCAAGTGCTTATAAGCCTAAAGTAAATGCTTGTTGGGAATGGATAGGCATTTTGGTTATTCCGGTCAATAGATAGTCGATACCATGAATTATAGTGCCTTTGAAATGTCTTCCATTTATAATTTGTTTTTATTTTCTTGATTAAAATGTTTTTTGGGGGTTTGGGGGGGGGGGGGGGGGGGTGCTCTGTTTTTTTTATTTTTATTTTTTACTTTGTAGTTTTTTTAGTAGTAGGAATTGGATTGGACTTTTACTGAAATCAGCCTTATAACAATTGTTATCTGTGATAGTATATAAATCCAGTTGATAGGTCGTGTTTTGTAGTTAAATTTGGTTTGTCCTTTCAGAATAAGTTTCTTCAAGATGACCTGGGACTTTCCACTTTAGGTTATGTTTCCCTTTTCCTTTCGCAACATGATTACAGATTGGCCAGTAGAAGAAAATATCATGCGCAAAATGTGAATTTATGCAGACTGCATTTGCAGGTGCGAAAGACGATGGATACAAACGTAGCTATGGTGAATTTGGAGTTATCAACTTCGTTATTAAGATTTTGTTCTTTTTCAGTAGTTTGCTTTTATCTTGCAAGGAAATGGACACCAGATATGTGACATGGGCACAGTGAGAGTGACAGGATACTGATTGTGGCTTGTCCATGTACGTCTTCATGTATCCATGTCGGACAAGATGGATACAACATCAATTTTGGAGTATCCCGTGCTTCCTTGACCCTAGCATTCTCCATTTAGTCCTAGTATGCAGGATGCCCTTTTCCGAGGTTCTTGTGTATGATCTGTTCACCAATGTGTCCAATAAAGCTCAAATCTCATCATGGACACAGTGACAGTGACAGGATACTGATTGTGGCTTGTCCATGTGGAGTTTCATGTATCCATGTCGGACAACATAGATACAATATCAATTTTGGAGTATTCCGTGCTTCCTTGACCCTAGCATTCTCCATTTAGACCTAGTATGTAGGATGCCCTTTTCTGTGGTTCTTGTGTATGATCTGTTCACCATTGTGTCCAATAAAGCCAAAATCTCGTCATGTCAATGTCAAATACTTGTGTTATGCTAGCCGTGTACATAGTTTGAATGTGCTATGTCTAAGTTAGTAGAGATACTTTGCTAATTTATGTATTTTCTTTAACACTTAACTATGTCTTGATAAAAATCTCTTTACTTTTCTTGTCTGGCACAAGAAAAACCTTTCCTAACTCGTGTATTTTTTTTTACAGATTGGCAATGAAGAAAGGATTCATGTGTACTATGCACGTGGTGAATATGAGCCTAGTTTTTACCGCAGGAGTTACTGGCTGCTTGATAAGTATGTTCCTCCTTTCAGCTTATTTCCATGACTTTGTAATGTTCGGTTGCTGTTGCAGTGTTATCTTCAGATACATGCCACGTTTTGGTTCAAGTTTTGTAGCTTCTGTATAAAATGTCATGAGAGCAAACTTTATGGTTATTACTACTAAGACATTTACTTCTTAGAAGTTCCCACTTGTGCTTTCTGACACACTTCTATTGCATTATCTCTTACTGGGCTCTTCCCACACACTTCTATTAAATTGTTATAAACCTAAAACTACTTACTGATACTACTGTTTACTGGTTGATCTTGTATTGGGTTATGGTGAGTTTACATAACTTAATTCTTTGGTAAAAGGTATCATGTTTCAGCCATATTCCAAAAGATGAAGCTCAACCTAAATGCTCAAATAGAGTTCCATTTATGATCCTGTTAAATAAAAGATATGGGGTTTATAAATAAAGCCTGAAGTATGAAGAAGAGCAATCCCTCCTAACGATGCTCTTTGAGGTTTATCCTTGACTTAAATCTTATTAGCCACAATCATTTACCTAGTGCCGGCCACCAGCAGAACCACTCACCTCCATGGTCATGAATTTGTGGCCTACAAATTGGATGAACAAAACCTAGACCCTAATATAACCGACTGGAAAAATGTGATTCATGTAGCAGTGTAACTAACCCTAATTTTTTGTGATGTTGGAATTGTTCTTGTTGATGCTGCTGCAGCTATTGTGCAAAAGATGTCGCTCTTGTTAATTTTCGTTACTTTTATTTCCCTTGTGATCTTTAAAATGCAAAGCAAATGAAATCAAATACTTTAATATTACTCCAATCCTGAAAGGCCAACTGAATAGGATCAAATCCTGTGATGTTTTCCCATGCCAATGTATGTAGAGAAAAGCTTGTTTTGAGCATTCTTATTTCCTCGTAGTAACAGCTTGAGAGGCATGACCCAGCCAGTTAAGACTAGGGACACAACACCGACATAAGTGCACACCAAAAAGGCTGACTGGCTGGTCCATTCCAAGGTCCAACTATGCCCTTTTTAACTGCAAGACATAAATACACACTATTGGAGCTAGAAGTACTGCAGCTACTGGCGCCATAGTTTCTCTCCAATGGATACTCGTTAACGGATTTAGATTGTACTCATTCAAATTATCAGACTTGATGAGGCCGTGTGCCAGAATTGTGTAATGTGCATGCGGACTGCCTGCCTTGGATGTGGGAGAGATGAGCTTCAAACCAAGGTTTGCATTTTCGATTTCTTCTTATGAATATCATGATCTGTTGTTTCGGATCTTTCGGATCAGAGTTTTGAAGTTCTTGGTTCAGAGCGAAAAAAATAAACAATTGTATAAAAAGAAATAAAATATTCGATACATTTATGCATACTCTTATATATAACTTGTGAGATATTATTCTTCAATTTACTTTCTTTTAGACAAACTACTAAAATATACATGTAGATCACGATCGATCTTGGTATCGAAGCTTTGAGTATAAGCGAGTTACGGATATACCTTCAACGCAAGATTGAACCGGGTTCCTCCTACGATCTTTTGAAAACACGGTCGTTGAAGAATCCTACGAGAAGAGACTCCTTTAGTGCCATCTTGCAATGGAATTCTCACGTGAGATGGGAAAGAGGAGAGGAAGGAGGCAAATTGCTTTGGAGGCAAGTATTATGATTAGGGATTATGGTTGAGAACACCCCTCCTTATATAGGCAAGTAGGAGTCTTAATGGGTGCTTACCATATTGCACGCGGCCCACATGGCCGACCACTAGTGACTGGACCCAATCTGGACCAAACAAGTCTTTGCTCATAATGGGTGCACTCATCGTGTTCTCCTGCCCTAAGTAAGATTATTTATCTATGCAATGTGCGACCATGATGACTTACAAGCAAAGCACATTAAACCAAATATCCCTAAGAAACCAGTATAAGGATAACCCCTATCACAAAAACAAAATCCTGATAAGGAACTCATGTACCTCATATCAACTCGCGTTGTCTTATTTGAATCTCTCTCAATCCCTCGATGGAGAGTTCCAAATATCATTGTCTTGTTATGATTCATTCACACTTTCTCGTAATCCTCGGGTGCACATAAAATTTGGCCAGTGACTAATCATAAGAAATGACTCATTATCTTCTTTCTATCTACTGCAACTGTTTCCGTTATTATTGTGAGCTTCCAATCACTCTTCTTTGATGTACCATATTGATTAGATCATACAAGGAAGCGTGTCAAAGTAGCCGTCGTTGACTTGGAGAGTTGGAGCTTTACCGTATGGACATGGGTCTCTAAGGGTATTGTTGTTATCAAGGTTCATAGTATCGGTATCAGATTATTCCTATGAGTATCGGGATCGGTGGTATCGGCAGTATCGTCAATTTTAGATTGGACTTTTAGATTTTTGGTATCGGAAAGCAAATAATTATTAGTAACTTATTAACATTTTAGAAAATACATTTAGGGACAATATTTTGTGTTGTTTCTTAGTAGTTTTGAAATTGAAGGAAATAGTATTCACCCTTGCTGATTGGTTTACATGCGATAGATAAGTTTTCTTCTTTTACAATCTTATTATGCTTTACATCATTGCTGATTGACCTTTTTTTCGTTATCTTTTTTTGCCGAATTGACCGGAAAAGAGACCTCCAATGACAGGATCGGTCAGTATCGGATCGGGACATGTCAAACCGCATCGGCTGTATCGAATCGATATCGGACGATACTGCAAACATTGGTCGTTATACACCTTAGTGCACAACATACTCAGTCAAGCCTCAGAACTCAGACAACAAGTAGGGATCCATTCTTCGCTCTCTGCCGCGGTCGACGTAGCACACGTTATATGAAAACGTAACACGACGGAGTGACTCTCCCATAGAGCATGTCTATGTAAAAAAAACATACGGTCCTAGCCCAATCGCTCTTCTGGATGTTCGCTAACCGATACCCTTGCGTTGTCTTTCTACAAGCGACAACCATAATAGATTATCTTGCTGTAAAACTTGTCATAGAAGGTGGAGTTCTTCTAAGTTAGCCAGACTATGCATAATAGTCAACAACCTCCTCCCAACTATTCGGGACGACCATTAAATGCTACTACTATTGAATTTGCCGTAGTCTTTAGTGCAATACAACTATTCCCAACACATTTGTAGGACATACTACATCTCATCTTTCACGCACCCTTATGGTCGTTGAAGACGGGTTATTCATGTGAGTGAATTGACCGTATACCTACTCGACATACTTGTTTGACATTGATTATGACACCAAATTTCCTTGTACACTTCTATACTAAAAATAACAACTAAATTATAGAATTAAATGATATGTATTAGACCTTTAACACCCTTCTAATGGGCTTGTCCAGGATTAGCCTAGTAGCGACTCACAAGTCCTATCGTAAAGGCTATCTCAAGGCGAGTACGATTCTTGACATACATCAAGCTCCCAACTGCGCTAGCATAGAGTACTCTTTCCAATAGTTTCTTTCCCTACAAACGTTTAGGACACTATTTGCTATTCTTGATATGTCTCGAAGCAACTGGAGATCTAATGGGCTTGTAGTTAGACATATCCAATTGGTCTAATATCTTCCTTACGTATGTCTCTTGAGACAGACCAATGATCTTCTTAGAGCGATTTTTCTGGATATGTATCCCGAGAACATATCTTGCATATCTGTGTCCTTCATCTCGAAGGTAAAAGATACCCCTAGTGGCGTCAATCATCTCTATAGTTTTGCCTACCAACAATCCGTCGTCAATATATAATGATAAGATCATAAAGCTCGTCAGATTGTTTTATATAATACGCATTGGTCTTCTTCGATCATGGTGAAGCCATATGAAGTAACAACTTTATCAAACTGTATGTACTACTGTCTGGATAGTTTTTTCAGGATGCAGATGGACTTTTTGAGCCTGCATACTTTGCACTCAAGTCCTCGGAGCTCGGAATTAGTTGTCCAATCCATATATATCTTTTATCTAGTTTAGATAAAGGAAGTGGTCTTGACGTCCATCTGGACTAGCTCTAGAAAAGTCCTCGAGGAAAGTGACATCTCGTGACTATCTCAATCACGGTTCTATATTGCTACTCGCCTATTGGCATATCCCTTAGAGTGCTTGGAAAAGCATACGAGGATACACTTTTTTTCCCTATAGTTGCTCCACTTTTCTTCCCTATAGTTGCTCCACTTTTCATGCGGATGAGAAGTGGTGTGCACGAATGCGACGCATCCCCATGAACGATGTGCCCCAAGTTGGGCTTCTTGCTAGTCCATCTTTCGTATGGTGTGGAATCAATAGTTTTAGAAGGTATACGATTAAGTACGTAGACAACAATTAATACTGCGTCTCCCCGATACAAAATTGGAAGATTCATCCGCGCCATCATACTCCTAACCATGTCCAATAGTGTCATATTCCTCCTCTCTGAAACACCGTTTTGTTGCGGTTTTTAAGGAATGTTTAGCTGATGGACAATCTCTTTAGTCTTACATAGTTTTCAAGCCTCTTCAATTAGGTATTCCCCACTTCGTTCATGTAGCGCTTGAAATAATTCAATGCTTCATATCGATGTTTGATCAAATACACGTGGCCATATTTGAAATAGTTGTCTATAAATGTGATAAAAGTATGGGAATCCGTTTCCATCATTCTGATTTAATGATCCATAGATGTCCGAGTGGATTAACTGCAATGGTGCAGTCGCCTATTTGGCCTTGCCGAATGGTTTTTTTGTGGATTTCCCTGCAAAGCATTACTCACAAGTGGACATTTCAACTTAGCTGCCGATCCCAATTGTTCGACCTCCGCTAGTCTGGTTAACATGTCCGGATATGTCATAATCTATTTTGCCAAGTATTGTAATCCACTGATTGAGAATTTAAGGCTTACACGGATCTTCAACAGTCGTTAAACCATTATTCAAAAAATCAGTACAATGCAAAGTTTTGTTTAAAAAGAAACTCATCGAACTACTATCGGATCTCATATCAAATCCTAGACCCAGAAGTGCTATAACCAATAGTAGTTTTCGCTGAATTCGTGGAGGGTGAAGTACATCGTAAAGGATCCACGACTGTCCTAGACTAGTCATCAGCTTGTATGTTCCGATACCCAACGCCTCTACGTAAGGGTGATTTCCCATGTATACTTTCTTGCTCCCGGAAGCTACCCGACGAAACTATACAAATCCATCTCTTTCCTTGCTATATGGTAGGCGGCGTCGAAATCTACGACCCATGAAAAGGAGAATCAATACTACTAAAGCTAGCGTAAAAACCACAAAGAAAGAAGGATTCAGACATACCTTTTTTGGCTCTGGACACTTTCGAGCATAATGGCCCTTCTGACCATAGTTGAAGCACTTCACTTGCTTTTTGTTATGTACTCTTTAGCCTCTTCTTGTGGGTTTGGCTTCACCTGTATCGAACTCCCTTTTCCCATTTAGCATCTTCAGCGGTGTTGCCCAAGGACTATGCGCTGGAAGTTCACATTCAAAGTAGTTGTAGCTTCAGGCCTTTGCATCTCGATGCGTTCAGCTTCTAGCTCAAGCTTCGCCTGAATGTTGTCGAATTTTTTAATTTTCGGTTAACTGGTCATGGGGTTCTTCATGCTGTTCCATGAAGCAGACAAAGAACAGATGATCGCTTGGACCTGCTGTTTGTCGGACATATTGGATCTGCTATCCCAAAATCTCAGATCGGGACGACGTGAGTAGCATATGTGTCATCATGTCTTGGTTCGATTTCATCTTATATGAATCAAACCGCAGAGATAGGATGCACAACCTAGTTGTGAGGTATGTCCAAACCTCGATTTTAGTGCATCCTAAAGTTTCTTTGCTGAGGTGTAGCATTCAAACTCACCAATCAGGTCGTTCTACATCGCTACCATCATGATGAAGCGTGCAAACTTGTCCTTGACTCCTTGGCGCACCACTTTTGGTACGCCTTAGAGTCGCTCCGGTGCAGGGGCTTAGTGTCCTGCTCTGGTTCAACTATCCCCTAATCTATTGTGTTCCGGCTCTCAAGCTTCATTCAACAAGTATTGGATCTTGCGGCGAAAGATATATTATTGCCGTTCAGCTTCAACCCTTTGGTGAGCTTGGCAACTACATTTTTGGCAATCATCTGAAACTGAAAGATACATAAATGGATTTTGTTAATTATCAATATTGAATGTCATAATTGTCCTTCATCCAATGAACTATTTTCCAAAATGAATTTGTCTTTTAAGGGTGTGAACCAGAACCAAGTACGGTTACTTGGAACCAATTCTCCCTTCTTCAAAGGTTCGAAAACTTGGAAAATCCTGCGTTTATAGAAGGGTGTGACTTTCATGTTGAGTCATCTACATGTTATAGTTACCACAAAACAATGTAACTAAAGCTTCTTTTATTTTTGCATTTAACTACCAGGTGCATATTACACAAATACGCAAAGGGTCGTACCGAATAGTTTAGCCGTTAAACTCTCCACTTGTGTTGGACTTCAATATAACTAAAATTTCTTTTATTTTTACATTTAACTACTAGGTGCGTATTACACAAACATGCAAAGGGTTCTGCCGAATAGTTTAGTTGTTAAACTCTCCACTTGTGTTGGATTTCACCAGGCTTACTTGTTGAATATGCTTACTGGCTACTAGATTTGACTGGGGCATTTAAAGCCACCTGCACCCTTTCCAATGTGTCGAGTTTAAGAAATTGTTATTCGACTGGAGGATTCATGCAAATTTCTAGCCTAAGTTTGGGCCTAACGCCGCAAGCAACACCACATATATGTTATAATCATGGCAACAAACACACAAAAGCATTTGTACACAAGCAACATCACAGATATGTTATAATCCATTATAATAATGTAATATATTATTAGATCGTCAAGAAGGTGCTACATAACCTTCAACATAATAATTTCTTGGATATTGGATACTGCTGCTATCTCCTGTTTTACTACTGCTATGCTACATGTAATAATAGTAATTATGAGCTGGAGACCTTCAAGAAGGTGCTACATAACCTTCAAAGTGAGACTCCAAAATAACTAAGGGTATGACAACATGCCATGTGGAGCAATTGATGAAGCTACTAATTAGGAAGGTTCACACTATCAGTATCGAAATCAGTATAGGACCGTTACTATGAGTATGGGTATCGGCGATGTCGGCACTATCAACTGTTTTGAATCGAAGTATCGGATTTTTTGGTATCGGAAAACCAATAATTTTAATAAATTATTAAAAATTTAGATAAAATATTTTATACCTTTAGGTATAATTTTAAATATTTTCTATGTTGTTTCTTAATAGTTTTGAAATTGAATGAAATAATAGTCACCTTTGCCGATTGGTTTACTTGTTGTAGATAAGTTATCTTCTTTTACATGGTTTTACAACCTTATTATGCTTTTATACCCTAGTTGGTCATTTTCATTTAATTTTCTTTGTCGAATTGACTGAAAAGAGGTCCCCGGTGTTGATATCGGTCGGTATCGGATTGGGACATGTCAAACCGTTTCGATATCGGCTGTATCAGATTGGTATCGGCCAATACTGCAAACTATGCTAATTAGACATTTGCGTTGATGATCCGTGGGCTCTGATTTGGCTAAGCCCTAAAACATGATTAAGTATATTTAATTCTAATGTCATGTTAAAGGCCATATGTTGACTTCCTATTCCTTAAGGTGGACAATTGGTAGGCTCGCCATCAGGGTGGAGCCAACTTTTTATTCTTGTGGGACGAAAAAAGTTGCTTATAGGGAAAAAAAAATCCGAACTAGAAGTTTTCTAAAATAGCTCATGAAAACTTGATTATATACTCCTATTCTTCACGAAAATTACTACGAAAAAGTTAATTTTTGAAAGCTTAAATTGAAAAATCTACAAAAAAAGTATTTTATCTTTTTCTTCTTTTAATTATAACCCTACAAAAAAAGTTATAAGAATAATTCATACGACTATATTTTCCAAATAAATCTAATTTTTTTTACATTAGAATGTACAATGCTGAACAAGAGATGCTCCCATAAGGAGGAATGATAACACAGTAGTTAATGGAGCCTCTAGGACTAGAGGTAGGCCTAGACGAACATGGCTTTAAGTGTTAAGAAGGATATTGATTTTGTTAGTGTTAGAGAGGAAGTGGCCCTTAAAAGAGCTGAATGGAAAGAGGATTCAAACAACTGACTCCATAAATTTGGCATAAAGGCTTTGTTGTTGTTGTTGTTGTTAGATTAGAATGCTAAGACAACATTAACATGGTAGTATAGTTTTTTGCTCTTACGTCTTTTATAGATTTTTTTTGTTCTTTAACAAAAATAGAAACAAATACTACATAAAATCAATATATTAGAATTATGAAATAATTAAAATATTACAAATTTAAGTACTGAACAGTTACCTCTGATGATTTAAATTTTATCACTATTATTTTGTTGTCACTAGTTTGTTATATCTCCTACGTGGTTAAACAGAATTTAAAGGAAAATTATATGGGACATGACAAAATCTGATTGGAAGGATAAATTGCAAGGCAATTTAAATAGATATTCTTTTATACATATTAATATTATATTATATCTTATATGGGATTACGTTGTTAAATAGATAAGTAAAATAACATGGTACAAGTGGCAAATTATGGTTGGGACTTGGGAGGATAAGATAGTGGGCAATTTAATTTGATATCCCTATATATAAGGGAACTTCCCAAATTTTAGGGTGGGAATTACCCACCCTTGCATACACCTAGCTCCGCCTTTACTCATCATTCTATAAATTAATTCCCGTTTACAGACGAAATAGGTAAATCCTGGATATACACTTTGGAGTGTATGACAGTCAATACAATGCAAAGTCTTAAGTATTGGTGCAAAAAGAACAATAGATTTGGAGGTTCTGACACCTACCAATTCAAAAGACTGAAACTGATAGGAAGGATTTGAAACCAAAACTGAAATCGAGTTTTTGAACCTTGGTATCATTCCAAAATCCACTGTTTTTCTTTAAATTGTAAAAGTACAATTGTAGGATTTTTTTTATTGAACTTCCCTTTCAACTCTATGTAATAGATGTTCAAAGCTAGTTTGATAGCCTTGTATTTTGCTCATCATACTGTAGACGGTTCACCATACTGAAGACAGTTCCCTTAATCTGTCAAGTGTGTCAACAAATACTTGTCAATGTTACAGAAGTTGTTGTGATAATTTTTTTAAATATTCTAGCTTTTGAGAAGTACTAACAAGTTATGTAGTTAAAACTATGGTTTTTTTTCAGGAACAAGGAGCAAATAGTTCTCGTTCATTATCGTCGGATATCAGAGGTCTTAATCAAATTCCTGCATATAATTTTTTGTTGGCATCTGTATTAGGTCTAAGCAATTCTCCCACGTCATGATTATTTATTTAATATGTGATGCCTTGGTCGAAGTGTGTCGTCTCAAACAACTTTTTTTTAAAATATTTGTTGGTCAATGATCTCATTTGCTATTCATTCCAGCTAACCAATTAACTGTAAACTAATGGGCAAGATTTTTTATTTATTATGCTATCTCCACATACATGCAGGGTTGAAAATACCTTAGATTAAATTTAAGGGGATATTGAGGATTGGACTTGAGACATCTTCTTTAAAAGAACGTATACTTGCCAACTGGACTACCCAGTTAGTTGTGAATTTGTCATAAAACATTAAGTATATAATTGAATACATGTAGAGGGTGGGGTGGGTGGGTGTTTTTTTGGGGGGGGGGGGGGGGGGGGGGGGTGGAAGACAACTTAGAAAATCATTCTTTTCCTGTATCATGCAGCTTCCTTATCATGAAAATAGAAGTTTGGGTTTAGTTTGCCCATTGTTTTTTTTCTCTAACATCCAGACTAGTCAATTTATTAACTGTATTAAGGGAAAATTTTCTTGGCAAACAAAGACTGCGTTAAATATGTTCGATAGTTGATGAAAACTTCTCAAATATTCCTATGAAGGGATGCATCCAGTACCACAACTAATTTTGTTTTCTGAAGCATATTGCAGCAGTCTCATTTGGGGTATAGAGCCATTTACAAACGTTTTGGTGGAGAATAGCTCTCATCGAGACATGCTCAGAAAAGAACCAGTACCAATATAATCGAGCCAAAAACTAGACAACCTTGATTGCAATTCTTTGGGAGAAGCTAGCATCTTTCTATGTTCAGCTTGAAGGAAATGAGAAAAAAATTGTTGGGCACCTGAATATATATAGATGATCTCCCTATTGGGAACAGCTTAAATGGGGTATAACAAATAAATAGTGCGAATCTCATGGTGGGTCAAGATGACCTGGAAAATGATCCAACAATTTCACTTGTGCTGGGTATCACAAAGGACAACAACAATAAACAAATCCCTTTTATTTCTTGTATCTGTGGATGCTATTTGTGTCATGCGTATTCTTTATTTTTATTCCAAGTACAAAGTTATACTGTTCTCCCTCAGGGTCTCATACATGATCAATGTATTGTGCAAAAACTTAGGGTCTGTTTGGTTAGTCTTTCCTTTCCAACATTTTGTGTTTAAACGGCAAAAGTGAAACAAATTGTGTTTGGCTGCCTCCACTTCAAATTTTATTTCTGAATTTTTTCTCACAAAACCCATGTTTGAACGTAATTTTTCGGGAGTAGAGAAAAGGAGTTTTTCCAATTTCATTTCTGTTTTGGACCCCACTGTTCACACTCCACTCTCTCCTCCTCCAAAATTATTGTGCACCACCCCCTCTTCTCTCCTTTTCACGAAATTTCTAGAGAGCTCCTCCTCCCTCTCCTTGCCCTTCTTCTTCTTCTTCTTCTTCTTCTTCTTCTTCTTCTCCGAGCTTCTCCTCCCTCTACGTTTCCTTACTTTTCCATAAGTTCTCCTCCTCCTCCTCGCTCTCTCTCTCTCTCTCACTCTCTCAAAATTAGGGTTAGGGTTTCAATAATGATCTCCTCCTCCTCTCCCTCCTCTGATGACCGCCTCGTCGAGATCTGCGGATCTCACGGTCTCCTCATCTCCCTCCTCCGACGATCGCCTCGTCGAGACTGAACGGCTCTGGCCAGATTTTCTAACTCTTGGAGCTGTTCTCTGTGTAGATTCATTATCAAAATCCAATCTTGATGCAGTTTGGAAAGACCCACTGGTCAATTTTTGATGTTCTTTTAGTTACAGACATTGTCATTAAAATCCAA
Source organism: Iris pallida (assembly GCA_029216955.1). Lineage (NCBI taxonomy): Eukaryota > Viridiplantae > Streptophyta > Magnoliopsida > Asparagales > Iridaceae > Iris > Iris pallida. Next base: position 7,567,648 of record JANAVB010032616.1, read on the forward strand.
ATTTGATAAAATTTACTAACACCTGGGTCTGTTATTTGGGTATATTTCTCGCAGAATCCAATTTGATATAATTTGCAGACGGTCATTTGTCCATTTTGTTCAATTTTGATGTTCTTTTGATTTTAGATCTTGGATTGCGCAGATTCCTAGCACCAAGAGCTGTTATTTTGGACAAATTCACCATCGAAATAAATATCTTGGGGATATAGAACGGACACAACTTAAAAATTATCTTCTGAAAATTTTTAACAAACAAAATTTTTAACTTTTTTTTCCTCTAGAAAACGATTTTTCAGATGAAAGTAACCAAACGCAAATTTAGAATCTGTATATCCAGAAAACAGTTTTATAACATCTCTATGAAAACTGTTTTCAGATTTTTTTTTTCTTCTTCAAAAAATCTATCCAAACGGACCCTTAGCTTTAAAGATCTTGACATTTCTACTTTGGTTCAAAACAAAACGTTATTTGCTTATTTTAAAAGATCTGGAATATAAAAGTAACTAGCAGAGGCTCATTTTCCTTTTTTGAGTGAGTCATTTGGATGTGTTTAGTCCAATGTTCACAGGGCAAGTTTATTGATTATACTTGGATAGGTTTTGTCATTATTAATCTTGTGCGACTATACCCATATTTATTGTTGCTCGGAAAGTTTGAAGGGTTTCTGGCAGCTTCGGGCAATTAGATCTTTGACTTGTATAATCTTGTTGTATCTACCAACTGCATGATCATTAAGGTAATATTAGGTTGTCAAAGATTGCGTTAAATATGCTCAAAATGCTCAATAGTTGATGAATATTCATCTTCAAATAGTACTACGGAGGATGCGTCTAGTAACCACCACTATTTTTGTGACAATTCTTTCTTGCAATCTCAAGTATTTGAGGTCGTATAAGATTCTATTTGTATTCCTTCTCTTTGTGCATTCCTTTTTCTTGTATAGACACCAAAGTGGGGGCCTTCTCCACTCTTATAATTATGTACTACTAATGAAATCGTATTGAGTTGACCCTCTTTCTTATCTCGTTGGCAGACTCATCTACCTTATTGTTACTTGCCATGGCATTTTCTTTGAATCTTTGTTTTCACCACAATGAGCTAGAAGATGTAGTCTCCTATGGTCTTTCACCTTCATGTCATCTAGCATATTCGTCTGTACTAATAAGTCTCCAGGCCATGGACTTCACCATTGTTCGTCCACCATATCTCTTACAACCTATGCCGACTCCGACTATGCTAGATCCTTTGATGATCGAGTCTACTAGGGTCTAGTGCACCTTATTTGACGGCAATCTTGTCACTTCTGTTAGCAAAAAATAGACTGTTCTTCTGCCAAGACTAAAGCATCACTCATGGCTCCTACAATTTATGTTCTCCCCTAGCTCAAGAGTCTTCTCTTTGATCTTGGTGTTCCGTGTACTTATCCATCAATCTTTATTGTGACAACCAAGCAGCTGTCCACATTGTTGTATGACCGCACTAAGCATATTAAGGTTAAGGTTGACTACTATTTCAGTCAGGACAAGGTCAAGCTCTAGGAAGTTCTTCTTCAACATGTTCTTGCTACCTTTTAGTTGGCTAATATCCTTACAGAAGCTCTTCTACAATCTTTGGTCCTACACCATCTCCAAGCTGGAGTTGATTGACATCTACACTCTATCTTGAGGGGGAGATAGAAAAGTCTCCGTGTATTATCCTCTTTGCATATTTCTCTCGTCTTAATAGTTAATAGTCCCTTGTTTGGCCCCATATTAGATAGCCATCAATAGCCATCAAAGAAGGGCCTTATCCTTTTCTGTAAATGGTACTCAGCCTTATCCTTTTCTGTAATGGTACTCTTAATGAAGTTAATCCTATTGGCTTGAGCCTCTTACTCGATATAATATAGGTATTCGCTTTCTCTTTCGAACATTCAACAACATTTGACCAACTCTCGTCTGGGTGTTCTAATCCATTTCTTTGTTGTGCATACTTAAGTCATCTCAAAATTGGTTGAGATCACCTTGCTCACTGCTGGAACAACTTTCATACCTTGTCTGCATTGTTACTTTCTATAAAATGTTACCTTTTTTGCATGCCTTTTGAGTGGTGATGGAGCCTAGACCCATCGAGCTAGGAGTTTGCAGTATCTCATTGAACTCGTCATGAATTCACAGTGAATTGGTGCAGAATTGAACAGGAAATGGCAGTTTGGGGAAGAAATTTAGGTTTTATTGAAATTGACAGCTAGGAAAGAAAACTTACAATGAATTAAAACTACTACTTAGAATTCCAATCACATATCCCCTTTCTCTCTCTTCTTAGTTATTTATATTAGTTCAGTATCAGTACTGATACTGATTACAGTTGCTGACTCATGCTGACTCAGCACTCTTACTTGGTACCCAAGAAATAAGTCAGCCTTTATGGCTGTGGGCTTGCTGAGCTGGCCTTTGGCTGAACGGACTGCTCCAATTGGCTGAACTGGACTTTGATTTTCCTGATACTCATTATTCTCTGATACTGAAGTTGAGCTCTGAGCAGAAGAAGAAGACTCTGAACTGAAGAAGGAGACTTGGACTCTAGAAGTTAGGTTGAAGTTGAAGCTGATACCGACTAAAGGGAAGAGGTATGTATCAATGCCCTCCCTCTTGAGCTCAGGTCGACAGCTTGAGCTGAAAACTGAAGGAAGGAGAGGATGCATCAATTGGCAAGCTGATACTGCTTCTAATAACGAGTCTTCTCCTATTGTGCAATGATGTACTGATACTCCTTGATACTCTGGCTAACTAGTGCTATTTGCTGCATTAGCAAACTGCACTAGCTACTGCATCTGTGTACTGAGCTAAGTGATTGACTGATACTAAATAATACTAAACAACACTGCTTGAACCACACTGCTGCTCACTGATATTGAGTACTGAGCTACTGTTCAGGCTCGTATGAAGTGGCTTTAGATATATGTCATGTGATGGATTTTTCATAGGTGGTTTTTTCATTCTTTAGTCTATCCTATTAGAAGATCGATAATTGTTCAAGTATCTTCCCTTCATTTGTGATGAAAGAATGGGATCAATTCGATTAAATCAATCAATTGCTGCAGAGGTATTATGAATATTCTTGAATAACTTGAACTTAAGGGTATGTTTTGTCGTAAACACAATTCAATCAGTGTATCAACTCTATGTCTCAATATGATTGTCCACTAGCCACTTGCTCCTTATGGGCATTTTATGCAGTACATCTACTATATGATATACATTCAAGTTATTTCACCATGCTTACTATTCCATATATCTGCATCATTCATTATCTCGTGTGTTGTAGGATGCACACAATTTTTAACCATTGGTGGTATCCATTGTTTATATACGTCCTAATATAAGCATGATGCATAAACGACACTATGCTGATTTTAATCATCAATACTAGGACAAAAAGGAGCATCTTTCTGCCCCTGTGGAATCTATAGAAGTCTCGCCTATGACCAACAAGATGCAGTATGATTCTCCAACAACACCACTGAATTCAACTTCTGGTTCGGCCCACTCTGATCTGTCTGGTTCTGCAGCTCTGTCCGAAGAAATTAATTCTGGAGAGCAAACAACGCATATTGGTAAAAGATCACATTGATGACTACTAGCTGTCTAATAACTGTTCATGATTAATTTACTTCTTGTTAGATGCATTAGTAGAGAATATGCATACATCCAACTTATGTGCAATCTTCCTTTGTAAATTGCTCCATTTCTATTCAAATGATCATATGTTTATTGTGGTTCTGCCTGATAGTTGTTTGGTACATAGATTGCACTACTTATGATCCTTCAGTAATTCAGTTATCTGTAAAAATTCACGTAGCGGCATGCACAATATTCTGTTCTGCCAAATTCGCATCTCAGTTCCATTAGAAATTGATTTTGGCAATTATGTGGCAGGTTCAGATTTATCACTTGTTTGTGGTGGTACTAGACTTCGGAATGACGAGTATGGTATTGATGATATTGAAATGCTCGAGTGGAATGACGAGTTGGGAGATATGGTGCAGGCATGCATTAACACTGATTCTGGTATGTACATAAAAAGAGATTGGCCCATTAGATGTAGTTAAAGTGTTGGCCTGGCTTTAAATTAGGGTTTCGGTTCATCCTTTTCTCCTTTGCAGGTTGTGTTCCACCCCCCCAACAGAAGCAATATGACTTGAGGAATAATTCTCTGAACAATGTAAGTTATTTTTAAAGCATAATGATTCTGAAGGTCAATTCTACTTCTTGTCTGTTGTTGTTGGAGATTGTTATTTTGCTGCATAATATACCAAATAGTCACTGACATCTGGCCTATGTACCAATGTTGTCTTGGTCTGTTCTGTACATGGAATAATGTGGCCCATATATGCAGTTATGGTAATCTATTCCACCTATATGCCAGCTGAGATATTTTTTATTATAGGTTTTCTTTTTATAGAAAACAATTATTATACATCAACTGTTGGAAATTCATACACTGTTTTTTATTTTTTATAGTTGAAGTTATTATCAGCCAATCTTTTTATAGTTTTTATTAAAGAAGTTTCTGGCTCTCTAAGAGCCTAGGCATTGTAAAATATACACTTTCTTGGTATGTTGTTTCAGATACATATATTTGTCAAACTTAGGCAAGAACACACATGTTGCTTACTTCTTTTCTTCTGCAGTCTACTTGAGATGCTTTCTAGCACATTGTAGCAGAACCTTGTGTCAGCTATTTTCTTCATCCTTATATTTATTTTTCTCATAGGTGTCCGTGTCCTTGTCTATTATTGTCTTTCTATCTGCATACAGATCATTAAATGTCCTATTCCATGTGTCTATCACAGGCTGCCTTTCTTTCCCCCAAGGAAACAGCTTCTTACTGGCATCCAAGTGGACTATTGGAGGGCCAACAGAACCCGCAGCTTGGTTTTAGTCATGTCAGGCAAATGAGTGATGGTTTATCTCAAGTTGTAGAGGGTGAACAGACTCCAGTGCCTTTGTTCCATACTCAAGCTATGGACTGTACATCAAATCAAAGTAGAAATGAAATCTCAAACATCTATACTGATGGTGTATTCTCAAGTCAAGGCAGTTTTGGAAGCTGGAATTATGCGAATGATGATTCCCTTGGTTCGTTACATGGTCTGCAGTTTGGTGCCCCAAGTCAAAATGGTCACATTACTCAAAAAGAGATTTTCACCATTATGGACATCTCACCTACATGGGCCTATTGTATGGAAGCAACCAAGGTTTTCTTTTTCCGATTAGGGTTAGGTTTTTTTTTTCTTTTTTCTGTTATGGGGAGGTGGATGGGTTATGACTCTGATACCATGTAGAGTGAAATAATGGATTAATTTTATTGATATTGAGAGACACATATATATAGGAGAGGCTGGCCCCTTCTCCTATTGTTCTAAGCAATGTGGGACTAAAGCCCACTAACTAATAGTTCTAATATAACACTTAACAGTTTCTATCTTTAGGATCCAGTGACAATATTTCAACCATAGGATCCGGTTCGTGACATTATTTCAACCATGATCTGTGTTTTGATTGACTTCATAACATCAAAAGTCAAGGTAGAAAATCTATTAAATACGATAAAAAGCTTAGTTGAATTGTTATATAAACACCAAAATACGGAAACTTTACAAAAAGGAAAAACATAATAAAGAGAAAGAACAAAAGAAAAAGAAAGTACTACGGTGATGAATCTCTTCCGCTTCAGCTGCCTCTCAAAAGTAGGCAATAGGTGCACGACGCGTGCGCCTCAAAAGTAGGTCTGAGACATGCGTGCCCTTTAGGTGAGTCTAGGTTAATGAGTCCCTCGTACAAAATGTGGCACAAAGGTGAGCCACACACAGTTCACGAACTTTTTGAAACACTGGATCCGTCAAAGCTTGATAAAACTTTAAAAGCATAATGACATCCAGATACACATTAAATTAGTATTCATTGTAAAGTCACATATGAAAAAGAGAACATTGGCATAAAGCCATAGGTGGAATAGAGATGGAATGAAGGCGAGATAAGGTTCACCTGTATGTTTCCTATATTTCCTTTTGGTAACCTCTTTTCGAAATTATTATGCATAAAAGAATGTTTTTTTTCTTTCTGTAACCTACTAATTGGATTTTGGGAAGATAAATTTACGTAATTATGGATCTCATACTGAGTCATTTCAGTGTTTATTGTTAACTTTGCAGCCATATGACAACTTAATTAATGGTTGCCCTGCACAATGTCACATCGAACATTTGACATGATCTCTTGAATTAGAAACAATTCTGGAAATATTCTCCCACTTGGCTACATATATAGTCTGCCAGTGCAAGGGTATTCAATAGACATTTTTCTAAGCCTCTGAGATGACAATGAAATGTGTTATTTACTCGCACACCATTTTGCTTTTATGGCTACCATATGGATGTGTGTTAAATTTCAGTTACCTTATTCCTTGTTGAATCTTGTTGGTAAAGATATGTACTGCAAGTGCTTATTAATAGAAAGGAGAGGCATTGGATACGTATTGTGATAGTAAAGCCTTGTGCATTAGAACAGAGACCGTTGTTATTAATGCTGCCTAAGAGAAGCATCAATATAGTCGGATCTAGTTCTCATTAATGTATAGGCTTTGACTAGACGTTTGCAAGTGCCAACACTATTATTGAACTCTGTAGTCTCTGTTAACTTGCATCCCTTTGAAGTTTACTGACATAAGAGACAATGTAGGTTATACTGATTGGATCTTTTAATGAATCAAGCAAACATCTCGTGGGATCCAACATGTACTGCATCATTGGTGAAAAATGTGTTGCTGCTGAAATGGTTCTAGAAGGTGTTTACCGTTGTACTGCTACAGGGCAAAATCCTGGCATGGTGAATCTTTTTCTAACTTTGGATGGAAATACACCTATTAGTCAGGTCTTCAGTTTCGATTACCGTGCTACACCTGGAATGCAACCATATGCTGTGATGAAGCCATTAGAAGATGACACTGTCAATTTATCAAAGATGATAAGTCAGGTGCAGAGAAGGCTTGCACATCTACTCTTCTCTACAACCAATACTATATCTATTCTTTCGAACACAAGATATCCGAGTACCTTAAAGAAAGCACAGAAGTTTGCTGATCTCACCTCTCCATTAATGGACAAGGAATGGAGAAATTTGCTTGAAATAAGTGGTGACGATGATGCTTCACATGTACCAGGAAGTGAAGACTTATTTGAGCTTCTTCTGAAAAACAAACTACAAGAGTGGCTCTTGAACAGAGTAGTTGAAGGCTGTACAATAACTGCTCGTGATCGTCATGGTCAAGGAGCGATCCATTTGTGTGCTATTTTAGATTATGCATGGGCTGTTTATCTTTTTTCGACGTCTGGCTTGTCCTTGGATTTTCGAGATACTTACGGTTGGACAGCACTACATTGGGCTGCTTATTACGGGAGGTATAGTATTCTATACAAAATGTTAATCACTTTGTCAGCATATCCACTCCTCAACATCACATAATGATTAATAAACATTCATCAGAGTGCTGGTCCCCCAGAATGTTAAAAGTTTTGTTTTTATCCTTTCTTCATGCTCTGTGATGTTTTGTTGCAATTTGGTATTTATGCATGTGAGGCCATAAGAGAATCCATTATATGTCAAACTCAGAGGAAAAAACTATTAATCGATTATATGTTAATTTAGTTTATATTTGAATACTCCTAATATGAAGGGATTCAATTTGTGACAGTTCTAAGATAGTAGCTAACAATCAGTAAGCTTTTTCTTTCTTCTCTCTGAGTTGATATGTTAATCTGATTTATATGTTGAACACTCCTAATAATATGTTGAATCCAGAAAACCACTAGAAATCAACTATATGTTAATTTGGTTTATAGGTTGAATACTCCTAATTTGCTATTGAAGAGTTTCTATAGACTATATGCTGCAGTTATGTAAGATAATAGCTAGTGAGCTGAGGAACAGTAATCTTCTGTTTCCTAGCTCTGTGCTTAAAGATCACGATCCTTAAAAATCCAACCGTATTGTTTGACAATGTGGGCTCTTTTCAAAACTTGAAGTACATGGATAAAGGATTAGTGACAAATAATGTAATTGCTGGTGCTAACTGAAAACATCTAAATGGACAGAGGCATAGAGCTTAAGCTTAAATGATAAAAAGGTGATGCTATGGAGTTAGAGATTTAGTGAGTAAATTAAAATTTATTTAATGGCCAACTTAAACTGGTTTTTATCTACACACTACAGTGAGAAGTATATTGAAAAGGGATATAAATGTCATGCAAGGCTCTGTAAATGAAAAGAAACGAACTAGAGACTATCAATTCAGTCATTGAGGATAAGGGCGAGTAATTACCAATTACCCAATTATCTAAATTACCAATTGTGCTCAATTACGAGCTAAAGTATACGTATTCTTGTAAGATTTTTGACTCGTGGATCTATATGTTTTATGCAATACATGCTCTCCTAATGTGAAACTTTCTCATTTAATGCATGTCGGATCAAGTATTTTCCCATATATATAGCCTTCCATTATGCTCAATTGTGAGCTAAAAATATAAGTATAATTGTTAGTTTTATAAACTATACATTTTATGCAATACATGCTGCTTTTCATAATGAGGAAAACTCATTTTATGTCAAATTAAATATTCTAACCTGTGTGCTTGAATTAAGTGACAAAGATGTGCATCTTATTAATGTGTATTTTCAATAAAAGCATTCTGACAGTGGGTGGTCTGGTGAAGATTGTCATAACTACGTTGTAATTTGAACCTTCTCGGTCCATTGTCATCAAACATAATTTTAACCCAGGACAGCTAGTTAGGTTGAAGATACTTGTTGCAAAAGTTCCAACCATATTTCCTAGTAAATGCATCAGTGTGTTTAGAAGGCCATGAGCACAAAAACAAATGTTGCTTGTCATTTGCATGGTTCGTTACAAACATCTATCAAGTAATAGGAAATTTGAAGTAAAAAAGAATTATATAAGTACCAGAAAATGATAGAGAAACCAGCGGAATCTAAGGAAATTAATAGTAAAAAAATATTACGGCAAGGAGTAACCATTTCTTTGAATCTTGATGAGAGTGATATGCAAACAGTTAGTAGAGCTACCAACTAGTTAACCATGTTATTCATGTGCTACTTCAATTTACCAAGTCACAGTTGATCTTATACCACATCCACTACGAGGTGAGTTTGAATATGAGTTACTAACATCCTTCTTACTTTTTTCTTTGTTTGAGTTTTTGTTGGGTTCAATTTGGTGAAGTTGAACTCCAATGTGGCATGGGAAGAGCATAAAAATATCTGCTGCACTGTACTTGCTTTTTTGATCCACATACAGACTTCAATTTGACACATACATGTAATTTAGGGAGAAAATGGTGGCTGCTCTTTTATCTTCTGGAGCAAATGCAAGCTTAGTTACGGATTCTACTGCAGAAAATCCTGGAGGCTGCACGGCTGCTGATTTGGCTTCAATAAGAGGGCATGAAGGTTTGGCTGCGTATCTTGCAGAGGAGGGATTAGCTGCACATATGAGGGCTATGGCTCTGTCAGGAAACATTAAGTCACCTATTTTACCAACTTCAAAAGATGCAGTGAACTATGAAAGCCTTAGCGAGCAAGAGTTATGTTTGAAAGATTCATTAGCAGCATATCGAAATGCTGCTGATGCAGCAGCTCGTATCCAAGATGCATTAAGGGAGCGTGCTCTGAAGTTACAAACAAGAGCAGTGCAGATGGTTGAACCTGAGATGGAGGCAAGACAAATAGTTTCTGCTCTCAAGATTCAGAATGCTTACCGGAAATACACTACACGGAAGATGATGAAGGCTGCTGCACGAATACAAAGCCATTACCGGACGTGGCAGACGCGTAAAAATTTTCTCAACATGCGTAGGCAAGCTATCAGAATCCAAGTAAAGTTTCGAAACAAACTTTGTTCGTATTTATTGATTGTTATAATGTGATGGTAAACGTAGCAAATAAGAATGATGTATTCATTCTCTTCGCTAGAATCTGAAACTCTATATCAATCACTTTGCATTTCAGCTTTGTTTGTAAAGCTCCATAAACATTGTGAAAGAGCAATAAAAAGTTGTTCTTTAGAATGGCCCAGGAATTTTGATTGCAATTTTGTAACATCACCCTTTATTTATGCTTCATTTGAAGAATTTGTACCTGGACACAACTATAGTTCTTATTTAGGCTTCCCTAATAGAGGACCATGTGAATTTGTACCCGGACAACTGTAGTTGTAATTTATGCTTTATGCAAAGAATTTTGATTGCAATAACGACGATACAGTCTGTATCTCTTCTTTCCTGTCATCTTTAATACTTATGATCAATTGTATTACCTGTTTGCAGGCTGTCTTTCGAGGACACCAAGCGAGAAGGCAGTACTGCAAAGTCATTTGGTCTGTTGGGGTGCTCGAGAAAGCAATTCTTCGGTGGCGTTTGAAGAAGAAAGGCCTGCGTGGCCTTAAGAATGAAGAAACGGAAGCAATGAGAGTGGAGAAGGAACAAGAAGATAATGCTATGGAGCAGGATTTCTTTCGGATAGGTCGGGAACAAGCAGAAGATCGCATGCAAAGGTCGGTATTAAAGGTCCAAACTATCTTCCGTTCATATCGAGCCCAACAGGAATACCGAAGAATGAAGTTGGCCCATCAACAAGCAAAGGTTGGAAATTTCAAAACTGACTGAAACTTTGATTTTATTCTCTCTTTTTATCCTCATAGAACCACCCTCTTCTTTTAACAAAAGGTTACATAAGTAGCAACAAGAATGTCCAAATTTGACTCATCAGTGGATTTACTATACCCTGTTTCGTATTTCATCCATACTTCTTTACCATCCTTGGCACTGTCAACCCTTTCTAGCTGCTTCAGGAGAGTTCTACAGTGAATGTTGCAATTGTTGCCCCTTAGTAATATACTTGGTTATACATAAATGATTCTTTGGTTCTTTTGCCTATGATGTCTTTGGTGCATTTAGACCGACTTCCTCTCTTGGATTTGCATTCAAATCCTCGATGATCCATCATTGGTGCATTTCGACAGACTTCCTGTTTGGGATTTGCAATCAAAATCCTCGATGCCCTAACACGTATTCCACACAAACACAAATAGTTATCAAATGTTATTGGTGCAATTCGAATGTTGAAAGACTTGCTTCATCTTTGCATTGTGCAGCTGGAATTCGATTTGGGTGGTTCCTTTGGGTTTTCATGAGAGCTGCTGCCTGTGTGCTTATGATTTGATCGGAGTAGTGGAAGCTATTTGCTCTGTAATTAGTCGTGTGCATATTCTAGTCTGTAATCTCGCTTAGGGTTTATTCATGAAAAAAAATGAATGTTATCTGGGGTAGGCTGCTGCTGTATAAGTACGGAGAAGTTTGGTAGTTGTATATGTTAGTAAGGGGAAGTGGATGTGGATGGTGGTAGTGGGAAAGCAAGAAATTGCCCCACACTGTCATGTGCAGTATAGACTACTAGTTGACCTGTATAAGAACTTTGATGTCAAAGCAAGTCTCATCTGTAGTTATAAATACATTGTAATGTTTATGTAACATAGTGGTACGGCAAGAAAGAGCCCCACGCTAGTGATCTACACGATGTCAGTGGCGAGCCTCAGAGGGGATGTATGTTTGTATTCTTGTTTGAAGAAAATGATAGCGCCTTTTGTGGTTGTTAACCGCAAGGAATTGAGGTGAAGGTGCTATATTTTGCATGAGAGGAATAAAACAGAGCAATAGGTGATATGTTGGTTAGTCTGTCGATACAGATACGTGTATTGGAAGAGAAATTCACTAGGAAATGCATAGAAATTTATGGTATGAATTCGTGTTTTCCCCGTTTCCTGTAGATTTAGTCTTATGCAGTTGTGACTGCAAGAGAGGATAGTTGGAAACTGCTCGAGTTTGCAGTAAATGTTTTTAGTTTACTGTAGGGTGATGTCGTGGAGTGAAAGAAATGCAACTGTAGGGTGCAAATGTTTTTAGTTTACTGTAGGTTTTGCGAGCCTTTTATTCTTCATGAATTACTTGTTAGGGAAACAATAGGCTTCATTAAGGAAGTGTAAAGAGGAGTTGGAAACAAGTAGGTGAACCACGGCTTATCTTCTATGCCTTGTTTGGTTCGCGGAATGGAAGGGCAAGGAAATCAATTCCTTGTCATTTCCTTTCCTTTGGAAAATTTTATTTTCCATTTCCTTTCCGATGTTTGGAAATGCCAAGGAATTTGGAAAGGAAAGTGATTCCTTCAATGTGGGAAAGTGATTCCTTGCTTGGATGGATGTAATCACTTTCCTCTATAATTTCTCTTTCATTGGAAATCACTTTCTTTTCCTCCTCAATTCCTTTGGCATCCAAACATAAAAAAGTAATCACTTTTCTTTTCAAATCCGGAGATTTTGCTTTCTTTGGAAATTTTATCCGTTTGTTACATTTTCACTTCTGGTATCCAGCTGGTCTCGGTACCAGTTCAGCATGGTAGATTTTTGCATGTTGTTCAGTTTATTAAGAGCATCTCCAACCCTATTGTCTTGTTAGAGCATCTCCAACCCTATTGTCTTGTTTTGTGTTGTGAATCCTAGGTGGCATGAGGCACAAGACAATGTCTTGTATAGGTGGCAATGTTATATTCACAAATGACAATGGGTTTAAAAAGTCATCTCCAATGCAAAAGTATTGAGAAGACAATACAAATATTTTTTTACAACTTCCAAGACAACTTTTACTCTTCTACTTCTTTTTTATAAATATTTTTATTCACAAATGATGATGTGGACATAAAGACATTGTGAAGTGCATTGTCTAGATCTAGACAACCAACTTCACATTGTCTTTGCCATGTCATTGCCATGTCAACTCCACACTTTATTTCACATTTGCATTGGAGAAGTACTTTTGAAAAAAATGGTTGTCATTCCTATGTGGCAACCATTTTTTTCAAACTCACAATAGGGTTGGAGATGCTCTTAGCTGTTGTGAGTCTTAGGTGGCTCCTATGTGGCATGAGCCACAAGACAATGTCTTGTTTATGTGGCAAAATTATATCTCAAAAGACAATGAGATAAAAAAACTCTCTCCAATGCAAAAGTATTGAGGAGACAATAAAAGTATTTTTTCCAACTTCCAAGGCAACTCCTCCACTTCTTTAACTTTTTTATAAATATTTCTATTCATAATTGATGATGTGGAGACAAAGTCATTGTGAAGTGCATTGTCTAGATCTAGACAACCAACTTCACATTCTCCTTGCCATGTCGTTGCCATGTCAACTTCATGTTTTATTTTACATTTGCATTGAAGAAGAATTTTTGGAATGAAAATTTGTCATTTCTATGTGGCAACCATTTTTTTTCTAAACTCACAATAGGGTTGGAGATGCTCTAAGTGTCATATTAATAGCGAGTTATTTTTTGGACTTCTGTGGACGATTACCATTTTTCGAGGATTGCTCCCTATTTAAATTACTGTCCTAGCACTTTTAATCCTCAGTGGAAAAAAAAAAGATAATAGAGAGAATTTTCTAAAGGTAGCCCGAGTGTTTTCGTTTCGAGTGTCATTATATAGCACATTAGTCTCTTTTCGAGAGAAGAGTCATGACTTACAATAGCGTTTTAGAGAGCTGAACTTTGATACAGAAGGCTATATCAAAATTTAATACAACCTTCTGTATGACAGGTGGGCTCCCTATATATATTTGCTTACACGGTTACCAAGAAATAGGGGAGGTCCACCTGTCATACAGAAGGCTGTATCAAATTTTGATACAGCCTTCTGTATCAAAATTTTTTTCCGTTCTAGAAGTTATAAATTTGTTGGTTCTTGAGAGCGAATCGACATAGACGATTGAATCGTGCTTTGAATAACAATGACCTTTATCTTGTCAACATGCGGTTTTGCTAATTTATTAGCGGTATACGTCAACATGTGGTTTTACTAATTTATTAGCATTTTTTAACAGCTGCTATTAGAGCTTTGCTCAATCAATACCAATTTTGTTGCTATCTTTCAACATCTTCAAAGCTTGATATTATCAGTTTTCATAGTTGTCATAATTTTCAGCAATTTTTTACTTGTTGTTTGACCACTTTTGTGGTCAAGTCTTTCACAGAGTTGTACGTAATTTTTCGAATTTTCACAACAATCTCAAAGTGAGATTCTTGTATCTCAAAGTGAGATTCTTGTGTCTCTAAAAGATAGCAAGAATCTCATCAAGATCCAAGATGAACACTTGTACAAGTCTTTGGATATTAGCTTTCATAAGCTTGAAAAGACACTTGTAAGTCTTTGGATATTAGCTTTCATAAGCTTGAAAATTTTGATGGCTTCAACTCGTGAACGTGGAATACATTGTGTGAAATAGAACATGTTATTCCAAAGACGGGCAACGTCAAAGCTAAAGATGATGTAATTATTTCTCGGCAATAGTGGAAGAGCTAGGTAAGAATCTCTGCAAGCTGTTAATTCTTAATTCTTTAGAGAATTTTTTGGCAAAATCCTACAACAATAAGGAGAAGGTTAGAGACATGAGAGAGTCTAAAAAGCAGTACAAGGTTGATGAAAATGTGTCCAAGGTGTATCTGGTCAACAAATTCATGACTATAAAATTTGGAGATGAAAAGACAATGATGCTGCAAGTAAAGGAACTCATGAAGCTTCAACAAAAGTTAGAGGATGAGGCTATGCCTCTAGTTGACAAGTTTGTGGTGTGAGTTATTCTCTATAAACTCCCTACCAGCTGAGATCGATTCTCTACCAATACAAGAAAGATGAAGTGAAGCTACTTATGTGTTTCATCCGTATTGACGAGGAGGCCATGAACTAGATCGATGTGGACTCTTTGTTAAATCTATTTGCCAAACAAACATGATTCGGTCGGGGGATCATAAGGGTAAGTAAAAAAAGTAACACTCAACAACAAGAGGAATTACTTCAAGAATCTGAAAGTGAAATCAACTTCCTTCAAAACTAAGTTCAGGGAGGATGGGCATTTCTTTAATTGTAGTAAGAAGGGCCACTTCAAGGACTACATGTCCAAACCAAAGCCAATGCAGAATGAACACAAGGAAGGTGATCTTAACCTTGTTGCTATGATTGCATAGGTTGAAAAATTAGTTGTTCGACACCAACTGGTGGATAGACATCGGTGCCTTTTGCCATGTTTGTTCCATGAAGGAGTTGTTTACCACTTCTGAACCTTCTTTTGATAATGTAACCGTGGCGAATAAGACACAAGCTGAAGTGAGAGGAATCAGAACGGTGGTGTTGAAGTTGCCTACTGAGAAAGCACTTAAAGTACAAAATGAGAAGTATGTTTCCGTTATCGCAAGAAACCCGACCTACGAAAGTCTTCTGTGCAATGCTGGCTTGAGGATGAACACTAATATTTGTCTCCTTAAAGGGAGCTTACTTCGACAAAGCTTTTTGTATGTAAGGAATGTTTAAACTTCAATTTGTAGCTCCAACTAAATGTATTAATGAATTTGTTTCCTGGTTATACTCTTCAGTTGTGACATAATAGACTAGGACATGTACACTATAAAGGAGTAAACACAATGTCTAGTCTAAATCTTTTTTCAAATGTAAGGATAATGAGGTGGATAAATGTGAGTCTGTGCTCTGACTAAAATTGTTAGAAAGTCGTTTAATCAGGAGAACCGAAGTACATATCTTCTGTAGTTAGTGCATTCATGTATTTATGACTTCAAACACTTCTTCGTGAAGGCTTGGATAAAGTACTTTCTCACCTTCATCGATGATTACTCGAAGCACACTTTCTTTTACCTTCTCAAGTTGAAAGATGAAACGCTCGAGAAGTTCAAGAACTTCAAAGCTGAACCTGAACAACAAATATGTCAACAACTCAAGAGACTCAGGAGTAACCGAAGCGGAGAACACGAATTCACATCATTTTGACATGAAATTGTGAACGAGACTACTGCTCAATATTCCTCTTAATGAAATGGAGTTGCATAAAAGAAAAATCGTACTCAGACATAAATGATGAACTTCATGTTTATAATAACATGATTCTCAAACTGCTTCTGGGTAAAAGCTGCTATGACAACTCCCTTTATTCTCAACAGGGTGTCGTTCGCATAATCAAAAGTACTCCTCATGAACTCCGGTTCAATGTGAGGATAAATTAAATTATATTTAATTGTAAGGGTATCTGCCGTATATTAAGCTTCTAAATATCAAGATTCAAAAGTTGGGCATAAGGACCACAAAATTGATATTTTTAGGCTATGTCTAGAAGAGTGATTCTCGGAGATTCCTTGATCTTGAACAATCAGATCATTGAGTCGTGCAATGTCGAATTCTTCGAGGACAAGTTTTCTCCTTGCAGATTTATTGGAGAATGTAGTTAACAATGAGGAAGATAGTTGTGAGACATCTCAAAAGAACTCAGAAGTTTAAACTACACTACAATGGTTATCCGATTGTGATAGAAGGTTTCAGTAATACTAGTTGGTGATCAGAAAAGGAGAGAGAGGGCCACACAAAAAAATCTCCATGAGTGGAGCTACTATAATGTCACGTCCCAGTCCCAAAATATACGAGATCAAGTCACGTGGCATTGGCAGCTACGTATTCAACCAGACTCTAGTCCGACTCAAATGCGTATAATCTGTTTAAAATGGTGTAACTATCACTATATCAATTCTATATCTCAATCCATATAACATAAGCATAAGAAAGAAAAATATGAATACTAATCTACAGCCTAATAATCATACTTGTCCGAGTAGACCCGAGTGATAAAAGAGTCTATAAATACTACGCAATCAAGCGGATATGAAATATGGAAATGAAACATAACTACTACAGAAAAATAAGTAGCTGCAATGATATGGCTGCCCAGCAACAATCCAACAAGGAACTCTACAAACATACTCAGCCAACCTGAAAAAAAATCAGGTCCTCATAGTGTAGTGCCCCGTCCCGCTCAGTCAATCGGAGGAATCGAAACGCCGACGGCGTTCGGACTTAGCCTTACAACGGCGACTCGAAGACATCTCGGTCAAGGCGACCGCTCGCTCAGGTGGGGTAGTTTCGGTGAACTTGCCTCATCTTGGCCGTCACATAATAAATCGTGGTTTCAACTTACACAAGTAGGCTTGAAGATAAAAGATACGAACCCACATAGCTAAAGGGAATTATCCCGACGAGTCGAATTGAGTTAGAATATGGAAAACATCCAATGGTCGGCTTAGAGTTGGTGCACGGCATGTTTTGAAAAAGACACTCGGTCCTTCATCCCGTGGCTTGGGAGAAGGAAGTTGGTTGAGTAGACAAGTTACAATCGCAGCCTAAGTCATAGGCGTCGCCCTTCGTTCCACGGCTTGGAAAGAAGTAAAGTTGGCCTTGACACAAAAACTAAGAAATAGCCTAAGTCATAGGCGTCGCCCGCATAAATGCTTCATAAAGCATGCACGGTCCCATCGTCTGGGGCCTGGCATAGCCTTGGCTTGCCCAAGAGTTAAATTGTGTCGCACGACTGCTGGCGCAAGTCTATGTACCCAATGACTTGGTCGTTCAAAAGTGGAACGGTGCACGGCACGTTCCCTCGGAGCAAGGCTCGACGCAGCCTTTGCTCGATAAGTGTAGGCTTGAGTAAGTTGGCAAAGTTATGCCGGTCGACCTAAGTCATTCCAAGTACTGTCCCGCTCATTCTGCGGTTGTCAACTTAAATAGTCCCACGATCCCACGGCCCGTCATATAAAGTATGACTTGGGCGATAGCGCCGCGTAGAGCGGAAGTCGAGTTGAGGCACGATTGCACGATCCTAGAGTTTTTAAAGGCATGGGCCACGATTGATTAGTTGAGTTTGGAAAGTGTCTAAATAAGTTGTTATCTTGAGTTAAAAGAAAGGAAGAAAGAAAGAAATGCTCACGACTGGGTCGTTGAGGCAAGAAAGAACAATGCTCGCGACTACGGGTCGTCGAGGCAAGATCTCAGATGTGAGAAATGGCACTAAAAGAGAGGAATGGCACTAAAAGAAAGGGTAACACCAGAAGTGAATGACTATGTGAGACGTCAGTTTGAGTCGGTCTTGCATGGTCATGGACAACTTGTCGACAAGGTAGAGTTTCCCCGAATCGGCAACCTGTGGCGCCACGGGACCGATTGCGGCCTAAGGAAACATAAAGGCTCTGGGAGCCAAATAAGCTGAGCCTGGGGCAAAGTATTCGGTGGACGCGGAATAGGGCTAGCTACCCAAAGAAGGTCCATCCTATACTCAGCAAAAAGGAGTCCACTATGGCTCGGGGAGTCAGTGACCAAATCATATAGATGAGTCGGCATAGCGGCAGATCCGCGGGTATGCCCTTGGATTGAGTTGAGTTGTCGAAGGTGTATACAAGTTAGAGTACACATGTTTGGGCTTAAAGAATGGCTACAACATAGGCGACGTGCTTCGGCACGAGATGTGGCATTGAGTCTTGAGTTGTCGGCATATAGTTGCATAAGTTGGTTGAGTTGTTTGAGTTTAAGTCAAGGAAACCGCCGCAAGGCAAAGTCGGTTGGTGATCAAATGGCACGAGCCGCGAGGCGGCGATATGGTTGAGTCGCACTGAGTTGCGAGGCACGACACAAAGGAGTTATAGCACGGTCGTAAGGAAATTGGGCACTACCGCGTAGTTGCGTCTCTGATTCTGGCCGAAAGGCAAGCACGACCTGATAGGTTAACGTTGTGGCACAAGGAGTGGTCTAGAGGCAAAGTATGAGTAATGTTGACATTGCAAGCACGGGATGGTTTTGACACACAAGTTGCGCCAAGGCGCCGGTCCTAAAACTGAACCTAAGGCAAGAGTAGAAAGACAATCGAAAAGGGATTTAAGCTGCACAAAGTAAATGAACGTGTAGGTTTTGTATGGGTGGGCGAGAAGCTCACTCCACCAGTACAGTGGTACTGACACCCACACAGTGTTTCATGTGCAGGCACAGGTAGAAGCTCGTGGCACGGAGTTCGCTTGGATGCGTCGAGGCACGGAGTTCCTTGGCGATTCGAAGCGCGCGGCCGCATGGAGTAAAGACTTATACGGGACATAATGTATGGACATCGCCTTCCGAAGCTCCCGCTGGATCGATAAATATTGAGAGATGAGAGAGAGAGAGCAGAGTGAACTTGTAATGAGAGAAAAGTGAGCTTGAGTGAGCATGAGAGACTTGTAACATTGGCCTTGCGCCCCAAATGTAACCGTTGTTCCAATATCAATAAAGAGTTTCTTTTGAATAACTTGTGTTTGGTTCTCATTCCGCTGCTATAAATCAATGTCTCTGCACGGGACTTCTGTGCGACGACCTCGTCGCAGCCGCTGAAATCGGCCGTTATGGAACCCGCCTTGCACGAGCGCAATCTAGGCTCGTGCGGCATCACGCCTTAGCGAGGACGATCGCTCCTACGGGAGCGGGGCGTGACATAGTGGTATCAGAGCACGGCTTTACGTCCTTGGATAACCGATTGAATTCTTTAACTCGTTGTTTCCGCAAACTCTGTTGCTTTCGCAAGTTGATATCGTTGGTGCGCTCTCTCTCAATTGTTCCACGGGATGTCCATACAATAAGTCTAACTATTTTGCAAAACATAGGAGAACAGTTTTTGGATAAGAAACAAAAGATGGTTTGCGTAAGCACGGTTGGCTAAGTCGGGCTGGGCATATACACCAAAGTTGCGTCGACCTTAGAAAAGTCGAGTGCGGGAATTGAATAGCGTCGAGCTAGAATGAGTTGAACTCGATTGAGTAAAGTAAGATGAGTATCGATAGGGGTGCTATCGAGCGACGATGTCGTCGGTGCGATATAGATGAGCGTGCTTGGGTTTTGAGGAATGGTTCGAACAGGATTGAAGAAGTCGATTTTGATTCAAATAATAAGTTGAGGATTGGTTGAATGACTTCATTCCTGAGTGGTGTATGCGATAGGCTCAGGGATGTCGAACGATGCAAATTGAGGAAAATAAGTTGGTCGATGACCTAAGATGGACGGATGAAGAATACGTGAAATTGGTTGGAGGAAATTGATATTGTAAATGATTCGAGGGAAAATGATCGGAATTGGTGTTATGAATGTCGAGGAAATTATCCAGTCAGACGATAGCACCATTCGCACGACTCAGAATTTGGTTGCAAAGGAAGATCGTCAGGTTACGCATATCGTCGATGGTATTGAGGCGTATCAAAGATCGCTATGCGATAACTCGGGGGTACTCTAACTCAGCGAAAGACGATCGTGCAAGTGTTATTGTTCGATTGGATGCTATGTTTTGGATTTTGATTGAGATGAATGTTGGATGAAAGTGATCGTGTCTTGATGGTTATGCGGATGGCCACAACGTCGACGATCTTGTCTTGCGCGAGCGCAACTCTAGCCTCGCACATGCGTTGCGTCGGATTTGGGGCGATCGTTCCACGTGAGCGCTGACATGGTGATTCATGTCGCGGGAATGATCGAACTCGAAAAATCAGGATGCGACAACTTTGATTGTCTCGACTTGTCGGTTTGATGCGAATGAAGATTCGAGGATGTTTCGACTTGTGATCGATGAATAAAATGAACTTGAGGATTGAGTAGGTCCAATCCGCACATCAAGAATAAATTAGTCTAGACACAAAACAAGAGTTACGTCCCGATGAGAATGACTATCTTGCAGGAGCGTGCATGGTGATTCATGCCCACCGCGGTTAATCTGACTCACGTGAGATCGGGGTGCAACACGTTGTTAAGCTAGACGACCTTGTGATCGGTTTTGTGAATTGGAATAGACGACTTCGGAAATATAAAGTGTGGATTATAGTTTAGCGGCGAATTACGTAGTAACGTGCTTGACTTGGAAGGATTTGTAAAGGCAGATTATGTCGAACGTGTTCGAAGAGATAGACCATGCAAGATGGCTTGTTGAACGGGCGATATTGATACGTCGGAGAATTTGGTTGAACGTGAGTTGTAGGATGGCTTTGCTAAATGACTCAGGCCCCGTGCGGCGAATGTTGGGATGTGCGTAGGGAATCGATGCTCGATGTTTAGAAATCGGAGTGATGCGAGCTTGGGTAGAAAATCCTGTACTATCAACTTGGTTTGACCTTAGGATGGGGGTCAGTGTTGATATTGTTGTTTGGGAACTATGATTCCAATACTGACGAATGACTTTAGCCAAAAGACATAGCCTAGCGAATAGGCGGACATCCCGGCGCAAAGCGATAGAAGTTATGGTGGCACCACTCGCGAGCTCGGTTGAGATGCATGTATATCAGGGACGCTTGAATACGTGCACGAATCCGACTCGAGTGGCGATGGCGGATTCTCTATCACAAGGCTTGGCTGAAATGCATGTACTTTGGGGACGCCTGAAATATGTGCACGATCCAACCAAGTGATAAGTTGAATCAAGTGAGACTTGAGGAATGGAAAGTGTTGAGGATTTCGAAATAGAGATTCGAAGAAAAGATTGAGGGTAGTGCGAGCGTGGCTCGGATTGAGGAAACGCATAGGCGTAGTATATGCGAGAGTTCCTGAATGTTGAGTAAGGTGATAAGTCAATAAGTAAGTACTCAGTAAGTCTCGAGGACGAGACTTGTTCTGAGTGGTGTATGTTGTAGTGCCCCGTCCCGCTCAGTCAATCGGAGGAATCGAAACGCCGACGGCGTTCGGACTTAGCCTTACAACGGCGACTCGAAGACATCTCGGTCAAGGCGACCGCTCGCTCAGGTGGGGTAGTTTCGGTGAACTTGCCTCATCTTGGCCGTCACATAATAAATCGTGGTTTCAACTTGCACAAGTAGGCTTGAAGATAAAAGATACGAACCCACATAGCTAAAGGGAATTATCCCGACGA
This sequence comes from Iris pallida, assembly GCA_029216955.1. NCBI lineage: Eukaryota > Viridiplantae > Streptophyta > Magnoliopsida > Asparagales > Iridaceae > Iris > Iris pallida. The sequence continues at coordinate 7,589,511 of JANAVB010032616.1, forward strand.
GTCGAATTGAGTTAGAATATGGAAAACATCCAATGGTCGGCTTAGAGTTGGTGCACGGCATGTTTTGAAAAAGACACTCGGTCCTTCATCCCGTGGCTTGGGAGAAGGAAGTTGGTTGAGTAGACAAGTTACAATCGCAGCCTAAGTCATAGGCGTCGCCCTTCGTTCCACGGCTTGGGAAGAAGTAAAGTTGGCCTTGACACAAAAACTAAGAAATAGCCTAAGTCATAGGCGTCGCCCGCATAAATGCTTCATAAAGCATGCACGGTCCCATCGTCCGGGGCCTGGCATAGCCTTGGCTTGCCCAAGAGTTAAATTGCGTCGCACGACTGCTGGCGCAAGTCTATGTACCCAATGACTTGGTCGTTCAAAAGTGGAACGGTGCACGGCACGTTCCCTCGGAGCAAGGCTCGACGCAGCCTTTGCTCGATAAGTGTAGGCTTGAGTAAGTTGGCAAAGTTATGCCGGTCGACCTAAGTCATTCCAAGTACTGTCTCGCTCATTCTGCGGTTGTCAACTTAAATAGTCCCACGATCCCACGGCCCGTCATATAAAGTATGACTTGGGCGATAGCGCCGCGTAGAGCGGAAGTCGAGTTGAGGCACGATTGCACGATCCTAGAGCTTTTAAAGGCACGGGCCACGATTGATTAGTTGAGTTTGGAAAGTGTCTAAATAAGTTGTTATCTTGAGTTAAAAGAAAGGAAGAAAGAAAGAAATGCTCACGACTGGGTCATTGAGGCAAGAAAGAACAATGCTCGCGACTACGGGTCGTCGAGGCAAGATCTCAGATGTGAGAAATGGCACTAAAAGAGAGGAATGGCACTAAAAGAAAGGGTAACACCAGAAGTGAATGACTATGTGAGACGTCAGTTTGAGTCGGTCTTGCATGGTCATGGACAACTTGTCGACAAGGTAGAGTTTCCCCGAATCGGCAACCTGTGGCGCCACGGGACCGATTGCGGCCTAAGGAAACATAAAGGCTCTGGGAGCCAAATAAGCTGAGCCTGGGGCAAAGTATTCGGTGGACGCGGAATAGGGCTAGCTACCCAAAGAAGGTCCATCCTATACTCAGCAAAAAGGAGTCCACTATGGCTCGGGGAGTCAGTGACCAAATCATATAGATGAGTCGGCATAGCGGCAGATCCGCGGGTATGCCCTTGGATTGAGTTGAGTTGTCGAAGGTGTATACAAGTTAGAGTACACATGTTTGGGCTTAAAGAATGGCTACAACATAGGCGACGTGCTTCGGCACGAGATGTGGCATTGAGTCTTGAGTTGTCGGCATATAGTTGCATAAGTTGGTTGAGTTGTTTGAGTTTAAGTCAAGGAAACCGCCGCAAGGCAAAGTCGGTTGGTGATCAAATGGCACGAGCCGCGAGGCGGCGATATGGTTGAGTCGCACTGAGTTGCGAGGCACGACACAAAGGAGTTATAGCACGGTCGTAAGGAAATTGGGCACTACCGCGTAGTTGCGTCTCTGATTCTGGCCGAAAGGCAAGCACGACCTGATAGGTTAACGTTGTGGCACAAGGAGTGGTCTAGAGGCAAAGTATGAGTAATGTTGACATTGCAAGCACGGGATGGTTTTGACACACAAGTTGCGCCAAGGCGCCGGTCCTAAAACTGAACCTAAGGCAAGAGTAGAAAGACAATCGAAAAGGGATTTAAGCTGCACAAAGTAAATGAACGTGTAGGTTTTGTATGGGTGGGCGAGAAGCTCACTCCACCAGTATAGTGGTACTGACACCCACACAGTGTTTCATGTGCAGGCACAGGTAGAAGCTCGTGGCACGGAGTTCGCTTGGATGCGTCGAGGCACGGAGTTCCTTGGCGATTCGAAGCGCGCGGCCGCATGGAGTAAAGACTTATACGGGACATAATGTATGGACATCGCCTTCCGAAGCTCCCGCTGGATCGATAAATATTGAGAGATGAGAGAGAGAGAGCAGAGTGAACTTGTAATGAGAGAAAAGTGAGCTTGAGTGAGCATGAGAGACTTGTAACATTGGCCTTGCGCCCCAAATGTAACCGTTGTTCCAATATCAATAAAGAGTTTCTTTTGAATAACTTGTGTTTGGTTCTCATTCCGCTGCTATAAATCAATGTCTCTGCACGGGACTTCTGTGCGACGACCTCGTCGCAGCCGCTGAAATCGGCCGTTATGGAACCCGCCTTGCACGAGCGCAATCTAGGCTCGTGCGGCATCACGCCTTAGCGAGGACGATCGCTCCTACGGGAGCGGGGCGTGACACATAGTGACGCAACAAAATACATAATATACAAGCCACTATGGAATAGAATGCATAAAGATAAGGGGTGTGCTATCAAATGTGTATATGCAATGAGGACAACTTTCGACTTATGGGACTATCCATGGGATCTAGGATACTCGTGCAGTGGCGCTCCTTCCGGGCACCCGTCATGCAGCAACGTCAAGTGAACACAACTCGTAGCCCCTACGTCTAGTGACTATCCTCCCCATCCAATGAATCTGGAACATGTCGACTCCTCGTCACGTTCAGTCCCTAATCAGAAGTCCAGTAACAGTACAATGAAATGACTAACATGACTATGCCGACACACGCTCCGTCGTACAGATGATCAGTCGCGTACGGGGATACGTGTTATGTATCTCATCATCATCTCTCCGTGTCCAAAGCAGTGTCAGGGTCCTGCCGGATATCGGTGTATCCGCTCAGCAATGTAAGGGTAGTCTCATATGGCCTAGGTTAGAAAATAAAGAGCCAACGTATCTCGTTGGTTTCACCCATAGTTATATTCGGACGCACAGATATTTTGTACAGACATGAATTGTAACAAGAGAAATGACATAATGACAAGGTAGATTCGGTAGCCGAGGAGTGAGAATAAAACCAGGTTCGGGGCCCAAGTCCAAAGAGTCCGTAAAACCAAGAGAATAAATAGAAATTAATTATTGGATAGGCTAATAATGCTACTATGATATATATTAACTATGTACACTGACTGACCCTATATTGGGCATAAGCAAACCTATGTTGTCGCTGTTGGAATTATTCAATAATTAAGGGGCCACACATGTAAAATTAATTGTGTTTGGGCTATCTAAATAATTAAGCCAAATTAAAGTGGTCTATTTGGAAATTGGCTTAAGGGTATAATTGTCATGGAATTAATGTGTAGATACGAAGATAATTCTAATTTTATGAGGGGCCAAATTAGAAATATCAACACATATATAAATATGTGTATTCATTAGGGTTATGGTCCCCAACTTATACGACCACCAAAGAGAAGGTTATCTTTTTTTTCTCTTCTGCATCCCCATCAACAGAAAGAGAGGGACAAAGGATTCAGATTCACCTTTGTTATTAAGGGTCGTAGCAAGTTGGAAGATCGAACCCAATAAAGAGACGATCGCTTCAACATCCATCAAGCCAAGCAATGGATTCAGGTACGCTTCCGCAATCAATTTAATTTAGGTTCTTTATCTCATGAATCGCAATCAATTTGAGACGAGAAGTATAATATTTTTTGAGGATGTTGAGTTTGGGGGAGAAATAAAGTCAGGATCATTGTCTTTGAGAAGGAATCAATTACGATTCCTACTATCACTTTTGACGATGTGCAGGATTTTATACATGTCATGATCAAGAAGTGAATTCGGAGTCTCAATAAGACAATGTCGAATTACCTCTATAAGTCGTTATTGAGATACCTTAACGACAACGTAGCGGCACCCCATTCAAGATAAGGTAATTATTTCTAAGGAACAAACTCAACAACCTAAAGAACCGGTAATATTAAGATGGTCCACCAGAGAAAGGAGAAATATAATTTCTGATAATATTGTCATATTTCTCTAAGAACATGATGAAGACAGTGGATACTGGAAGATGATCTAATCAACTTCCGTCAGGCCATGAAAAGTTTCAGTTCTCAAAGTGGATTGATACAATAAATAAGGAGTATAAGTTCATGCAAGACAATAAAGTTTAAGAACTTGTCCCATTACCAAAAGGTATGCAAGCCCATTGGTTGTAAATGGATATTTAAAACCAAGAAGGATTCGAAGGATAATGTGGAGAGGTATAAAGCACGTCTTGTAGCTAAAGGCTTTACTCAAACGGAAGGGATTGATTTTAAAGAGACTTTCTCTCCGGTTTCTTCGAAAGACTCTTTTAGAACAATCATAGCACTTGTTGCACATTTTGATCTTGAGTTACATCAAATGGATGTCAAAACGACATTTCTCAATGGTAACATTGATGAAACAGTTTATATGGTACAACCAGAAAACTTTGTGTCGAAAGACCCAAAGAATATGGTTTGCAAATTGACAAAATCTATTTATAAACTCAAGCAAGCTTCTCGTCAAAGGTACTTCAAGTGATTATCTCGTTTGGTTTTGAGATGAACACTGTTGAAGATTGTGTGTATCACAAGTTCAGTGGAAGTAGAAATAATTTTCTGGTTTTGTATATTGATTGAAGTATTCAATGCAAACCAGGTGACACCTCTCGTTAAAGGAGACAAATTCGGTCTCAATCAAGTGTCCTAAGGTTAACCTTAAAATTAAGAAAGTACAATAGATTTTTCCTTCATGATCAGTTGTAGGGAGTCTAATATATGCTCAAGTATGTACGCGTCAGGATATTGCGTACATATTAGGATGTTAGACAGATATTTAAGCAAATATGGATGGATCATTGGGTAGCAGCCAAACTACTTAAGTAATTAATAGAGAACAAAAAATTATATGCTCTTTGTAGGAGATGGAATAATTCTGGAGATCATAAGGTATTCCGACTCCGATTTTGTTGGATGTCAACACAGCAGGAGATCCACATCAGGTTATGCTGACTAATGGAGATATAATTTGGATGAGTGTCAAACATGCACTCATAAAATTTTTTTTTCACCATGACAGCAAGGTTTATAGCATGTTGTGAGGCATCTATTCATGGAATATAGTTGCGAAATCTTGTCATAAGGCTGCGCCTACAGGAGAGGGTGTTGAAAGACCACTCAAATTATGGTGTGACAATGAATCAGCAATACTATATTCCAATAACAACAGAAACTTGTATAAGTCAAAGGATATTGACATAAAATTTCTAGTTGTGAAGGAAAGAATTCAGAATGGTTTAAATAGCACATTAGGACAAACTCCATGTTAGCGGATCCGCTCACAAAAGTATTATCACCCAGGATCTTTCATGAGCATACTGCTCATTTGGGTGTTATCTTAATTAAGAATAATATGGCAATACAGTGGGAGTTTGTATTTTATGTATTTGGGTGCTATTTGATTTTGGACACATTTATGTACTAAAGTATTTTGGATATTTATCTGATCAGATATATAGAAATTCAGTTCATTCTGTTTTCATTATGTTAAAGTATTGATCTCACTAAAGTTAAGGAGGACCAGTTGGAAATAGACATGTATTGATCACATTGCGTGTAATTTCTATGCTACGCATCCATGATTGATCTATGTCATTTAGCTATATTGGTATATGTGGCCATTGATGGTTTAGTTACGCTATATGTGACAAATGCCGCTTTGATCCTACGTTGATATGGTTAATGGACGAGATTGTCCGGATATACCCTAAGGATTAAGATAGCAATTTATGAGCTCACTAAGGTTAACACAATTATAAGGTTACATATGTGGCCCAATGGAAGATTGTTGGAATTATTCAATAATTAAGGGGCCACACATGTAAAATTAATTGTGTTTGGGCTATCTAAATAATTAAGCCAAATTAAAGTGGTCTATTTGAAAATTGGCTTAAGGGTATAATTGTCATGGAATTAATGTGCAGATACCGAAGCTAATTCTAATTTGATGAGGGGCCAAATTAGAAATATCAACACATATATAAATATGTGTATTCATTAGGGTTATGGTCCCCAACTTATACGGCCACCAAAGAGAAGGTTCTCTTTTTTTCTCTTCTGCATCCCCATCAATAGAAAGAGAGGGACAAAGGATTCGGATTCACCTTTGTCATTAAGGGTCGTAGCAAGTTGGAAGATCGAACCCAATAAAGAGACGATCGCTTCAACATCCATCAAGCCAAGCAATGGATTCAGGTACGCTTCCGCAATCAATTTAATTTATGTTCTTCGTCTCATAAATCGACAGGGCACAATAAAATTTCTAACAGTCGCTGCTTCGATCGTTGAAGGAGGAACCTCGCTTGGCTTCGCCTACGCTCGGAAAAGTCTTGCTCTCGAGGGGGGCTGGTTTGAGGAGAGGCCGCTAGGTTTACTAGGGAAGAGAGGAAGGAATAGTGCGGTTATATAGAGAGGAGGGGGCGAAAGAACAGTTGCCAGCTAGAGGGGAGAACGGATGAACAGCTGGGATTGGGAGAGGGTAGAGAATGGAGTCGAAGCTGTCGTCGAAGGATTGGCGGAGGGTCTACATGAATAGTACCATGCATGGTGACCTACTACTCCACACGCGTACAATTGTGGCATGTCCTGTTGAATGGAACATTTCCACATCTAGCTCACCAGGGAAATAGGGGTTTAGAGCATCTCCAACCCTACTGTGACTTTGAAAAAAAAGTTGTTGCCACATAGAAACGACAAAATTTTATTCAGAAGTTTTTCTCCAATGCAATTGTCAAGTCAATTGTGAAGCTTATGTGGCAAAAATTATAGAAGACATTGTGAAGTTGATTGTCTTGTTCTAGACAATGTACTTGACAATGTCTTCTCTTCCATGTCATCAATTATGAATAAAAAATATTAGAAAAAAGAAAGAAGATGAGTAGTTGTCTTAAAAGTTTCCTTGGAAGTTGGAAAAAATAATTTTTATTGTCTCCTCAATACTTTTGCATTGGAGAGAGTTTTTCTATTTCATTGTCTTTTGAGATATAATTTTGCCACATAAATAAGACATTGTCTTGTGGCTCATGCCACATAGGAGCCACCTAAGACGGACAACACTTAACAAAGACAATAGGGTTGGAGATGCTCTTAGAAGCAATGGGCTGAAATGAGTAGATATGAATAAAAAGTTTAGGTTAGGCTAGTAAAAGAATAAAATATAAGGCTTAGGCCTAAGAGTAGTTGCACTGGGAACAACCTAAATTATATATATATATATATATATATATATATATATATATATATATATATATATATGCCTTACATTGTACTCAAATATATTTATATGTATGCCTTACATTGTACTCAAATATATTTATTAACACTAGTAATAATTAATAGATTATAACTATAAGTAAAATAATTCTAAGTTTAATTTTGTAACAAGATACATCAGCTATTGATAATTTAGAAGGGGGGGGGGGGGGGGGGGGGGGGGGGTGTTTACATATAAGGGCTTGTTTGGTAAATGGATTTGGATTTTAGATTTGAATTTGGAAATCCAAAATTCAAATCCAAATCCAAATCATGGATTTCCAAATTTAAATCCAAGTCCAAATCCAAATCCAACTCCAACCAAACATAGGATTTGGATTTATGATTAATAACTTATATCTGGATTTTTTGACTTTTATGCACCGGATACAGTGTCACATGAAGCATAATTGCTTCAGGAGATCATGTATGATCTTCTTTTGGTTGGTGCACAGATTTCGGCTATACCGATATACTACGACAACCATGTGACTACAACATGCTTTCTTCAATAGGAAGAAGAGAACTGTGAGACTTCGTCACAAAGCGCTGGATGAAATCGTCTTAGATGACATCATTGCAGTGGTTGTTGTTGGGAGCCAGAAGAATTTGGCAGATCCGTTCACCAATGACCTCAAGTGTCAGCTTGTCGAAGACACATAAAAGAAAATTTGCTTGATGAAAATTTCATGTAATATTTTTGTACTTCTACCATAAATTAGTTTTTTCTATTAGTCAAAGATAAATCTACTAGGCAATTTATTTTTCATTATAAGAAAGGTCATGGACTGTGACACATCAGGTACAAAGATTTTTCGGAATTTGATCCAAGAAACTATTTGTTCTACTTTTTGATCTAGGTAAGGAGCAAGTCATGTTGATGGTTGACTTTAAGCCTTAGAGTTCTTGAGCATTTGGAATGCTGGATGTTCTTAGCATGAAGCAGGGGTAGTTCAGCACTACAAAGAGGTTTAGTCCCTTGATGCTACAACAACATGACACCATATGAGGTTGGACCTCGGCTTCGAGACATGTCAAAGCGTCGTAGCATCGTAAAAAGACAAGTAGCCTATGGCTGAGAGTTAGAGAGTTGTAGCGCAACATTACAAGAAGTTGGTACCTCATACTACAATGGAGTGACACGAGATAGTGAGACCTCAGTTTCGAGCCATTGTCATAGCGGCATAGTACCGTAAGAAGACATGTAGTCTCATGCTGAAATATAAATCTTTAAAAAAATAACTCACCTATGTGTATCGGAAGAGATGTTGGTTGTCTCTGAAATTTTTTTTTATATCCACTAAAGATACATACACAGAAATCAGGTTAACATAGGGGCCAGAGGTGCAATTGATGTAATTGTGTGAGTCCATAAAATTGTAGCTATGGTACTGAATTCACGGCTTAGTCCATTTTGTATCGTATAGTTCTATCCATGCATGAAAATTCAAGTTGTAAACAACATCTATGCTAATGCACGATGTACAATCACTGTGGGGAACACTCATCCACATATTGAAATATGTGGAAAATTGTTATGTTTATTTGGATTTGGTCATTAGTCATCCGGTCCCACCATTCTACGTTGAGACATCCCAAGTTTGTTTATTTCAATATTTGAGTTATCATTTATTGTTTTGTTGTACACATGAGGTGTGTTAGCTCAATTGGTTAGTATCGTGAGAATTTTTTCTAGTGGACAATGTTCAAATCTCTCAACAAGTATTTATTTTTTAAATAAATTTTTTGGTGAAATCCCTTTGGAGCTAAGTCCCAAAAGAACGTAACTCCTACTCGGACGTCGGTGAAGGATGCAAAGTGATACTTTATTGGCATGTTTCGCACGTAAGCATCAGGCACACTTTTACAAGATTTTGCCGTGGAAGCCTCACGGTAGCTCCACATCAGCACACTGGTAGTGCCACACTAGCTCCGCGGCAGCCCGCTGGTTTCTTCGGAACAACTCACATGGTTGCTTCGCAGTAGTTTTTTTGCTAGTTTTTTCATTTTAGTAACTGCTTTATTGGTAGGGAGTTACTGGAAATAATTGTCCTATTGAATAAAATTATTTCTCCCCTTTTTAATTTAAATTGTTGCTCGAGCACTTAGTTCTCAATGGAAAAAAAAAACAGAGATCAGAGAGAATACTCTAAGGCCTCGTTTGGTTCGCGGAATCTCCCGGTTGGGAAAGGAAAGCGATTACTTTCCTATGTTTGGGTGTCCAAGGAATTGAGGAGGAAAGGAAAGTGATTTCCAATGGAAGGGAAATTAGGGGAGAAAGTGATTCCATCCATCCAAGGAAGGAATTACTTTCCCACATTGAAGCATTCACTTTCCTTTCCAAATTCCTTGGCATTGCCAAACATCGGAAAGAAAAATCAATAGGAATAAAAGTTTCCCAAAAAAAAGGAAATGACAAGGAATTGATTTCCTTTCCCTTCCATTCCGCGAACCAAACGAGGTCTAAGGGCAACCTAGTGTTTTTCTACCGAGTGTCTTTGTTCTGCACGTCAGTACTTTGTCCGAGAGAATGGTGCTGACTTACAACAAATTTTTCAGAAGTTCTTTCGATCACTTGGTTCATGGAATTGGATCGACGGAGACGGTTGAATCTCACTTTGAGTGATAATGATCTTCATCAGTCCAGCATGCAGCTTTGCTAATTTATTACCAGTTTTGAACAGATTTTTACTGCTATTAGAGTTTTGTTCTGTCAATAATAACTTTTTCCCTATTTTTCAAGCAGATTCACATATTGGTATTAGCGGTTTTTCATCGATGTCATAACTTTTAGCATGTTTTACTTGGCGTTTTACAAATTTTGTGGTTCATTCTTTCACATAGCTGGAGGGATTTTTTTTTTCTTCTGAATTTCTACAACAATAATTGTCATATCAATCAAGTTTCTGATGTTATTCTTCCGTTGAACCAATATAATAGTTGAACTTGTAAAGATTCTTTTGGGACTGAACTTTACTTGCCGGTCCATTCTATTCCATTCCGAGCTCTTGATACCAATATTCCGTTTGATTCACTATAATTTAATCCTAAGCACAATATAATTAAATAAAAATATTTAATTATATTACGATTATATTATATTATACCAAACGAGGCCCAAGTTGGTACTGAAATTTAGGAATAGAAAAGAAAAAATTAAAGTAAACAAAATGCTATAATGGCTGCATCAGGACACACCAGAAAGAGTCGGTTCATGTACGTGTCGCGTGTCCTTACCGTGTCCATGCAACGTAACGTAAGCCGACAGTACTGCAAACAAAAGCATACATACAGCTTTCAAGAAGCAAATTTTCAACTCGAGATACAAAGTCCTACGTGAGCATGCCAAATGCAAGTTTGAGCTTAATTTGTAAAATATATATTTTTCTCAAAACATCCAATGGGACACCTTCCTCTCCAGAGTCCTCTCTTCTATGGTACCTAGGCTCGGCTTCCACCCCTTGCTCGAGTACTGCCTGCTAAGAATCTCCGGCCGGTCTCCGAACCCGGCGGCCTCGACCGACCACTCCACCACCCCAACCTCCTCCTCGCTCGTCGTCGACGAAGACGAAGACTCGCCGTTAATCCCATTATTATGCTTCTGATCAAGACACATCGTAAACAAGGAAAGGCCGGTCCTCCCCTTCGCGTCCGGCCGGGAGGAGGAGGAGGAGGAGGAGGAGAACACCATCCGCCGCGCCTCCTCGGCCGATATGGGAGCGGCCTTGGGCACCATGACGTAGACCCTGCCGACGTCGAGCATGCGGTCGGCCGGGAGCGGATGGAGCTTCCTGCCGCGGGAGGGGGCGGCTGCCGGCGGCGGCCCGTACTCGACCACGTAGTGCCGCGGGTGCTCGAGCATGAGCTCGGCGGCCGCGAGCTGGCGGTCGAACGTGTACACGGCGCCGTCGGAGAGCACGACCTTCCCCTGCAGGCTGCGGCCTCCGCCGTCGGCGTCGGAGCGGCAGTGGCAGGAGACGTAGCTTCCCATGGTCGAGTCTTTGTGGAGGAGTGCAAAACTAACAACCACTGAGGCCTTCTCCAGCTGTGTTGGTGGTTTATAAGCAGTTGGTGCACGCGTGTGTTATAGTAATATTTGGCCGGGGAGGGTTCGTTCACCTGCTCTCTTTCTTTCTTTCTTTCTTCCACTTGCATGTGTGGGCTCAACGCCGATAAAATTATAGAAAATGATATTTTGCCCGCGGTCAGACCGCGGATATAATCTCAGGCAAGGCAAGGACGGAATCTGACATTCGAACTGGAGTATACTGGAGTGAGTTAGAATGGACTAGATATAAACAGATTCACATAAAATTACCACAAAAAAAAATTATACATGAAAAAAAACAAAACTTTTTTGGGGTGGGCTTAGGTGCGCCTGTGATCCCAGGCAAGGCAAGGGAGGAACCAGAAATCTGAACTCGGGTGAGCTGGAGTAGATTAGGATGGGCCAGATATAAAATAACTCGCAAAAAAATAGCAGAAAATAAATTATATATGAAAAAGAAAATCAATTTTTTTGGGGGGTGGGCTCCAATCCACCCTAGCCTTTGCCTTAGTTCCGTCATTGATCGCAGGACACGTCGAATTCCATTTGCCTCCTACTTGTTTGGACCCACCTCAAAAATATATGTCAATGGAACGGTGACACGCGGCATGCGATCACAGCCCGCGAGCAAAATAACAACGTCCAAAAATTATTCACTCATAACGTGGCAACGATGAACCTTTACTCCCCTCCAATGACATGATTCTAATTTAGTTTTAGTGGTGTGTCATGCATTGTACTATTGGAGGGGACACAAGGCTCCTCACCATTGTCACTTGGTGAATCTGTCCTATTGAATAGTTTCTCCTCAACGAGAGGTTATTTTTTTAGTACCAAATCAATATTTTTTCTTATAAAAATGTGGGTCCTACTGATTGTATAAAAAATATTACCAAAAACTGGTGGAATCTATATTTTTTTAGGAGATGAGACTGTCTGTTGGTACGTCAAAATTTGAAGGCTAAATTTCAACTTGATAACCTCAACTATCCATGTTTTGTAACTTGATACCCTAAACTTTTAAAATAGTTAACTTAATACCATCAACTATTGAATATTTTCAACTTCATACCCTAAAATCAAAAAAAATTCGAAAATACCCCTACCCCCTCATCCCCCCCCTCCCTCCCTCCCTCTCCGACGTCCCCTCCCTCCCTCCCTCTCCGGCGTCCCCTCCCCCCCCCCCTCCTCTCCCCGGCGAGGAACGTGGGGGCCGAGCGGGGCGGCACGCCGGAGCAGCAGCGGCGGGCGTGAGCGGGCAGTAGGCTCGCTCGCTGGCCGGCGGCGCTCACGAGGGGCGGCGGTGAGGCTGGGGGTGGGGGGTGGTTTAACGGCAGGAGGGGGCGGGGGGGGGGGGGGGGGGGGGGGGGGGAGGGGGTTAGGGATAAAGCTGGGAAAGAGAGAGGGGGAGCATTTTGGGAAATATATTTATCAGGGTATCAAGTTGGCTATTTTGAAAGTTTAGAATATCAAGTTGTAAAACATGGATAGTTGAGGGTATCAAGTTGAAATTTAGCCAAATTTGAAACAGCAGATTGTTGATCCCCTCCTCAACACGGGAGGAGGGAGAGGACACGTGTCAGGTGGATGAGTAGTCGGGATTTGGTGTTCGGTGTGTTGTTGGGGAGTGGGGATCGATGGATGGAGTTGGTGATCCGTGATCGATTCATGGAAAAAAAAAAAAAATTATCAAGAGAGGGGGCTGGCCCGCCCCGGAATCCAAGCAGTAGGCATGCTGGTGGGGGTGTTTACAAAATGTTTTAGGTTTGGGTGTTCTGGCTTGACTGTGACGTTGTAACGTGTATTAGTTACAAGGAATTGTGATGGATGAACGTACTCATACATTTCACTAATTAATTAGCAGAATCCTAGTATTATTTTTAGGTGTATGGTACTGGTCTCGATCGTATGAATTGATTATGTTGCATATATGCTCCTGCAACATGGCTATTTCTAATGGAATTCTGGTGATCGACCGAGTACCTGACCTCATGCATCGATCCAGTTTTATCAGACACCACCAAAAGCAAAGCAAGTTCGGTCAAGTAGGGTCTAGACAGGCCCGACTTGAAAGATTGGATTGTCGTAATGGAAACTAATTTTGATTGTCCTGTAATCTTTATTGATGTAAATGTAAATTAAGATGAGTTTGGGTTAGACCGGCTCTAAGAGCATCATTAGTAGCTATTGCTCAAAATTTCATACTGGAACCCAAAATTTTGAAATAGAGGTAAATGTAGAATGTGTTGGGTTTGTATGTAAATAGTAGAAAATGATGAAATGAGCTTTGGTACCGAAAATTGTGGTCAAAAATTAATATGAAAAAAAATAATATAAATATAGAATTGTGCTAAAAATGGGACTTACTATTCTACAAAGTAATTTTCTACATTTTGAATCCAGAAATTTTTAGTTCCGACCTATAGCTCATGTGGATGGGTTGAACCTGAAAATCTAAAAATTGAAATCTAAGGATAAGTCTTACTGTTCTATAAAATTAGCTCTAGATTCTAAACCTAGAATCTGGAAATTGGGAAGGGCCTTACTAATGATGCTCTAAAAAAAACGAATTGTCTGGATATTTTTCTATGAAAGGGGTTGTGTTGGCGCTTTCTTTACATGGAGAGAGCTTGCTCTCAACATGCCTTATAAAAGTTTAGTCCCACATCGAAAATGCACCATGAGTTATCTCAACATATATACTTGGTTGTGTTGTTGAGAGATGCACATGTGGTGGTGACCCTAAGTAGGGAACCATATAGGTGATTTTACTAGGAGGTAAGAATAAGGCTCCAAGAATTAAGCATTAATGCTTTTGTCATTCTCTTGGATTAATTTCAATTGGAGCTAAGCCCCAAAGGGGCTTAGCGACTCGGACTCGGGCTCGGGCTCGGGCTCATGGGCTCATGAGGCGTAATGTGGCATTTTGTTGGCGCACTTACCACATCAGAAGTCATGCGGTCTTATGCGGCATTCGGTCCATGCGGCACATGCAGCCAATGCGGCCCATGCGGCCATATGGCTCATGCGGCCAGGCTACTGCTGCTGCTACCGCATGGAGGCTCCGCTGACTGTGCAGGCTACAAGTCAGTTATGGAAAGACTGATTCAATACGATTAATTTAAATCCACTTTTTGTGGAATTTGAATTAATTTCGTTTCCATCTTTGTGGGATTTGAATTAATTTCGTTTCCATCTTTGTGGTATTTGAATTAATTTCGTTTCCACCTTTTGGGATTTGAATTAATTTCGTTTCCATCTTTGTGGGATCTGAATTAATTTCGTTTCCATCTTTGTGGGATTTGAATTAAGTTCGTTGCTATCTTTGTGGGATTTGATTCAATCTTTCCATAACTGAAGAGGCGGCTAGGGTTTCCACCCTCTCTCTATATATACTCTCTTCTGGCCTCCTTTGTGTAGAACTACAAATTTTATAAGTCAAAAGAGAGAGAGATAGAGGGAGCTGCTGCCGCCATTGCAAGTCCATCCGAGGAGTCAGAACAGAGGTGACTTCGAGCGTTCCACAAGTTCTTCAACTTGCTGGTTCCTGGAAGCAATTCGTGTGGGGCGAATCTTGCTTTGAGCAACGATGTTTTGACACCCCAGCAACTTTTCTTCATCTCATCTTTCTCTAGATTATTGTAACTCGTTCTGTCCCTATTGCAACACATTTGCAAGGAAGAACGAGAGATCTTCTCTTCTCTATTTTCCTCCTTTATATTGTAATCTGGCTATTTGGTTTTTTGTATCTTCGTAGATCTTGAGTTTGATCACTACAAAGTTTTGCGTGACTCTCAGATCTCGATTGTATCAGTTTTTTTTATCTTTGATCAAGCCCCGGGACTAACAATCTCAAAGTAAGATCCTTGTAGATGGAAAACATTAATGCTTCGCTCGTCCAATCGGACTATTGCAAGTTGGAAAAGTTTGATGGAGAGCATTATCAGGTCTGGAAGAGGAAGGTTTATCTAACTCTTTAACTCAAAGACGTTGATCATGTACTGTCACTACAAAAATAACCCATTTTAGCGACGTCAAAAGACGTCGCTAAATAAGGAAAATCTGTCGCTAAAATAAATTTGCGACGTATTTAGCGACGAAAATTGGGTGTCGCGTATAGGCATGTCGCATATGAAAATTTTGTCGTAGAACGTCGCTGTTTGCGACGGCATGATTAGTGTCGCAAGACGTCGCAAAATTAGCGACAGATAGCAACGTAAGGTTACGTCGCCAAAATAGCGACGTAGTGCGACCACGTTGCGACGCCATAAACTTTATGTATGATGACATGGCATGGCAGCCACGTGTGCACTTTAGCGACGCCTAGCGACAAATTTAGCGACGTCCGCTGACAGGTTGTCATTTTCCACGTCAGCAGTTTAGCGACGTCTAGCGACGTTACGTCAGTAGTTAGCGACGTGTTCGTTCCGTCGCTGTCCGTCGCAGAACGTCGCTATACGTCGCAGATATTATAAAAAAATTTTAAAAAAATATAATTGGTATTTTTGTTATGCTGTGTCTGCGTTTACAGTGTGTGTGAAGTGCAGTGTTCGATCCATCGACAGTTTCGCTTACTGTTCTATGTTTTATCTTGGATAGAAAGAACAACAGTTCAGGGTGCACTTCTCAGAGCTTCCTCTTCACGTCCTTTACCTTCTCGAAAACCTTTACGACGTCCGGAGAAAGTGAAGGACGTGAAAATGAAGCTCTCAGAAGTACACCCTGAACTGTTGCTCTTTCTATCCAAGATAAAATATACAACAGTAATCGAAACTGTCGATGGTTCCGAACACTGTATTTCACATTCAATGTAAACACAGACACACATCATCACAAAAATACACATTATATTTTTTAAAATTTCGGCAGCACCTCCTTTGTATATCAGATCATCGCTTATAACCCAGCGTAGGTATATTTGTCATCCCCGTCGCAGATATCACAAAGTAAATATCACAATAAAAATATGAGGCAGTGTAAGCCCCCTGAATTTTCTGAATTATTTTTTTGAATTTTCTAATGAATTATTTTCAATAATTTATTTCTATATAATTAATTTTTGATCATTAATGCTCTTCACCGTGACTTGGAATTCTAGAGCAACAGAGATGTCAGTCTCTGGAAACTTCCTTCTTGAAGTTTATAGTAGACGAGATTACCTTCATGTTGATATATGGTGTCCCACTCAAACTTGTTCCCTTGTGCTCCATTTGCTTCGCGCAACTTTCGGGTCAATTTAGACCAATTTATCGTCTGCCGTAATTCGTGATTTAATTTTCAACTTAATTTTCGGGCCCGACATCGGTCCGATCCAGTCGACCCAATATATGGCCCTGGCCTGTTTTGAGTAAACTATGCAGGTGCCACTTGCGTGCCATAATTTCGATCTCCCTTGTGCTCCTACTTCATCCATGATTTAATTTGCTTAATTTATAAATTAATTAAATCTTAGCTTCGACTTTGTCCAAACTTGGCCCAACGTCCGACCCAGTTTGGCATGGACCCTACCATGACTGCCAATACATTCCACTGATGTGTCTACATTTTTCTCTATTTGAAAATACCTTTATTTTATATAAAATATCTCTAATTCCCTCTCTTTTATATATGTATATATATATGTACATATATAATATAATATATATATTACACTCATTCTCTCTCTACCTACACTCCACACCCCATCACCAGCACATCAACTCCTCCCTCCCCCATGTGGCCGAACACCCTCTACTCTCTCTATTAATATCTCTCTCTCTCTCACTTTATATATTATATCCACACACACACGTTAATATGTAACACTCTCTCTCTCCCCACACATTACAACTCACCCCCCCTTACACGAGCAACACTCCCCCTTCCTGTACACGTACATCCCATCCTACCCCCTCTCTCTATTCTCACATTAATCTCTCTCTCTCTTCTATACATAATATAACTCCCTCTCTCTCTCACGCAACCTCTCCCATCAACACCACCATCCCTACAACCACTATTTCTTCTTTTTCTTCTTCTTCTTCTTCTTCTTCTTCTTCTTCTTCTTCATATTCACCATCATCCTCACTCCCACCACCACAATCACCACGAGCTCAACCGCCACCACCCTTCCTCCTCACCTCTCCTCCTCTTCTTCACCATTTCATAACCATCACCACCACCGAACACCATTGCCCCCACCACCATAACTCCTCCACCCTATCCAGCCGCTCGTGCCACCGCCGGGCCTCCGCCGCCGCGTGCCATCGCCGGCGACGCCCGCGCACGTATGTAGCGCAGGAGCAGCAGCTAGCCACGGCTGCAACAGCAGCGCGAGCAGCAGCTCCGGCGGCGCTGCCCGTCGTCGTGCGCCACCGCGCGGCCAACCGCCGCCGCCGTCGGCCACCCCCAGCCCAGGCGCGAGTTCGGCGACCCCCAGCGCACCATCTCGGCGTGGAAGCAGCATCCATGACGCGTGAAACGGGCTATTCGTGCGTTTGGCATGGGATCCCGTCGGCGCGCGCTCAGAAACGAAGTCAGAATCTCGTTTCGGGACAGCGACTTCGTGCACGTTTTTCGAGAAATCCGACCGTTGGATCGGCGATTTCTTCGCTCCCTCTCAATCTCGGTATATACCCCTTCATCCCTCTCAAATTTCACCCGTTAATTCCGTCGTTTGCTATGTGAAAATGGCCGCCAAGTTGACATTTTAAATTGTACTTTTTTGGACAGTTTTGTGACGCCAACTTCGCGGGTTCGTATCTTCGTCGTCGCAGCTCCGTTTTGTGCGCTACTAGTTCTGGTGCACAGCTGGTATAACCCTCTTCCTGCGCCCTTTAGATTTCATTTCAGTTTGAGCAAGGTAGGTCGGTCGAATTCGACGCCAAAGTTGGCCGTTCGAATTCTTAGTGTTGCACTTGTAAAATTCCATTTTTGAACCCAGGACTCCGGATTCAATTTCTGACACCACCAGTAGACTCGTGGCATCGTTCTGGTATGTTTTCATATAAAGTTTGCTTAATTTGGAGGATGTGGGCCCTGGCACGTATTTCGGTGCAAAGCGGGTCCCACTTTCTGAGTCAACGGGACTTTTTAACGCCGGCTCATCGGAATCCAATTCCGGATATACCGTTGAGTTCGTATCGTCATTCTGGACTCGTTGACATATAATTTGCTAAGTTTTGAAGACATTTGCTCCGGCACGCATTTCTGTGCAAACCGGATTCTAAATGTCCGCGTCAACGTATCATTTTGAGATCGGCACATCGGAATCCCATTTTGGACATACCGTTGGGTTCGTATCATCATTCTGGATTCGTGGACATATAATTTGCTAGGTTTTGTAGACTTCTATCCTGACACATTTTTTGGTGCAAAGTGTGTCCAACGGCGGACATCATTTTGGCCCAAAATTATCGTTTTGCCCCTGTGTCCAAATTAGACTTTTGGACAGGCTATTCTAGCTATTTTGACCATTCTGGACATGTTGGTGATGTTAGTTTCATCATCCGACAACATCTGTAGATTTTTTTCCTTTTGTGTCATCCTATTATTATAATATTTTCTCCTTTTGGTTGTTCTAGAGACCCGTCGATTTTAGTGATTTCTAAATCACCGAAATTCATAAGTTGACCTTGTAGATGTTTATAGAGACTAGCTTGACCTTTATTGACCATGGTTGACTAGATTGACTAGATGTCGAAAGTAGAGTCAACATTTGACCTAGTTTTGACCAGATTTGACCAATGTTGACTTTTTGACCAAAGTCAACTGTAGGTCAACCATTGACCTATTTGACCTAGATTAGACTTAGAGTTGACCGGAGTTGACCAGTTGACCAAAGTCAACTGTGTTAGCCCAATGATTATATCATATTTTTGAATATGGCTAATCAATTAAGTTTAACATAATGACGTTACTAATATTCATGTAATCACTATTATGTTGCTACTTAAACTTAGCATTGTCCTAATATTAGTATTGTCCTAAATGTTCTATATCATATTGCTATGCTTGTATCATATTGGTTTGTTTGTCTAACATGTATTTGTAGACATGCAGTAAGCATGATCAAGCTTTGTCAAACCAGGACATATACAATAGAGAATTATTGATGGGCCAAAGACGGTATCATACAAGAAGATTTCTCTGAACCGCCTAACGACCTATCCGGGACCTCGCATTGGGGGTTCCGCTGCCCGGTCAGCGGACAGGGTCGAGGGGGCAGCGCCCCCCGTCAGGGGTTCGGGGGCGAAGCCCCCGAAAGGTATTCAGATTTCCAGATCTGTTTATCTTTGGACGACCGCCGTCAAGGAAAAAGGCGTCTTCATGTCTGCACAAAATATCTGAAGAAAGGCGTCATCAAAGGGCTCTTGGTTTTCTTATTTCATCAATGTATTTTTCATATTTATTGAGTCTAGGAATACGATGTACACTGTATCGTACTGGCA
Source organism: Iris pallida (assembly GCA_029216955.1). Lineage (NCBI taxonomy): Eukaryota > Viridiplantae > Streptophyta > Magnoliopsida > Asparagales > Iridaceae > Iris > Iris pallida. The sequence continues at coordinate 7,609,130 of JANAVB010032616.1, forward strand.
AATAGGCTACCCAAGAAATGTTTTCAAAATACCCTTTAATTTTTGAAAACAAGCCCACTTACAAAAGCCCAAACTATTTCCTAACTGCCTGACTTTTCAAAAAGCCCAAAAACCAGTTTGCAAAAATCCTGACAGAACTCCAACAGAACTCGGCCAGAGTTCGGCCCGAATTCGGCCAGAGTTCGGCCAGAGTTCGGTTAATGAACGTTGCTTTTTGAACTTGGTCTTCCTGCAGTTACGGATTCCACCGAGATTTTCTCATAGAGTTCTGCCCGAATTCTGCCTTTGGAAAAACTATAAATAGAGAAGGATTTCGATCATTTCAAGTTACACTCATTCACTTTCATATCTCTTCTCTATAAGCCTACTACTTCTTCCAAAGTATTCTGAGCTTTTATTTTCAAATCCTAAGCCAGTTACAATCCTCTAGTCGATTTGCCAGTGCGGTAAGGTCTAGAAGTTTCAGAGTGGTTGTAATCGGAGGCTTGATTGAAGTTACACACTTCACAATTGAAGTTGGTCGAGTACTTCGGATCAAAGCTCGCGTTGTAGAAGTTGCAAGAACTTCGGATGAAAACTTGTGGTGATTTTCCATAGTGGATTCAACTGGAAGCTAGAGTTCTTCCGACTGGACTAGTCCTCACAAGAGAAAAACCAGTATACATCCTTGTGTTTGCGTTTGCTCTCTACTCTCTACTTTTCATTTACATATCTGTGATATATTATCTGTGATCTTATTACTAACATTTTTAAATAGTTAATTTCTGCTGCCTACTCTATTCACCTCCCCTCTAGAGTATTGCGCTTTACAACTCGTTCCTACAATCGGTCCTACAAACTGTACGTCAACCTTGACCCAGTTGTCTTAGTTTGACTTAGTTTGATCTAGATGTTTAGTATGTCTTTTGACCCTGATCAGCTCTTGTATTATTTCATCTTTAGGTCTGTGGTTTTACTCTGAACCCTGATTCATATTGACAGCAGAACCCCAGGCGAGTACATTCTCTGATAATATTTCTGTTTTATGATATCGTCTTTGTTTCTAGTATTTAGTGTAGATTTCCTTGTTCTCTTGACACATTGTTCACACGGAATGGTATTTGTCTGGATCCCGTCATAAGATGTTATTCCTCTTATATATGGTATGCCTTGTGCAAGTCTTCCTAGTTCCTTGTGCATTGTATAGACAGGATTCCTGCGAAGGCTAGCTACCTTCTCAAAGAATCACGTGTCATGACTGGATCCACCATATTAGTCAGGGATGGGGGTGTTAGCATAAATATGTGATCAATACCCCACATATATTGTATCATCATTGTATAGTGTTAATCATACACTCACGTATGATTAGCCAGGCCAAACATTGTATCAAGTTCTAAGCCGATCACATGTTGAAACTAATACTAAACTCACATAGATATGGTTCCGGATTTTTGTACATGATTTATAATATTTTTCTGTTCTTACATTCAGTTACAGTCTTGACATGCCTTACCATGATTCATGTACACATTATTTACCTCGTATATTCTCTCTATTTACTGCTACATTTTCAATATCGTATAATTAGAACTGTTATTTGAGATTTGTGCTCGTTCCATCCTGACTGGATATGTTGACAAAATTTTAGGAGTAGTTGTGCCACATTTGTTGGACTGCAGGATGATTCTAGCTGAGGTGGTTCCCACTGTTCCTCTATGTGAGTTGCCTAGTAGTACCTTTAGTTGTCTTGTTCTCATTCTTTATTTTTTCCTGTCTTATGATCTTTCTAGTAGTTCTAGATGTTCTTGTGTTTAGTTATCTTTCTTGTCTTATCTTCTTTAGATGTTGGTTTGTGATTGAGTACATTGGTAGATATTAGTAGTTCATGGACCTTCTCGTTGTAGTGTATTTTATTGGGTACTAGATAGCGTTCTACCGTCGATACTGCGGCGTAGGCTGGACGTGACCCACGTATTCGTATCCGTATATTGCGGGTGCGGGTCGTGACAGGCAGTGCAAAGTAAATATCACAGACACATATCTCACAAACATCCAATAGAGTCAAATAAAATTGGAAGATAAAAAGTTTCCCACCAAGTGTATAAACGAAAGTGTACCAATAAACAATTTGCCCATAGGGCCAATACATACAAGTCATAAAAAATTAATGAAATCACTGCGGACCCCTGCCGCGCAACTGGGATAGAATGTAGTCATACTGCTCCTGGGTGAGCTTCACCGTAGGGGCAGTAGGAGGCAGTACAATGTCTGGAGTCGGCGCCGTCGATGGATCGGGAGGACGTATCTGCTCAACTTCTCGCAGTCGCTCACCATAAACAGCAAGGGTACTCACCACCCTCTCAGTACTCGCCTCAAGCGAAGCCGAAACCTGAGTGAGTGAGGCAGACATGCTCCTCTGCGATCCCTCCAGCTCGACCTGTCTACGCTCTGTGCGCTACGCAGACTCGGTGAGCGTGTGCAAGCTGGCAGCTGTAGCCTGATGCAGACTCATCAGCTCCTGTATACTGCGCTCGACCGCATCAAATCGTCCGGTGATGATCGGAGGGTCGGATCGTCGCTCGACCGCATCAGAAATCTGCTGCTGCAACTCGCGATGCAGCTCCTCGATCTGACGACGAACATCCTCAGCTCGTGAAGACGCCTGCGAAGCTGGAGACTGGGCACTGACAGAGGGGGCCCGGGATGACTCCGAAGCCAAATACGCGCCGTAGGATCCCGTACCGTAGTACGTACCCTTCTGAAGACCGCCAACGACGGTCATCCAGAGCTCGTCCGGCGATGGAGATGTAGGCGGCTGGGAGGAAGTACCAGCCTCCCCTCTGCTTGCGCACTAGCAGCAGCAGCAGCAGCAGCCGCCTCCTCCTGTAGCCGAACAAACTCGGCCTAGAACATGTTTGCTAACGTGTAAGTGTTTGCTAAAGTCTATATTGATATCTATTTTCCTGTTTTCTAAATTATCGTAAATTAATATAAAGAATAGAACGTACATATGCCTGCGTCGCCCTCTCGTCAATGAACTCCCCATCCTTCCGATGGGTGACCAGGAAGACGGTCACCATGTTCAGGTCCTCACCCTTTTTTACCTGTTAAAATATATTATCTATTATTAGTATTAAACATTCTATCGAACTATATATAAATTAATGTCCGTCATAGAAAACGTACCAGACGACGAAAATGCTCCGTCATCGGAATGGAGCCACCACACCACTTATCGGCGCTCGACCGCGCCACCTTGGCTTGGTCAGACCGCTAGTACTTGGGCTCGCTGAATCTAGCCTTCATCGCCGCCCACTGCTCTGGCGTGATCCAACTATGGATCGGCTGTCCGGAGCGATCACGACACTTCTGGTCGTGGACCGCATCACGGATGAGCTTGGCTCCGACGGCAGAAAATTGGCCCTCGATCCTTGCCGCCCGGCGTGGTGGATAGAAATAGGTCCTCTACAAGAAGTAAAATACAAAAGTTGTATAATATACACAAATAATTATTAAAATTTAAAAATAAACAATTTTTTTACCTTGAAGTGGGCGAACCAAAAGGTCTTCCTATCTGCGGGAGCATCTGAGTAGTTAATCCAAGGCCCAACATAGTTCTGTCTCAGAAATACCCCCAGCTGTCTCTGTACTGCAGAAGGCCGATATCTGTACAATAATAATTTTTCATGAATATATATGTACATATAATCATTTGAGAAATATATATTAATTAATTAACTTACTTCATAGGCCCGTCCGTCCAAATCTCCATACGCGTCTCGCCCGGGGGAGCGCATGGAGGGTCGCTCTCACCTCCTGCCTGGGCAGGATCATTCTGATCGCCGTCCTCTATATGCTCGGCGTGGGCTCCCTCCATAGAGCCGTCGACAGGAGGAATGCTGGACGGGGGATCAGGGATGCTGGACGCGTGATCAGGAAGGCTGGACGACGAAGGAGGAGTCGCTAACCTGCTGGAACTGCCCTGTCCCGGTAATAGACCAGGAACAGAACGGTACACTGGCGTACTCGAAGATGAGGATGAGGGTACGGAACTGCCCTCTCCATCCCCAGGCCGAGGCTGACGGGACTGCCTGTCACCCTCATTTCCCGTATTTCGTATTTATACTCGTATCTGGATTTTTGCATGTATTTTTATTTTTCTCAACTTGTGGAATTTTGGTATTTCTCGTTGTTTGCCATTAAAATTATTTTGATTGAAATCTTAATACAAACAGAACAGTGATACAATATAGGACTTAGATGTAGTCCTAGGAGTACACTTTTGTTTAAGCTGGGTCCTTAGTGCCAATGGAGCGAGTGGTAATGCGTTGACTCCGTTGACCGGCTGACGGCGGTTATCGGTTCTCTGAAGGTGTTGATTGCTCTGGGTGCTGGAGCTTGCTGAGAGGAGGAAGACGTTGAGTGTCTAGGACTGCCTCTCTGGTGATTCTCTGTTGTGGATTCTTTTTGAGTCTTGTGTGTTCTGAGTCTCTGTGTGTGTGTGAAGGAGATGACCCTTCTATTTATAGTTTTGCAGGCTGGCTGCTCATGCGTGCATGCAGGATGCGCCGGTGTGGGGATGCCACGTGGAGGTTGCTGATGGAGGCGCACGGATGCTGCGCCCTGATCGAGGGGGAGAACTCTTCATACTGCTGTTGTGAGCCGGCACGTAGCAGAGAGAAGATCTTTCCATTGCTGAAATCTTGGATGAGTTGAGTCAAAAGACACGTGTCGTCGACTCATGGTTCGAAGATCTCGGATTTGGTAGAGAGAAGTGATCTGGTGAGCTGCGCCTTGGATTGGGCGCAGGAGGAGGCTGCGGCTCATAACCTTTAGGAGTTACAAACCATTTGGGGCGCATGGCTTTTGAGGCGCATGCAGGCGACTTTTCTTCTGTCTTTCGGGATCAGAGAGCAGTCTGAGGCACATGGCTTTTGAGGCGCATACTGATTTGGACGCATGGCCGTAGAGGCGCATGCTGATTTGGACGCATGGCCGTAGAGGCGCATGCTGATGGTGGAGTGGCCACGTGACAGTAGCCGTCGAAACAAAGTCATGATGATGCTGACGTTGCCGACGCTTCGTTTTCTGAAAAGCTGTCAACTGTTCAGACTTTGGGAGGCGTGCTGCCAACTCTGTCAGTTCAGCATTTAATGTTGGTGACGTTCGATGGACAGCTGAGTGGGCGCGTCGGTTGGCGTTCCACTCGGTATGGAGATGTGTGGGGGCGCACCTTCTGTAATGCACCGAGTATTGTAAGGCGCGTCTGTGTGATGCGCCTGATGCCGAAGGGCGCGTCCGTGTGATGCGCTGTCTGGCTGGCGCATCTTCATTGGTCCGTCTGTTGAGTTCTTCAGAGCATTAGTGGCTCCCTGACTTAGCTGAATTCGAAGAGGCGAGTTCATTCATCAAAAATACAAGTTCATTGTACTGACTTCGGGAAGGTTGCCACTTGGCGCATGGGTTTGATTTGCCCTGGCCTATGAATAGCAACAGTTTGAGAGAGTTTTGTTGTCTCTCCCTTTGACTTCTCGACGAAGATGGATTCGACTGATCCTCCTCATTGGCAAGACGTTGTACTGTGGATGATGATTCTCTTTGTTCGAAGAAGCTTTGACGGTGAACTCCTTCAGAAGACTGAGATTCGCCGAGTTAGAATGGACATAGATGTGCCTAAGCCTCATTATGATGGAAGAGCCCCAGGAAGTGATTCACTCTGACGGGGCGGAGTGATGCGCTGGAAGACAGGTACAGCATGTTGCAACTGTTTGAACACAGACTGTCTTGGTGGTGGAGCCACTGTCTTGTGGTAGCAGCAGTTGATGGCGACCGTAGCACAAATGTGCCCTGTGAGGGGCGCATTATGCTTGTTGGTCGGCTCTCCTGATCGACGTTTGTGAGTGATCACGTTGCGCAGATCGTTGGAGGAGAGTGCCACCTTCACACCCCCTTCAGGCGCATGGCAAGGCCAAGCGTCGGGGTGGTCAAGTGAGAGTGCCACCTTTACACCACCATCAGGCGTATGGCAAGGCCAAGCGTCGGGGTGGTCAAGTGAGTGCTGTGCCCCCTGATCTAATACCAAGCAGGCATCACGATCAGTAGTGGGGGAACCACAATATTTGAAGTGACTTGAACGGACCTCAGACGCACAACCAGAGGAGGCGCGGGAGTTCAAGACCACTGGGTTTGCCTTGCTCGACTTGGTTGTGAACGCAATAGATGCGCCCAAGTGAGACAAGGACTTTGAAGGTCGGCTCGTTTCTGGCGCCGCAGCACCCGAGTCGACCTTATACAGCTTACCATCAGCAGCGCACATGATTGTGAGCGCATGCTTCTGGTTTGCCATTGGCATAGCACGTTTGCGGCGCATGGCCCGTGCCGCCTTGGACTTCTTCGTACCAGCCCGTGGGGCGCATAGTACTCAGAGTCCAAATTATCCTCCCCATGACAGCGAGTGAAGAGCTTGCAGCCGACCCAGAAGAAGAGAAGAACAACTGCAACTTGTGGCTCGAACGGGCTCCCTGGATAACGGGCTCCCTTTTCTTTATTTATTTTTGGTGCCCTTTTCAAAGGAGGCAAGAGGTCTCTATATATAGAGTGGAATGAGGCCTTCCTTCTTCTCCTTTCCGATGTGGGATTAAAAGAGATCCCTTCTTTTTCATGCTTCTACAAGACCCCCTTCAAAGTTTTTAAAACTTTTGGACAAGTTTTGAAATACTTTGAACAAGAAGCATGAATGGTAGAGCTGTTTAGGTGTGACAATCCTATCAGAGGTAGTATGGACGTGATCGGTTTGGGTACTTCCACTGGGGAATTTATGTGGACTTATCATCCATGGCGCACCTTGGTTTTAGGTGCAGATAATAAGTTTAGAGAGAGAGAGGACCAACATATTTACTCAAGTAATATGGACGTGGTAAATATGGGATTGATGGTAGAGCTTTCCTACTCAGAGGTGATATGAACGTGGTAGGAATGACTCTGGAGGGAGATACGCGAAACTACTCAGAGGTAATATGGACATGGAAATTCTGCTGGAGATGTTTAGGGATTGTAGTCTCTTCTTTTTGTGTTTTTGCAACTCTTGCTGGGGGATAGTGTAGTTCTGTACTCTCTTTTTTGAGAAAATAAAGAAATACACAATCTTTTTTGTGATGTGTTCATTTTTGATATCATGAACTTGATGATTTGTGTGGACCTATTATCTTTTGCGCACCTTGGTTTTTAGGTACAGATAATAAGTTTGAAGGAACCAACATGTTTGCTCAGAGGTAATGTGGACATGGCAATCATTAGGTTCAAATGATAGAATCTTCCTACTCAGAGGTATTATGGACGTGGTAGGAGTGATCCTGGAGGATACACTGAACAACTCAGAGGTAATGTGGACGTGGAAATTCTGCGATCAATGTACGACAACACAGGAGTTGTTTGTACGGGATGTTTACTCAGAGGTAATGTGGACGTGGTAAACATGAAGGATAGCGTAAGCTTACGAAATGTAAGGTTCCGCTTTGTAGGATGTAGAGAGACAACTCAGAGGTAATGTGGACGTGGTTATCTTTCTACGGAAGGATGCCACGGAATAGCTGGGTTCCGGAAGCGTTTGATTTTGTGAAAAGAGGTTGTTTGGGGAAATACATGTCTTGGAAGATGTCAAGAATAGTACTTCTTTAGGAACTTGCCGTTGATGGGCATCATGAACAAGTCCCCATTGGGTTTGGCGAGCCGGTAAGCGCCGTTTGAGTATACCGTCTCAATGATGAAGGGTCCTTCCCATTTGGGCTCGAACTTCCCTGGTGTCTTATGAGTTAACACCATTGGCCTTCTGACTGCTAAAACCAGGTCGCCAATTTGGAAAGTTCTTTGCTTGACCTTCTTGTTGAAAGCCTATGATATACGGGCTTGGTAAAGTTCGATGCGTTGTTGAGCTAGGAGATGCTTTTCGTCAAGTGCCTCCAGTTCCCGCAGACGACGACGTTGATTGTCTTCTTCTGTGAGATCGTTTGTGATTGCCACGCGGAGCGAAGGTATCTGTATCTCGAGAGGCAGTACTGCTTCGCTCCCGTAGACCAGGGAGAATGGTGTGTTGCCTGTTGGGGTCCGTACCGTTGTGCGGTAGGCCCAAAGGCATTCGCCAAGCTTTTCGTCCCAGTCGCGTTTGTTGGATGACCCGACCTTTTTGAGTAGCCTGACGATAGTTTTGTTGAACGCCTCGGCCAATCCGTTTGCTGCCGGATTGTAGGAGGTTGAGGCCACGTTCTGAATGCGATTCTTGTTACAGAACCTGCTGAAAATGTGGCTGATAAACTGAGGACCATTGTCATGGATGATCAGCCGGGGTACCCCGAAACGGTAAATGACATGGTGTTTGATAAAGCTGACCACCCTGGAGCTTTTTACTTCTGCTAGTGGAACTGCTTCTGTCCATTTGGAGAAGTAGTCGGTGATGGCCAGGATGAAGCGGTGTCCTCTCGATGAAGGAGGGGTGATTGGCCCTACAATGTCCATGCCCCAGGCTTCGAAGGGCCAGGAGGCGACTGTAGGATGTAGCGGCTCAGACGGTGTATGTATGAAGTCTGCATGAAGTTGGCATGCATGGCACTTCTTAGCATATTCTACTGCGTCGGCAACCATGGTTGGCCAGTAGTAGTCCATACGTCGCAGTCGATCTTGCAACTTAGGACCCGGTTGGTGAGCTCCGCAAGTTTCGTCGTGAGCTTCTCGAAGAACTTCGGCTGCTTCTTCGTTAGACAGGCATCGCAGGAGAAGCCCGTCGAAGGAGCGTCGGTACAGCGTTTTAGTGGCTGTATCGTAGTAGAATCGAAGAGAGCGTCTCCTGACTGAGACGGCTTCCTTCGGGTCTTCCGAAAGGATTCTGTAGACGGCGAAGTCGATGAACGGGAATCTCCAGTCTCGGACATTAACATCAGTGTTTGTCGACATGGCGTGAGCCATTTGCAAACGTAGGTTGTTCCTGGGACAAATCAAGTCTCGGCCAGTTACCGTGACATAGTGTTGAGTCCCAAGGGGCACGGCCAATGAGGCTGCGAGGCCAGCCAGGGCGTCAGCCTCCAAGTTTTGTAGACGGGGTACATGTTCGATGAAGAACCCAGTGAAGGTTGAAATGATGTTTAATGCAACTTCATGGTAAGGGATCAAATCTTCATGGCGAACCTTATTGCCCCCGAATCTGGTTTACAACGAGTTTCGAGTCGCCGTAGGCTTCCAGATGATCCACCCCCAGCTGTTGTGCTAGCTGGAGTCCCATGACGAGTGCGTTGTACTCAGCAACATTATTGGAGCACGGCTTCGAAAGAGAGTATGCACGCTGGATGACCAGCTGATCGGGGGAGACCAAGACTACCCCCACTCCTGCGATGATTTGGCCGTTGGGGCCCGTTCTTGAAGCGCCATCGAAGAACATCCGCCAAATGGGGCTTCCTTCAGTGACGTTTGATTCTTGGACTTCATCCGGGATATCTTCATAGAGTTTTGAAGACTCTGGGATGGGGTGTGCAGCTAAAAAGTCAGCCAGGGCCTGACCCTTGACCGCCTTCTGCGGGACAAACACCATGTTGTATGGCGTTAGTAGGATCGCCCATGTAGCCAGCCGGGAATTTAATGACCCTGGCTTCGTCATGAGAACTCTGAGTAGATTGACTCGGGAGATGACGTGAATTGTCTGGCCCGAGACGTAATGACGAGTCTTCTGAATGGCAAACACCAAAGCCAAGCACTCCTTTTCAACGGGGTTGTACCGGTGTTCGGCCCCGATGAGTGTTCGACTGAGGTAGTAGATTGCTTGCTCGTAGCCTGCATCGCTGTTTTGAGCCAGTAAAGCGCCGAGGGAATGATCCATGGCACGGACGTAGAGGAGGAAGGGTTTGCCGGCGATAGGTGCCACTAGGACTGGCGGGCTTGTCAAGTAAGCCTTGATGTCGTCGAAAGCCTTTTGGCACTCCTCTGTCCAGACGTAAGAGACTCCCTTCTTCATGAGCTGAGTAAAGGGTTGACATTTACCGGAGAGGTTTGCTATGAACCTCCGGATGTATGCTAGACGTCCCTGTAAGCCCCGAAGTTCTCGAAGGTTCTTCGGAGGGTCCATGTTGAGGATGGCTTTAGTCTTCTCGGGATCGACATGAATGCCTTTTGCCGTGATGACAAAGCCCAAGAATTTGCCGCTAGAAACCCCCAGGAAGGATTTAGCAGGGTTCATTTTGAGTTGATGTGCCCGCATGAGATCGAAGACCGTCTTCAGGTCCTGTAGGTGATCTCTTTTGAGGCGGCTCTTGACTGCGATGTCGTCAACATAGCACTCAACTGTCTTGCAAAGATGTTGACGGAAGATGGTACTCATCGCTCGTTGATATGTTGCACCGGCATTCTTCAAGCCGAAGGGCATTACTGTGTAGCAGAAAACACCTTTCGGAGTCCTGAATGACGTGTGTTTTGCGTCATCGGGGAACATCTTGATTTGATTGTAGCCTGAATACCCGTCCATGAAGGACATGCGTTCAAAGCCACATGTATTGTCGATCATTACATCGGTGATTGGAAGCGGGAATTCATCCTTCGGGCAAGCAGAGTTGAGATCCCTGAAGTCGATACAGACTCGTATCTTCCCGTTCTTCTTGGTGACAGGGACGACGTTGGCTACCCAGTCCGGGTATTGTTCCTCACGGATGAAGCCACTGGTCAAGAGCTTGTCCACCTCCTGATCGATGGCGTTTATGATGTCCGGGCGGAAGCGTCGCTGTTGTTGTTTGATAGGTTTGACATCTGGTAAGATGTTCAACCTATGCATCGCGATCTGTGGATCGAGACCCGGCATGTCTTCGTAGCTCCAAGCGAAGACGTCAATGTACTCTTTAGCCAGTTGGACTAAAGATTCTCGGTCTTCTCTTTCCAAGCTTTTGCTGATGAAGATAGGTTTAGAAGAAGACCCATCCCCGAGGTCGATCTGCTCGACTTCGTCTTCAGTGGGAGGTTCTCGTAACTCAAAACGAGACTCCCATTGTTCTCCTAGGTGCTGAGCCCAGGGTTCCTCTTCGAAGGGTTCTGGCGGTTGGTCTTCGCCTTCATCTTTCTGAGGTTGCGCCGATGTCATGTTAGCTGACAGCACTTTCCTGAAGACTGATCCGATACTGGTATCGGAATCCCACGTCGATGCTTCAGACGAGTGGGAATGTTCTATGTCTTCTGCGTCTGAACTCTCTGGAGTTGATGGCGGCGTGACATAGCCTAACCCCCGTCGAGTCCGATTATAGTAATCCTGTGGCTTTCCATTGGGCATCGAAAGCCGGACAGGGAGATGCCGACCCTTGCCGTAGTTTAAGCCTTTGTTGCTTTTCAGGTCGTAGCCCATCTTTTGGATGATGTGCTTAGCCGCATCTGTGTACCGATAGACTTGTACTCTGTCGGTATCAGGTTCGGGCTCGATTGACGGGAGGTCCCGACGACGCTCGATTTTGCCCGAGATGATGGTGCCTTGGTCTCGGCTCCGTGGAGGGACTATGAAGACTCCTTGAGACGGGACTATTTGATTATGGTAGACGGTCGTTACTTGTGTTTGCAACGACCGTAGAGCGTTGTCTAATGTATACATGGCATTCCAGTGTGGAAGACAAGAATAATTGAAAGACACTCTATTATTAATAAAGTACGAGATTTTATCCCGTGGGATTACATTGTCGAAGGAGGGTGCGTCTACATCAGCGGAGATGTATTCGCCAAGCTCCTCATCTGTAAGCACTGGGGCCGGTTCAGGAGAGTCCTCCACCGCTCTGACTTTAGGATCTAAGAGGGTTATGTGAGCCCTCTCCGGCATCTTGGATGACTGCGGCGGCTTGCCTTTAAGGTACTGGCTAGTTGCGCCAGAATGTCAAAATTGTGGGGTTTGGCTAGCCCCGAAGCATTTTCTTTCCGCAGAGGTCTGTCGAAACGGGCCTCCACTTGCTTTTGTTTATTGGCTGCTGAGGGCTTGGATGGACCCTCCTCAGGGATGGTGCCAGGAGGCACCACTTCGGCGGCAGCTTCACCGGGCTGGGAGTTCTTTTGTGCACGCGTCTGTACAGGAAGCACCTCTTCCGTTGAAGAAGAGACCGTGCGGCAAGACTTGATCTTCCTGCCTTTTGCTTTGGAGGTAGGGCGTACCTCCGGTTGAGTTACCTCAGAGACGAGGTCAGGGTGAACCCAGAGGACCTCTCCTCGAGATGTGGTGAGTGGGACAAGTCCACTCACATTGTCACGGGTGGGTGGCAAGTTCACCTCCTCCATTGTCGCCTTAGGGATGGGGACGACGCCATCTTGTGTGGTAGTCGGCGGCAAGGTGCCGAACTGAAGTGACACCACATTCGCTGACACCGTCTTCTCTTCATAGTCGACGGAGATTACATCCGCATTGATCATGCGCTGGATGTAATTTTTGAGGACGTAGCAGTCCTTAGTCGGGTGTCCGACAAACCGATGGTAGTGACAGTACCTCGGGTTGTCCACTTTCCCGACTTCATCGGGCCGCTTCGGGTCCGTAAGCTTGATCTTGTCGCCCTGCTTCAGTATCTCAAAGAGTTGCAGGGTGTCATCATCATTGAATGAATAAACCTCCTTGGGTCTCGGTGCCAGTGGAGGCTTTTGAGTAGGCGCAGATGCGCCCTTCGAGGCATTAACAGTCAATGCCTGTTTCCTCTTTGTTTCTCGTCCGGAGTTGTTGATTGCGGACTTTTTCCCCTTATCGTCAAAGGCGGGGAAGCTAACACCCAAAAGACGTGCATTGGCCGCCTTCTTCTCTGCAGCTTCAGCTTCGATGATTAGGGAGCTCCAGTAGGGAGGGGGAGTAGAGTTAAGCCAAAGCTTTACTGCAGGCAGCATGTTCATACTGCAAGCGGAGAGGAGCGCATGTTCTGGCATGCCTGGAGGTAGCCTGAAGCAGGCCTGACGGAAGCGTTCGATGAATGCCCGAACCGTTTCCTTGTCCTTCTGGCGTATCTCAATGAGAGACGCCATCGTCATGTCCTTCCCACCGTCGTAGAAGCGGTCGAGGAAGAGGCGTGTCAGGTTGTCAAAGGACGATATGGAATTATCGGGGAGGCTGCAGTACCAGTCATACGCCACCCCTTTCAGGGCCCCAACAAAGATGCTGGTGAGGAGGGCATCCTCCTTCGGAAGATGCCCTGTCTGCGACTGGAAGTACGTCAGGTACCATCGTGGAGAGTCCTTCCCGTCATACGGCGTGAGTGTTTGTGGTTTATACTTTGGGGGATAAACCACCTTGTTCCACTCAAGGGGATAAGGCTGGGGAATGCCCATCTTCTGGCGCTCCTCCTGCCTGTTCTTGGACTCGAAGCGCTCCTGCAGATCTTTGATCATTTCGACCACGTCCTCCGTGGAGCTAGGAGTCGGGGAAGGAGGTACCACCTGGAGTAGAGCGTTTGAGGGCTCCGACGTCCGGGGTGCTTCTGTGTCTGAGGGTGTCCGTTGGAGGGGCACACTCGACTCTCCATTGACTCCTGGGTCGGGACCATTTGAAGGTGTCCTGATCAAGGCCGACCGCATCTCAAACACTGCTTGAGTCAGTGCTTGTATTGAGGCAGAGAGGGTTTTGAGTCCTCCCTCTAGCGAGTCTATGCGCTGGACAATGTCCTGTGGCGGCGCATCAGTCTCAAGATCACCCCCGGTCATGTATACTGTCATGACACGGCCGGAAGTGGATGGATTAGTTGAGGCTTCGCTCTCAGCCTCGCTCTCATGTGGGGGAGTCACTTCTCCTGGTGTTTGGCCACCCCCAGCCACATTCTGGAGTTCATCTTCGACAGGCGCATCTGCAAGGACCTGACTGCCCTCAGCTCTGTCTTGAAGGGCCTCTTCGTTTCCAGCACTACCCCCGGCGGTGTCCTGGAGGACATCGTCATTTTGAGGGGCTTCAGGGAGGCCATCTTCGCCTTGATGAAGATCCGCCGCAGCTGTGCTTTGGACATCTTCGTCTTCGGAAGGAGGCTCGACAAGGGTCTGGCTACCCCCAGCTTCCTCCAAGAACTTCTTCCTCGACCGAGTGCCTTCGAACACTCCAGAGGTCGAGACAGCTGCCTTGGTTTTCCTCGGCTGGCTTTTGGATGAAGACGAGGAATTGGCAGTCGTCTTCCGGACAGATGAGGAGTTGGAGATCACGTTGCATGAAGCAACCTTTAGCTCCTCTTCTGCTGACACCTTCGTCCCAAGGCAATGTCGGAGGGGTGTCGATAATTGTAGCCGTTGGAAGACCGACTGCTTTGGCGGTACTGCCGTCTTGCAACAGCAGTTGATGGTGACCACTGCACAAGTGTGCCCCGTGAGAGGCGCATCGTGCTTGTTGGTCAACTCTCCTGACCGGCGCTTGTGAGTGATCACGTTGCGCAGGTCGTTGGAGGAGAGTGCTACCCTCACACCCCTCTCAGGCGCATGGCAGGGCCAAGCGCCGGGGTGGTCGGGTGAGTGCTGCGCCCCCTGATCTAATACCAAGCAGGCATCACGATCAGTAGTGGGGGAACCACAGCATTTGAAGTGACTTGAACGGACCTCAAACGCACAACCAGAGGAGGCGCGGGAGTTCAAGACCACTGAGTTTGCCTCTCTCGGCTTGGTTGTGCACACAGTGAATGCGCCCAAGCGAGATGAGGACTTTGAAGGTCGACTCGTTGTTGGTGCAGAAGCACTTGAGTCAACCTTGTACAGCTTGCCATCGGCAGCGCGCGTGATCGTAAGCGCGTACCTCTGACCGGCTGCTGGCATAGCACGTTTGTGGCGCATGGCCCGTGCCGTCTTGGATTTCTTCGTACCAGCCCGCTGGGGCGCATAGTACTCAGCATCCAAATTTTCCTCGCCGTTACAGCGAGTGAGTCTGTCAAAGACAGAGGCTCTTTGTGGCGCATCAGAAGTAATGCGCGGGGCATTGGCTGCGCCCCTGCTCCGTCGACGTATCTTCCTCGCCTGAGAGGAAGATGGCTGGGGAACGTGGTCAGCCATACGCTTCCCCGAGAGATGCGCTGCATCAGCGGGCGCACCTTGACTGCTGAGGACGTCAGCAGGAAGGGAAGGCTGGACGGGCGCATCCCCTTCAACGGTGGTGCCCGAGGCGTCGACTTTGCGTACCCAGACTGCGCGGGTCTTCTTCGGCTTCGACAGCCGCTTCGAAGGACTCGCACTTCCTTCAGAAATGAACTCCTCGTACGCCTGTTGATTGAGGCGCACTACCAGCGTCTTGTGGGAGGAGCCCACCTTCACGTCGTCGGCCTGTGACACAACCTTCTCGGTAGAGAAGAAAGAAGTCCCCAGCAGAGTCGCCAGCTTGTTTGCCATTAAAATTGTTTTGATTGAAATCTTAATACAAACAGAACAGTGATACAATATAGGACTTAGATGTAGTCCTAGGAGTACACTTTTGTTTAAGCTGGGTCCTTAGTGCCAATGGAGCGAGTGGTAATGCGTTGACTCCGTTGACCGGTTGACGGCGGTTATCGGTTCTCTGAAGGTGTTGATTGCTCTGGGTGCTGGAGTTTGCTGAGAGGAGGAAGACGTTGAGTGTCTAGGACTGCCTCTCTGGTGATTCTCTGTTGTGGATTCTTTTTGAGTATTGTGTGTTCTGAGTCTCTGTGTGTGTGTGAAGGAGATGACCCTTCTATTTATAGTTTTGCAGGCTGGCTGCTCATGCGCGCATGCAGGATGCGCCGGTGTGGGGATACCACGTGGAGGTTGCTGATGGAGGCGCACGGATGCTGCGCCCTGATTGAGGGAGAGAACTCTTCATACTGCTGTTGTGAGCCGGCACGTAGCAGAGAGAAGATCTTTCCATTACTGAAATCTTGGATGAGTTGAGTCAAAAGACACGTATCGTCGACTCATGGTTCGAAGATCTCGGATTTGGGGGAGAGAAGTGATCTGGTGAGCTGCACCTTGGATTGGGCGCAGGAGGAGGCTGCGGCTCATAACCTTTAGGAGTTACAAACCATTTGGGGCGCATGGCTTTTGAGGCGCATGCAGGCGACTTTCCTTCTGTCTTTCGGGATCAGAGAGCAGTCTGAGGCGCATGGCTTTTGAGGCGCATACTGATTTGGACGCATGGCCGTAGAGGCGCATGCTGATTTGGACGCATGGCCATAGAGGCGCATGCTGATGGTGGAGTGGCCACGTGACAGTAGCCGTCGAAACAAAGTCATGATGATGCTGACGTTGCCGACGCTTTATTTTCTGAAAAGCTGTCAACTGTTCAGACTTTGGGAGGCGTGCTGCCAACTCTGTCAGTTCAGCATTTAATGTTGGTGACGTTCGATGGACAGCTGAGTGGGCGCGTCGGTTGGCGTTCCACTCGGTATGGAGATGTGTGGGGGCGTACCTTCTGTAATGCGCCGAGTATTGTAAGGCGCGTCTGTGTGATGCACCTGATGCCGAAGGGCGCGTCCGTGTGATGCGTTGTCTGGCTGGCGCATCTTCATTGGTCCGTCTGTTGAGTTCTTCAGAGCATTAGTGGCTCCCTGACTTAGCTGAATTCGAAGAGGCGAGTTCATTCATCAAAAATACAAGTTCATTGCACTGACTTCGGGAAGGTTGCCACTTGGCGCATGGGTTTGATTTGCCCTGGCCTATGAATAGCAACAGTTTGAGAGAGTTTTGTTGTCTCTCCCTTTGACTTCTCGACGAAGATGGATTCGACTGATCCTCCTCCTTGGCAAGACGTTGTACTGTGGATGATGATTCTCTTTGTTCGAAGAAGCTTTGACGGTGAACTCCTTCAGAAGACTGAGATTCGCCGAGTTGGAATGGACATAGATGTGCCTAAGCCTCATTATGATGGAAGAGCCCCAGGAAGTGATTCACTCTGACGGGGCGGAGTGATGCGCTGGAAGACAGGTACAGCATGTTGCAACTGTTTGAACACAGACTGTCTTGGTGGTGGAGCCACTGTCTTGCGGTAGCAGCAGTTGATGGCGACCGTAGCACAAATGTGCCCTGTGAGGGGCGCATTATGCTTGTTGGTCGGCTCTCCTGATCGACGTTTGTGAGTGATCACGTTGCGCAGATCGTTGGAGGAGAGTGCCACCTTCACACCCCCTTCAGGCGCATGGCAAGGCCAAGCGTCGGGGTGGTCAAGTGAGAGTGGCACCTTTACACCCCCATCAGGCGTATGGCAAGGCCAAGCGTCGGGGTGGTCAAGTGAGTGCTGCGCCCCCTGATCTAATACCAAGCAGGCATCACGATCAGTAGTGGGGGAACCACAACATTTGAAGTGACTTGAACGGACCTCAGACGCACAACCAGAGGAGGCGCGGGAGTTCAAGACCACTGGGTTTGCCTTGCTCGACTTGGTTGTGAACGCAATAGATGCGCCCAAGTGAGACAAGGACTTTGAAGGTCGGCTCGTTTCTGGCGCCGCAGCACCCGAGTCGACCTTATACAGCTTACCATCAGCAGCGCACATGATTGTGAGCGCATGCTTCTGGTTTGCCATTGGCATAGCACGTTTGCGGCGCATGGCCCGTGCCGCCTTGGACTTCTTCGTACCAGCCCGTGGGGCGCATAGTACTCAGAGTCCAAATTATCCTCCCCATGACAGCGAGTGAAGAGCTTGCAGCCGACCCAGAAGAAGAGAAGAACAACTGCAACTTGTGGCTCGAACGGGCTCCCTGGATAACGGGCTCCCTTTTCTTTATTTATTTTTGGTGCCCTTTTCAAAGGAGGCAAGAGGTCTCTATATATAGAGTGGAATGAGGCCTCCCTTCTTCTCCTTTCCGATGTGGGATTAAAAGAGATCCCTTCTTTTTCATGCTTCTACACTCGTATTCTTGGGTTTTTGACATGGCTCGGTTTTAATTGGATTGGGTTGGTTTGGTTCGGTTTATTTGTGCATTGGATCACCATAACCTATTCTCCACCCTCAACACACCACATCCCACCCTCTTTAAAACTCTACCAACTTTTTCTCTCTCTTCATAAACCACCATTTATTTCTTCTTCTCCTTCCTCAACACAACACTCTTCTCCTTCCTCTACACAACACCTACCCATAGGCAAGTGTACCTTGCCACCACATGAGAACCCTCTTTTGTTTGTCCATTTGCTAGTTTAGGACATGGTGATCAACATTAGAACTTAGCATTTTATGATTTGGAGTCTCCATTATTCTAGATCTAGGTTTTTCCTATTTTAAATTTTGCATGATTTTGATCTACTTAAGTTAGATTTTTATGGGTTTTGATGTTTCCATGTGGAAGAGAGTTCAATTCCACCCTGGTTAGAACTTTGGAAATCTGGATTTGGAGTTCGGATGGCCAAGTTGTGATGCCTTGAAGTTTTGGAGCCATTGGAGCTTCTTCTCAGCCATGGAGAAGAAGACGCAGACCCTGCGTGCGTGTTTTTACGCGTACGTAGCTCTCTGCTTGCATGCTTTTGCACGTACGCAGCTCTCTGGCGTGCGTGACTTTTCACGTATGCCGCTCTCCTGCGTGCGTGACTTTTCACGCATGCCGCTCTCCTGCATGCGTGACTTTTCACGTATGCCGCCCTCCTGCGTGCGTGACTTTTCACGTATGCAGCCCTCCTGCGTGCGTGACTTTTCACGTATGCAGCTTTCTTGCGTGCGTGACTTTTGTTCGTACGCAGCTCCTGCGTGCGTGACTTTTGTTCGTACGCAGCTCATGCGTGCATGACTTTTGTTCGTACGCAGCTCCTGCGTGCGTGACTTTTGTTCGTACACAGCTCATGCGTGCGTGACTTTTGTTCGTACGCAGCTCATGTGTGCATGACTTTTGTTCGTACGCAGCTCCTGCGTGCATGACTTTTGTTCGTATGCAGCTCCTGCGTGCGTGACTTTTGTTTGTACGCAGCTCCTGCGTGCGTGACTTTTGAACGTACGCAGCTCTCATGCGTGCGTGACTTTTGTCATGAACTTGATATTTTATTAGATATTTTACGCCTATTTTATATCCTTACGCCTTTTGTCATGAACTTGATTTTACTTAATATGTTTGGAATGACTATTGTACATGGCATGGTATGACAAGGAACTAGCATAACACGACAGTGACCCGTAGTGGTGTACTCCTGACATGACCAACCTGACATGATAGTGGCCCGTCGTGGCGCACTCCTGACAAGTACCCTGACATGATTTATCTTAATACTGTTGCGACGGCTAATTAACTTGACTTGCCTTGACACCGTAGCTATTTCTTCTTGTTTGCTTGATTAATCCACTTATCCTGTCTTGCATCATGTCTAGGAGGGGACTCCTGAGTACCACGGTCAGGAGTACCTACTAAAATGGATTAAGGTTAATAACTAGAATAACTCAGTAGTCATGAAGAGATGACACAGCTACAGGCAATTCCGTTACCTGGGCGCTCTTGGGATCTGTAGCCTGCCGTCGAGTAGGGCACATTTTCAGCACACCGTCGCGTGTTGCACCCTCTAAGTCACCTAAGGGTACATTTGTCTCCCGGGCGATGTACCCACCAGAATTCAACCCCTAACTTTCGACCTGGGTAACCTGGATGGTTTGCAGGCTTGTGGCTGTGGATTAATCTCACTGCATCTTGTTAGTAATTAGGCCTGTGATAACCCTAGTTAGTTAAAGTAGTAAGCCGTAGTATCTGTTTGGCCGTGATTAATTGAATGAGGTATAACCAGTGTAGCCATGTCTTGATCCAGTACAAGATTGATTCCTGTCTTGATTTCTTGCATTACTATCTTGCCGATAAATGGTGGGAAACCAAGTTCTGTTCAGATGAAGGGTTACAACCCCGGTCCTTGTTTGGTTTACGGGTTGTAACCTGGCTATCGGAATAGTTCTATGGTTATCTCGTCGTATATCATCTTGACATGTTTTCGTAAATTTTTAGTTTTAATATTAGATTTTCTTGTGCTGATTGCTGGCTTTTATTCTTATTTCGTGGCCCCTTGTGGCACTTGCTCTTTGCTGGGGTTGACCCAGCTGGTTTTGTGTGGCCAGATTTTGGAGCAGCTCCCGAGGATCTACCAAGCTTCCAGCCCAATGGTGGCGACTAGAAGGAACCCGGGCTACGAGTGGGTTTTCTATTTTGTTTCACTCACTCTATTGTAAAAATTATTCTTTCGAGGCGTTTAGCCGACGAGCACCTGTTAGCTCGATGCACTTTACTTACTGTCTGCCTACGGGCTGTAAACATGATTAACAAATCCTAGGGTTGATCATGTACGACTAAACTCTTGCTAGTCCTAACATTTTGTAATGACTAGCATCATGATCAGCTGAATATGTGATATTTGGGACGCCTTATTATTGTATATTTAATGATGATACATCTTGCGACCTGACTTACTTGCTTGTGATTGAGACATTAGGCTTGTTCATGACCATAAGAGACTGTTGGCTTGTAGTAAACCCTCATATTTCTAGATAGTCGTGACCGTATATCGAGGTGGTTTCCATTTCAATATACGTAGCTGGCTATGTCTGCCCCCGCTCTCCAGTATTCTAGTTCTGGGGCGTGACATGGTTTAAGTGGTAGCCCATGCAGGTCTTGTCAATCAAAAAATGTGAGGGTTTACCGAATAGATGTCTCAATCAGTATTCGTCCTTGACCTCCGCCCGTATTTTCAAATTCCTAAAATTCTTGCCCTGATTACATGCTTGTATCGTTGATCTGTCCTGGTCCTTCCTTATTATTTCTCTGTGTCGTCTTCCTCAGCGGCACTGTACCTGACCCTGCCGATCAGCAAGGAGGAGCACCTCCCGTGGACCAGCAGCAACCTGGAGATCAAGCTCAGCATTCCGGGGTAGCCTCCAGAGTTGTGCCTACTGGAGATGAGTCACCAGTTCGGCCCGTCCAGCCCGCAGAGCCAGATGATGGTACCTTAGTAGGCCTCATCAGAACCTTGATAGCTTCCCAGGATCGTCGAAGCGACGCCCTACACCAGACAGTTCAAGATGCTTTAACCCGAGGCGGACATCCAGGGAACCAGGCGGCCAACAGCTTCAAGCGATTGAACCCTCCTTTCTTCGACGGCAGCGAGGATGCGATTGCCGCGGATGCATGGCTTCAGCATACCGAGGTGATTCTGGAAGCAGCTAAGACACCCGAAAATGAGAAGGTAGCTGTGGTACGCCTGCAGTTGTTGGACTTGGCTCGCAGTTGGTGGGCGGCGCAAGCCATAGGATTAGTAGCACCCATTGCTTGGGCGGTGTTTAGAGAGAGATTCCAGACGAAGTATTTCGATGCTGTGGCTCGGTACGACTTGCAGACCAGATTTACCAACTTGAAGCAAGGAGGCAGAACAGTCGACAGTTATGCATCGAAGTTTTCTAGACTCAGTTGGTTTGCCCCCACCTTGGTGGCAACCGAGTTTGATAGGGCCCAGCGGTTCCAGCAGGGACTACATTTGGAGATCTTGTTGGCGGTTGAGCAGTTCGAGTACTAGACGTTCGATGCAGTCTTGAGAGCAGCTAGGAGGCATGAGTACACCTCCCAGAGGATCGTGGATAGGACCGGAGGTAGAAAGCGGTCCTACAGTCAGATGCACCAATCATCAGCTCCAGTCCCGGCAGCTAGGAGATTGACCATTGGAACTCCGAGGCGGGCGGCCTCAGTAACGTCGGTTCAGCATTCGACCCCGACGTACCCGCAGCAGCAGAAGCAGAAGCAAACTTTCGTGCTGGGATGTTCTCATTGCGGTAAGCCAGGCCATGTAGTGGCAGATTGTCGTAGGGCACAAGGATTGTGCCTGGCTTGTGGAGCAGCAGATCATAGGATAGGGGCTTGCCCGAATAGGGGTGGTTCATCGGCATCCAACCCTTCTAGCTCTTCGGTGAGAGGACCAGCCCCAACACCAGTTCAGCAGCAGCAGTATCAGTCTTCGAGGCCCTTGCCGCCTCAGTCTCAGGCATTCCAGCAACAACACCCCCAGCAGTATGCACAAGCCCAAGCTCAGACCCAGAATAGGCAGAGAGGTTTCCAGCAGAGGGGACCAACAGCCAGAGGACAAGGTCAGGCCATAATGATGGCTATGGAAGAAGAAGTTGCACCAGGTGAGGTTGTGGCAGGTACTATTCTCGTCAACTCCTCTCCAGCATCTGTATTATTTGATTCTGGTGCATCGCATTCATTTATGTCTGCACGATTCGCGACACAGATAGGATTGGAGCCCGAGTCATTATCAGTGAGGCTCAATATACTTACTGGTAATGGCCTTGTGGGAGTAGATCGAGTATTTTCCTCGTGTCGGATCGTAGTTAGCGGTAGGGAGTTCCCCGCTAGATTCATAGAGTTTCCTATGGCAGACTATGATGTAGTCCTAGGCATGGATTGGTTGAGGAACCAGTATGCTAGGATAGACTGCCATATTGGCAGAGTTGTCTTTAGTCTCCCCGACGAGCCAGAGTTTTCATTTTCCAGAGGCGCAGTGGAGCCATCTTCCCCAGCATTGCGGATGGCAGTAGCAGCAGTGCAGTTACCCCGAATAGTTGAAAAGTTTTCAGATGTCTTTCCAGAGGAGCTTCCAGGGATGCCGCCGGACCGGGAGATTGAGTTCACTATAGACTTGATTCCCGGGACAGCACCAGTATCAGAGAGAGTCTACAGGATGGCGCCTTCAGAGTTGGAGATTTTATACAAGATGATTGAAGAACTAAGGACCAAGGGATTCATCCGTGCAAGTGGATCGCCTTGGGGAGCCCCGATGCTTCTTGTAAAAAAGAAGGATGGTACGTCCAGGCTATGTGTTGATTATCGTACGTTGAATTCGGTGACAATCAAGAACAGATACCCTCTTCCGAGGATAGATGACTTGTTTGATCAGCTCAGAGGGTCTTCAGTGTTCTCGAAGATCGACTTACGATCAGGATACCACCAGATCAGAGTCAGAGAGCAGGACATCCCGAAGACAGCATTCAGATCGAGGTATGGACATTGGAAGTTCCTTGTTATGCCCTTTGGAGCGACCAATGCGCCGGCCGTATTCATGGACCTCATGAATCGTATTTTTATGCCTTACTTGGATCAATTTGTGATCGTGTTCCTAGATGACATCCTGGTCTACAGCAAGAGTGAAGCAGAGCATGAGCAGCATCTCAGAGTCGTCCTCCAGACGCTTAGGGAGCATCAGTTGTACGCCAAGTTCAGTAAATGCGAGTTTTGGCTCGATCGCATATCATACTTGGGTCACATCATTACCCGAGGAGGAGTAGAAGTGGATCCCCAAAAGATTATGGCTATCGAGTCATGGCCGGTACCCAGCTCAGTGGCAGAGGTTCGCAGCTTCCTTGGATTGGCCGGCTACTACCGGCGGTTCGTTTCAGATTTCGTAAGGATTTTAGCGCCGATGACCCAGTTGACCCGCAAGGATGTGCCGTTTGTTTGGACAGCAGAGTGTCAGGAATCATTTGAGAAGTTGAAGCGAGGTTTGATAACGGCTCCCATTCTCACCCTTCCAGATGGGACCGGAGGATTCACAGTTTATTACGACGCTTCAGGCGGAGGATTGGGGTGTGTCTTGATGCAGCATGGGAAGGTAATATCTTATGCGTCACGTCAACTACGTGATCATGAAAAGAATTACTCGACCCACGACTTAGAATTGGCGGCGGTAGTGTTTGCTTTGAAATTGTGGAGACACTACTTGTACGGAGATAGAGTGGAGATCTTTACTGATCATAAGAGCCTGAAGTATATTTTCACCCAGAAGGACCTTAACATGCGGCAGAGAAGATGGCTCGAGCTACTAGTGGACTATGATGTGGATTTGCAGTATCATCCCGGGAAGGCCAACGTTGTAGCAGATGCATTGAGTAGGAGAGCCGGAGTTTATCTCCTGACGGCGCAACCAGAATTATTGGCAGATCTTCAGAAGATGGGAATTAAAGTGGTTCTTCCAACCAGCGTGGCATTGATGGCCAGCCTACAGGTTCAGTCCAGCATAGTTGAGAGAATCCGGGTGGCGCAGTCAACAGATTCCAAGATCCAGCGACTCAGAGCAGAGTGTGAAGCAGGAAGAAGACCAGAGTTATGTATCCATGAAGACGGTACACTTTGGCATGACACTCATCTTTGTGTACCCAGTGGAGATATCAGACAGAAAGTCATGAAAGAAGCCTACAGTTCACAATATTCTATTCATCCGGGTGGTACGAAGATGTACCGTGATATTCGTCAGCATTTCTGGTGGAATGGTATGAAGATGGAGATAGCCCGGTTTGTCTCTCGGTGTTTGGTTTGCCAACAGGTTAAAGCTGAACATCAGAGGCCCGTTGGACTTCTTCAACCCTTACCGATCCCAGAATGGAAATGGGAGCATATAACCATGGATTTCGTGACCGGATTGCCCAGATCTCCGGCCAGCAGAGATGTTATTTGGGTAATTGTGGACAGGCTTACCAAGGTGGCACACTTTCTTCCATTCAGAGTTGGGCAGTCGACGGCACAGTTAGCAGAGATGTATCTCAGGCAGATCGTCAGGCTTCACGGTGTGCCAGTCAGCATCACCTCGGACAGGGATTCAAGATTCACATCACACTTTTGGCGCAGCTTGCAGAAGAGTTTGGGGACTCGCCTTCAATTCAGCTCAGCTTATCACCCGCAGACGGATGGTCAGTCAGAGCGCACAATCCAGACCCTTGAAGACATGCTGAGATCCTGTACCCTTGACTTCGGTGGTTCATGGGAGAATCATCTGCACCTGGTGGAATTCTCGTACAACAACAGTTATCAGGCCGGTATCCAGATGGCACCCTTCGAGGCTCTTTATGGCAGGAAGTGCAGATCCCCGCTAGCATGGGACGATGTCGGGGAGAGGCAGATGCTCGGACCCAAATTGATTTTCCAGACGGTTGAAGTAGTCAGGAAGGTCAGAGATCA
The DNA here is from genome assembly GCA_029216955.1 of Iris pallida. Classification (NCBI taxonomy): domain Eukaryota; kingdom Viridiplantae; phylum Streptophyta; class Magnoliopsida; order Asparagales; family Iridaceae; genus Iris; species Iris pallida. The sequence goes on from JANAVB010032616.1 coordinate 7,633,969, forward strand.
CCTCCGAGTTGCCCAGGACCGCCAGCGCCATTGGGCCGATGCTCATCGGCGTCCCTTAGAATTTGCTGTCGGCGACCATGTATTCCTTTGGATCTCGCATAACCGCGGCATCATTCGCTTCGGCGTGCGGGAAAGCTTAGTCCTAGGTATATAGGGCCGTTCGATATTCTAGAGCGAGTAGGAGATGTATCCTATCGTCTCGCTCTTCCGCCGTCGCTAATTGAGGTGCATGATGTATTCCATGTGTCCCAATTACGACGGTATATTCCGGACCCGAGCCACATCCTAGACCATTCGGAATTGGTTGTTGGTACCAACCTTTCGTATGAGGAGAGGCCCGTGTCTATATTGGACCAGAGGGAGAAGATACTCAAGAACAAGACTATTAAATTAGTCCGTGTTGCTTGGGGTCATCACTCTCTAGGTGAGTCAACGTGGGAGCGTGAGGACGACATCCGATCGCGATATCCCTACCTGTTTGACTCGTGAGGTATAATATCTTTCTTATGCCTTACGTTTTCCCTTCCTTGTTTGTATTGTATGATTGTATGATTGAGCTGCTTAGTATAACTTGCTTGTGCTTAATGTAGCTTGTCGTGACAATCTCTAGATCCTTGATTAAATTTCGAGGACGGAATTCTTTTAAGGTGGGTAGAGTTGTCACCCTCATTTCCCGTATTTCGTACTTATACTCGTATCTGGATTTTTGCATGTATTTTTATTTTTCTCAACTTGTGGAATTTTGGTATTTCTCGTATTTTTGGGTTTTTGACATGGCTCGATTTTAATTGGATTGGGTTGGTTTGGTTCGGTTTATTTGTGCATTGGATCACCATAACCTATTCTCCACCCTCAACACACCACATCCCACCCTCTTTAAAACTCCACCAACTTTTTCTCTCTCTTCATAAACCACCATTTATTTCTTCTCCTCCTTCCTCAACACAACACTCTTCTCCTTCCTCTACACAACACCCACCCATAGGCAAGTGCACCTTGCCACCACATGAGAACCCTCTTTTATTTGTCCATTTGCTAGTTTAGGACATGGTGATCAATATTAGAACTTAGCATTTTGTGATTTGGAGTCTCCATTGTTCTAGATCTAGGTTTTTCTTATTTTTGGTTTTGCATGGTTTTGATCTACTTAAGTTGGATTTTTATGGGTTTTGATGTTTCCATGTGGAAGAGAGTTCAATTCCACCCTGGTTAGAACTTTGGAAATCTGGATTTGGAGTTCGGATGGCCAAGTTGTGATGCCTTGAAGTTTTGGAGCCATTGGAGCTTCTTCTCAGCCATGGAGAAGAAGACCCAGACCCTGCGTGCGTGTTTTTACGCGTACGCAGCTCTCTGCTTGCATGTTTTTGCACGTACGCAGCTCTCTGGCGTGCGTGACTTTTCACGTATGCCGCTCTCCTGCGTGTGTGACTTTTCTCGTATGCCGCCCTCCTGCGTGCGTGACTTTTCACGTATGCCGCCCTCCTGCGTGCGTGACTTTTCACGTATGCAGCCCTCCTGCGTGCGTGACTTTTCAGTATGCAGCTTTCTTGCGTGCGTGACTTTTGTTCGTACGCAGCTCCTGCGTGCGTGACTTTTGTTCGTACGCAGCTCATGCGTGCATGACTTTTGTTCGTACGCAGATCCTGCGTGCGTGACTTTTGTTTGTATGCAGCTCATGCATGCGTGACTTTTGTTCGTACGTAGCTCATGCGTGCGTGACTTTTGTTCGTACGCAGCTCCTGCGTGCGTGACTTTTGTTCATACGCAGCTCCTGCGTGGGTGACTTTTGTTCGTACGCAGCTCTTGCGTGCGTGACTTTTGAACGTACGCAGCTCTCATGCGTGCGTGACTTTTGAGCGTACGCAGCTCTCATGCGTGCGTGACTTTTGAGCGTACGCAGCTCTCTTGACCCTTTGCTTAAACCATTTGGCTCTTGGAGTTTTGGTCTTATTTCCTTAAGCTTGGCTCTTCTATAGCCCTATATATTGATATTTTATTAGATATTTTACGCCCATTTTATATCCTTACGCCTTTTGTCATGAACTTGATTTTACTTAATATGTTTGGAATGACTATTGTACATGGCATGGTATGGCAAGGAACTAGCATAACACGATAGTGACCTGTAGTGGTGCACTCCTGACATGACCAACCTGACATGATAGTGGCCCGTCGTGGCGCACTCCTGACAAGTACCCTGACATGATTTATCTTAATGCTGTTGCGACGGCTAATTAACTTGACTTGCCTTGACACCGTGGGTAGTTCTTCTTGCTTGCTTGATTAATCCACTTATCCTGTCTTGCATCATGTCTAGGAGGGGACTCCTGAGTACCACGGTCAGGAGTACCTACTAAAATGGATTAAGGTTAATAACTAGAATAACTCAGTAGTCATGAAGAGATGACACAGCTACAGGCAATCCCGTTACCTGGGCGTTCGTGGAATCTGTAGCCTGTCGTCGAGTAGGGCACATTTCCAGCACACCGTCGCGTGTTGTACCCTCTAAGACACCTAAGGGTACATTTGTCTCCCGGGCGATGTACCCACCAGAATTCAACCCCTAACTTTCGACCTGGGTAACCTGGATGGTCTGCAGGGCTTGTGGCTATGGATTAATCTCACTGCATCTTGTTAGTAATTAGGCCTGTGATAATCCTAGTTAGTTAAAGTAGTAAGCCGTAGTATCTGCTTGGCCATGATTGATTGAATGAGGTATAACCAGTGTAGCCATGTCTTGATCCAGTACAAGATTGCTCCCTGTCTTGATTTCTTGCATTACTATCTTGCCGATAAATGGTGGGAAACCAAGTTCTGTTCAGATGAAGGATTACAACCCCGGTCCTTGTTTGGTTTACGGGTTGTAACCTGGCTATCGGAATAGTTCCATGGTTATCTCGTCGTATATCATCTTGACATGTTTTCATAAATTTTTAGTTTTAATATTAGATTTTCTTTTGCTGATTGCTGGCTTTTGTTCTTATTTCGTGGCCCCTTGTGGCACTTGCTCTTTCTGGGGTTGACCCAGCTGGTTTTGTGTGGCCAGATTTCGGAGCAGCTCCCGAGGATCTACCAAGCTTCCAGCCCAATGGTGGCGACTAGAAGGAACCCGGGCTACGAGTGGGTTTTCTATTTTGTTTCGCTCACTCTATTATAAAAATTATTCTTTCGAGGCGTTTAGCCGACGAGCACCTGTTAGCTTGATGCACTTTACTTACTGTCTGCCTACGGGCTGTAAACATGATTAACAAATCCTAGGGTTGATCATGTACGACTAAACTCTTGCTAGTCCTAACATTTTGTAATGACTAGCTTCATGATCAGCTGAATATGTGATATTTGGGACTCCTTATTATTGTATATTTAATGATCATACATCTTGCGACCTGACTTACTTGCTTGTGATTGAGACATTAGGCTTATTCATGACCATAAGAGACTGTTGGCTTGTAGTAAACCCTCATATTTCTAGACAGCCGTGACCGTATATCGAGGTGGTTTCCATTTCAATATATGTAGCTGGCTATGTCTGCCCCCGCTCTCCAGTATTCTGGTTCTGGGGCGTGACACTGCCTAATGTAAAATCCTCCGCGTCGTCCTCCTGGTCTAGTTATACCTGATAATAACATATGACAATAAAACAAAAATACATATTTATATGATAGACATCACAGATTTTTGAAAAATATCATAGTCACAGATAAAAATGTCAATAAAGTGTCACTGAAGTGTCACAGATTTAAATGATAGAAGTGTCACTAAAGTGTCAAATATGATGATAAAACAAACGTACAAATTTAATCCTCTTCTGAAAATTCATCTAGTTCGTTTAGCTCATCTTCTTCTTCTTCTTCTTCTTCTTCTTCTTCTTCTTCTTCTTCTTCTTCTTCTTCCTCCTCCTCCTCCTCCTCCTCCTCCTCCTCTACATCTTCACTTTCATCTGCATCTTCCTTTTCAGATAATTCTACTTCTTCTACACAATTAGATGTGTAACGAGGAACTTCCGTCGTGTCCACTTCTATAATATTTGTTACAAGAGGTAGTTCATCCTGTTGATAAGCTATATCGTCAACCTCAAAGGTATTTCTAGCTTTGGTCTTGTATACTGCCCACCAGTCCGACCTTGTTGTTCCCCGTTTAGGATAACTTGTGAAGTACACGAGCTGAGCCTGACTTGATGTAGCCTCCCCTCCCGGATTTTTTTTGAAAATATTTTATTATTTACTTGATTTAAATGGAGATAATCCACACACGGTGTAAATTTTTGGTACAACCATTTTGACATGTTTGGGACTTTGAAGTTTAGACATGACTGGGCCTTACTCGACATGAGCTCGAGGTATTATTCTGTCAAATACAGACATTGATACGGTCTTCCTATAGGAGACAGGAGTACCATGAAACCTAGGGCTTCGGTGAAAGCCACAAAGGGATATGGTTTACATCTATAGTAAGCTTGTCATATATTTTACGTTTGTACAAGGTTGATATATTCTTGATCATAATCAATTCTACTAGATCTTGGTTATTGAATTGAAGACAGATGGTATATTAAGAAAATGGCAGGTGCAAATATGGATATGAATATATAGAAATATATTCGTAAGTAAATCAGGTATATATATTTGTATATAAAATATATATAGAGATATATATATATATATTCGAGGACAGATATGTAATGTGTATATAGATATACGTGAGTATGTAGGTATATGTATATAAATATATATATATAATATACATGTGTATATTTGTATTTGTATATAAATATATATTATAAAAATATGTGCATGTATATTTGTACCTATATATAAATATATAATATTATATAAATATGTGTGCACGTGTATATATATAATTACATATATACGTGTGTGTACGTATAAATAAATGGGTAGATGAAAATATGTGTATACGGATATATATGGATATTTGTATATATTTATATGTATATATATAGGTATTTGAGTATATTTATATGTATATATATATATATGGATAATTGTATATATTAATATGTGTATATATATTAATAAGAATAAGAAAGAAGTAGCAGCTGTGGACCTCAAGTCCACAGCAGTATGCAAATACGAGTAGCAAAACCCAGCAAAAGCCGAACCAAACCATGCCATCCAAGCCCGGCCCGATTCCCCATACCCAAACCCAATAGGAGAAGGTTTCCCAGCCCGAGCCATTTAACCCAGGCACTCGGTTCTTAACTGAACGTACGAGTATATATACATACACCCCACGCGCAATCGAGGCTAAACGAAAACCCTAGCCGCGAATCCGCCACCCTCCTTCCCGAATGCTGTCGACCCACCCTGGGCCTGCGCGCCGCCGCGCGCGGCCGAGGCCGCTGAGGCAGCGCGCGCGCGCCGAGCAGCGAAGAACAAAACAGCAACAGTAGGCAGCAGCAGGGGCTGCGGGAAGCCAACTTCGAGATAGAAGTCCACTATCGTTGCTCTATCGTTTTCCGAAATGATTCTTCAGGTATGATCCTGATATAACCACCTTCATTTGCCTTCATATAGATTTAATTTAGACGAGCTGGATTGCCCGAGAAATCGACCCAAAGTCGATGAAAAACCCGTCCCAAAAACAGGACTGAAAACAGTCGAGTTAGCCTACTTCGCATTTATTTATCTCCCAAACCATGCTTAATTTCGAAAACCTATTTGAAGGCGTTTATTGACAACATGTAGGGCTTCGATTCACTTTTTACGGAATTTAATTTCGTCGACTACGTAAAGAGAAATCGGATTGTAAAGTTACCGAAAAACCTGTTTTAAAAATCATGAAATCGCTCCACACGACGTGCGTCCCGCCATTCCGGGCGACGTGGTCGCGAACCGAAAGCATCGAAAGCTGCGTAACGGCTTCGTGGTCGTGTGGGCTTCGACGGAATTCAAATTGGTCGCGTGTGCGCGACGAATTCGACGCGTATCCGTCGGAATCGCCCCGTATCCGTCCAATGCAAATTCTCCAATTACTTTGTGCACGTTCGTCAGATCGAGACGAAACTTGCGCCAACAGGACCGTATCGTTTTTCTGGTCCTGCATGCCAAGTTTGGTCCGATTCTGAGCCAGTTGAAATCGACGTCGTTTTGCGGGCCCCACGGTCCCGCTCAACGGGCGATTTTGTGCACAGCCCGCCGGAATTCAACTCTGGACATACGGTCGGGTTCGTACCGAATAACTGGATCCGTAGACATGTAGTTTGACGACTTTAGAGACCGTTGACTCTGGCACACTTTTCGGTGCAAAGCGGGTCCAACGGCGGACATCGTTTTTGTCCGAAATTACCGTTTTGCCCCTGTGTCCAGAATTGGACGTAAGGACAGGCAATCCTAGCTAATTGGACTATTCTGAGATCATTGGTATTGTTTATTTCAGCTTCCGGGGACTGTTGTACGGGTTTTGACTATAGTGGTACATTGAGTAGTTCAGATTGTCGGTTTCACCAGCAAAGGACCACAGGCGAGTACAGTTTATTGTTTGCATTTCGATATTGATCTTTACTATATTTCATTGATTAGTCATTGGTTATGTGATTATTTTCTATTATAAATTGTCGAGTCGGGAATGAGAAGTACCAAGGATGTGTGATCTGACCTTAGACCGTGTAGACCGTGTAGACCGTGTTGCATTTATTTCTTGTAGACCGTGTAGACAGTGATTTATTTATTGCAAAGTAGACCGTGTAGACAGTGTTTATTATTGCATTTAAACTGTGTAGTTAGTGATTATTATTCTGTAGACATTGCTTCTTTATTGCTGTGTTTTCTGTAGACCGTGTAACTGTAGACCGTGTAATTGTAGACCGTGTAATTGTAGACCGTGTAACTGTAGACCGTGTAACTTTAGACCGTGTAGACCGTGTCGCATAATTGTCTCGAGACCGATCACATATCAAAGGTACTTCTAACGGTGGAAAAGTATATGGGTCTATTTATTACTATTGATTTTTCTTACGGCTTTACTGTTTATTTTCAAACCCATGATTGATGTCTAACCTTTGTCTTATAGTCATTTTCTTTATTTGAAATTGCATTCAGTGAATTGTGCTTGTTCCATTCCTGACTGGAAACCAACATTTTCAGGTTAGCCGTGGATTCATTTAGCTTGGGGAGTGACGGGAGTACTTGCAGACAAAGCCTAGAGACTAGTTAGATAGTGGACTGGTAGTCATTCAAATATTTGTACAAGTTTATATTTTCTGCAAATGTAAAACTTGTGAATATTGTAAGTTAAACTAGTTTTGTGAATGAGCACTATTTTGTGATTTGATCTTCATGGCCGTGACAGCGTTCTACCGCCGACTCTGCGGCGTAGGCTGGCTTGGACACGTCTCGTATCCGTTTTAAAAAAAAAAAAAAACGGGTGCGGGTCGTGACACTTGATAGGACAAATGGTTCATATGCTTGATATCGACGCCGATAGTTTATATCAACAAGACCGTGCTTGTCTACTTTCCAACCTTGACCTTCAATCGGATCGAACCAATCACACCTGAATTGTCACACCCCGAGTCGGCAACGTTCGTCTCCGATATTATTTTTGTCGATTTGATCGTCCTCGCTAAGGCGTGATGCCGCACGAGCCTGGAGTTGCGCTCGTGCAAGGCAAGATGACAAGTTCTCAAACGGTTATCTTTTGATTTTGATATAAATACGCCAAGTCGAAACTTCACAAATCACATCAGAATATAAGACGCAGTATAGGAAGATAGAAATGCTTTTCATTCATAGCTTGCAACGAAGTGCAAGTCGTAATTTACATTGGATGCCGTTGCGGCTACATTGATTGAAAACAGAAAGAAAATACATTCGACAAGTTGCCTGAACTACGCTTGCCGTCCCATACATTCGCCCCTTTATACATAAGCCGTCGACTTGAATTGGCTTCAAAATACTTCAGTATAGGAAGAGCTTCAAAACGCCTCTCCGCACTTCAGCTTCGTTTTAGGTTGGAGCGCCCGCCGCACCTGGGAAAATTGGGGGAGGGGATTAGCACACTTGCTAAGTGGACGAGACGAACCAACTCGTCTAAACTGACTCTGATTGTTAGGATAGGCATGCTTTAGAGTTGTCTTTCTATTAGAACTAAATGAATTCAGTTCATATTCGATAGCCATCTTTGAGTATTAAAGCATACAACATAACATCGCAGTTTATCAAATTTCTTACCACGGCCGTGCTCGTTCCTGCATGAAAATAGAGATAATATTTACACCTGCATAAGACAATAGGTGAGCATGCAACTATCTTATATGCGGTCATTGGTGCTACGCACCACTAGGGACTTAATCGAAGTTGGCATGCGACGTTACCCTTTCAGCCTAGGTTGCAAGCCTTACTGAAGGTCCCGCATGCCTCGCGCCGAAGCACGATGAATTATTCCCCCTAGGACGAATCGGTTCCGATGCCCCGGATACCGTTTCGAGGAAAACGAACTTGTGCACAAGCTGTCCATGACCATGCCTATGTGCGAATAGTTTCATATATGCGAACAGTTTTGTATAGCGCGGATAGTATCGAACGACATTATCATTTCTCGCAACTCATGCAACGATTCATTTTCCCCAAAGCCGTACACCGATTTAGCGTCCCGTGGGCACCAAATTGTTCGAGGCATCATAACCCATGATCGACGTTTCATAATATTTTACAGCACTTGAAATAGTCTATCTTTTTACTAGAACCTTAAACTTTTCCAGTTATGTGAGAAACTTGTATTTTTCCGAGTAGATTACTCAAAATTGATACGTTTTTCCCGAGTTCTTGACTTAGTGGATTGGCATGCAATTAACTTGGCATCGTTCGATTTGAATGAATTCGAAGCAAGGAATAAGTTTGCGGGACAGAATAGAAAAGAAGGCCGAATCACCCACCGATTACTTTGCTTCGTGCCGATCATCCAAGCGCTACGCAACGTCAATCCTTAGTTACGCGAGCTCCTGCAATGGCACCAACGCTTTGTTAGAATTCCTTCTTTTCCACGTCTAAACCGACTCTGATTGTTAGGATAGGCATGCTTTAAAGTTGTCTTTCTATTAGAACTAAATGAATTCAGTTCATATTCGATAGCCATCTTTGAGTATTAAAGCATACAACATAACATCGCAGTTTATCATATTTCTTACCACGGCCGTGCTCGTCCCTGCATGAAAACAGAGATAATATTTACACCTGTATAAGACAATAGGTGAGCATGCAACTATCTTATATGCGGTCATTGGTGCTACGCACCACTAGGGACTTAATCGAAGTTGGCATGCGACGCTACCCTTTCAGCCTAGGTTGCAAGCCTTACTGAAGGTCCCACATGCCTCGCGCCGAAGCACGATGAATTATTCCCCCTAGGACGAATCGGTTCCGATGCCCCGGATACAGTTTCGAGGAAAACGAACTTGTGCACAAGCTGTCCATGACCATGCCTATGTGCGAATAGTTTCATATATGCGAACAGTTTTGTATAGCGCGGATAGTATTGAACGACATTATCATTTCTCGTAACTCATGCAACGATTCATTTTCCCCAAAGCCGTACACCGATTTAGCGTCCCGTGGGCACCAAATTGTCCGAGGCATCATAACCCATGATCGACGTTTCATAATATTTTGCAGCACCTGAAATAGTCTATCTTTTTACTAGAACCTTAAACTTTTCCAGTTATGTGAGAAACTTGCATTTTTCCGAGTAGATTACTCAAAATTGATACGTTTTTCCTGAGTTCTTGACTTAGTGGATTGGCATACAATTAACTTGGCATCGTTCGATTTGAATGAATTCGAAGCAAGGAATAAGTTTGCGGGACAGTATAGAAAAGAAGGCCGAATCACCCACCGATTACTTTTCTTCGTGCCGATCGTCCAAGCGCTACGCAACGTCAATCCTTAGTTACGCGAGCTCCTGCAATGGCACCAACGCTTTGTTAGAATTCCTTCTTTTCCCCTTGTATCGAAATTGTAATTGTATCCATGAAAACGACGCGAAAGCACTTCATTAAGCCCAGCGGCAAAGCTCCAAGAAAACCATACAGCGGTCCAGTCCCGTCGAAGGGACTCTTATAGAGAGCTCACTCGCCGAGACGCAGCCCGCTGCATCTAGGACTTATTCCAACAGAAGTCGTTCCATTAGTTGGATCGATTCTCGTAACTTCCGTCCAAATCGATTTGAATCGATGCCGCAAGGCGTTAACGTTTACCAAGCTTAGCGATCGAGTCAGATGGCCATCTAAGTTCCCGGCCGATCTGACTCGGCGCTAGCATATTATGAAGTTCCGTCGCCTATCAAAAGCGGGGCGCTACATGAATAACACAATCTTAGCAGGCTCTATTCAATTACTATATGTTAGCTCCACGATCTCCCGTAACACGCCATAGAAATCGTTGTCCGCATCAACATCTTTGTAGTTCGAAGATCTGATACACAAACAGCTGTTTTTGGTGGAGTCGAGATCCACAAAGTTGTCTCTGATCGGGCAAGTTGTTAACTTGAACCTAAATCCATTAACACAGTAGCTTTGCCATATTTTTGCAGCATAAATTGGTCCCTTGGCTAGCGTTCTAATAGACTCATTCTCAAGTCTTGCGTATGGACGATCGACCTAAATACCACGAAAGAAGCAATTAAGCTCATTCTCAATCAAGTGCATATACAAAAAGGTAATTACAGAGTTCTGAAGTCTTACATATGCACTCAACCATGATGAAAAATAACGCCTCATTTCTTGTTCTAGTTCTTCTTCTGTTATGTGTGGCCAACCTGACCTCACATCATCATTAAATATGCTGAAAACAACATCGTACAATTAATGTAATAGTATAATAATCAACACAATTAAAATAATGTAGACGTATTATTTACTTACCCCTCCAGTTTCTCTACTTCCTCCTCATCGCAGTTGAGTAATACATACACCTGAGTAGCCCTTAGCTCATCATCGTTCAGATATCTCTTCTTCATTTTACCCGATGGCTTTCCTGGGGCATTGAATACCTTCAGTATTGTATCATTACTTTCATGATCTCCGTCGTCGTTTCTGGAAGCTCTTATTCTATTAGTTGCAACATGAGGCTTGAAATACATCGAACAAAAGTTTGTAATCTTCTCGAGAACATAGGCTTCACAAATAGAACCCTCGACCCGTGCCTTATTTTTCACCTTTCTTTTTAGGTGATTCAAATGTCGCTCGAACGGGTACATCCATCGATATTCGACGGGTCGACCAACACGTGCCTCATAGGATAGATGAATCGGCAAATGCTCCATAGAGTCGAAGAATCCAGGAGGAAACACCCTCTCTAGCTTGCATAGTTTTACCGCAATGTCCTTCTCTTGCTTTTCTATACGATCAACGAACAATTTCTTAGAACAAAGATCCCTGAAGAATATGCTAAGCTCCGTCAATGGATCCCAAACTGCCTGCGGTAAGAATTCCCGAAATGCAATCGGAATTAACCTCTCCATGAATACATGACAGTTGTGGCTAGCTCTTCATACCCGTCAATTTGTTTTCCTTCGGATCGACACATCTTCTCAGATTTGACACATATCCGTTTGAAAATTTTAGGCCCTGGATCCACCGACAAAGTCTCACTTTATCCTCCTTATCCAGCAAAAAAATGACTCCGGCAGGAACTGTTTTCTATTCTGCTATATCAAATGCAACGCAGGGTGTTTGCATATTTCTTCTAAGTCCAACCTGGCCTTGGGATTGTCTTTCGTTTTTTCCTTTACGTCCATCACAGTATTAATTATGTTATCAAACACATTATTCTTAATATGCATGACATCAAGATTATGTCTGATCAGATTGGTACTCCAGTATGGCAGATCCCAGAATATGCTCCTCTTTGTCCAATTATGATCTCTACCAAATCCATCGCACTTGTACCCAGTTGTAGGATCTTCGATAGCACTTGGAAAATCTTTAACCTCCTCCCATATCGTGGCTCCGCACCACCTTGGCGGTGGATCACCCTTCTCTACAACGCCGGCACGGAATGCATTCCTATTCCTTCTTAACGGATGATCTTTTGGCAGAAATTGCCGATGACAATCAAAGAAGTACGGTTTTTCTCCGTGTTTCAAGCGGAAAGCCTTACTACGGTCCATGCAATACGGACATGAGAGACGGCCATGAGTGCTCATTCCAGATAACATTCCATAGGCCGGAAAGTCGTTGATGGTCCACATAAGGGTTGCCTTCATCTGAAAATTCTGCTTCCTGGAAACATCGTACGTGTTAGCGCCTACTTCCCATAACTGATTCAACTCATCTATCAAAGGCTGTAAGTACACGTCAATGTTCCTCTTGGGATTGTTCGGACCAGAAATTATAATGGTTAGAAACATGTACTGAGTCTTCATGCACATCCAAGGCAGTAGGTTATACGGAGTGACAATCACAGGCCAGCACGAATACTGGGATCCCGAAAGATCAAAAGGAGTAAAACCGTCAGAAGATAGTCCCAACCTGACATTACGCGGATCTGAAGCAAAATCAGGATACACTCGATCAAAGTGCTTCCACGCTTCTCTATCGGATGGGTGATCCAACACTCCTTCAATCTGTTCTCGCATGTGCCAACTCATATTTTCGGCCGTCTCTTTCACCATAAATAATCTTTGCAACTGCGGCGTTAAAGGCAAGTAGTGCATTAAATCGGTCGGTCTTCTTGCACCGGTAGACCTTCCTGTACTAGTTGTCTTATAGCGATCAGCTCTACAAAATCTGCACACATCTACGTCCTTGTCGTCTTTGTAGTACAGCATGCACCTATTGCGACAGGAATCGATTTTCTCGTATTCCATCCAGAGTGAGCTCACCATCCTCTTAGACCGGTAGAAGTCTTTAGGCAACTTAGCACCCGCCGGCAAGATCTCTATAATCAACTCCAACACTCGGTTGTAGCATTCTTGCGACATGTTAAAATCTGACTTAATGCTCAACAGTCTTGTAACCACCTCCAACGATGAATGATCCTCACAACCAGGATACAGTGGAGTCCTTGCATTCTCCAGCAACTCCATGAACTGTGCAGCATCGGCGTTCGGTGCCTCCTCAGGTGCATCATGAACGAAACTAGGTCCCGTAGCGTTGAAAATTATGTTCACGCACCCGTCGTCGTATGCATGATTATCTGAAACAAAATTAGGTCCCGCATGCATATACGGCTCAACATAAGGCTCCGGCTCTGATGCTAAAGACACAAGTTCTCCGTGTGCGGTCCACTGATAGTAATTAGGCGTGAAACCCCTCGAGTACAAATGATATGTCACTTCCACTTCTGGATAATATTTCACGTTATGACATTTCACACACGGATACTTAATTTTGGTGCCGTCCATGTACTGAAGGAACGCCTTAGCAAACTGCAGGAACTGCTCTACTCCCGCTATGTATTCATCCCGCACACCACACATATCATCAGGACGACGATTATACATCCATGAACGATTCCGCAAGTAGTAATTCATATCCATTTGGAAATAATTCTGCAAAGATGGACGTACACATTATCCAATAGGCACAAATTCGTATATTATGTCTTATTATGGGACACACATTAGTAGCGAACAATTACTAATAACAATGATATGCAATCTAGGTCAAACTAGGTTGTACTAAGTCAAACAAGGTCAAGCTAAGTCAAACAAAGTCAAACAAGGTCAAACAAGGTCAAAGTAGGTCAAGGGTTGACCTATAGTCGACTTTGTCAACTCTTAGTCCAATCTAGGTCAGATGTTGACTCTACTTTGACTTTCAGTCAAAATAGTCAACCTTGGTCAAACAAGGTCAAATCTAAGTCAAATATCCTATTTCTAGTCATTACCTACCAAGGTACCCTTTACCTTATCGCTATTGGTATCCCAATACCAATACATTATAATTCATATCTTACTAGGCCCTAACTAGCCCATACTAGCTAGCACACACCATTCAAGGCTATACAAGCCTAACCTATAATTCAAGTACCAATAATGACCAAAGTCAACTTAAGCTATCTCATACACACAACACTACAAAAAAAGTGACCTTTGGGGACAACAAAAAACTGTCTTAAAAACTGCAATTACCGTCCCAATAAATATTTGGGACGGCCTTTGGGACGGGAATGGACGGTCCCATTAGGGTGGCGTGGCAAAAAGTTTTAGGACGGAAAAAACCGTCCTAATTAGATTTTAGGGTCGAAAAACTAATCATCCCAAAAGAGTCTGAATTATTATATTTTTATGACGAATTATTAATCTGTCCCAAAATATAAGTATTTGAGACGAATAAAAACCGTCATAAAAATTAAGAAATGGATTGAAAAGAGTCACAAAAGATTAGGACATTTATAGATCCATCCCAAAAAGTAATAGAAATCGAAAAAATTATTTCGAATATTTTTTTTCATGTTCCTATAAAACATACAATTAAAAGACATAACACATCTATATATATATATATAAGTTCAATTGCAAAATGAACTAAAAATCTTTACATCATTAAGTATCATTTTCCATCATTTACAAAATAAATCCAAAACATATTACATGAATCCACACCATCACATACAAAATTAGCCCATCTACAACATCACTTACAATGAACCCAAAATGATTTAAATATTTTCTATTAAAAGTTTACATAATAGGGTGATTTAACATCAGTGATACCATGAACCCTAGGGAACCTCATCTTCAGCATCTCCATGACATCCAAATTCCTTCTTAGTTCATCACCCTCTTTCTGGCCTGAGGTCAAATGGGCAACAGATGAAGCAAAACGTTGTTTGGTGCAAAGACATGTTGATCGATATCGAACCCTGTGAGCCACAGAATCATCCTCTCTTCATGAATCTGGAAAAAATATTTGCAATGAGAGCCATCATAAGTCATAAGAAAATAGAAACAGATTAAATATGTGCATAAATTACTTGCAAGGATTCCAGTTTCCAACAGCAATTCACTTTATTGTTTGTGTGGAATTTCTTAGTGGAACAAGTTAGCTTCAAAAGAAAAGGGTACACACCCGTAGGAAGTATTCATTAACTATTGACGACAGCAGATTTCCCTGGCAATTCTATATTTGAAAGATAGATTTTAAGCGTTTACTAAGACCATTACAGAACTATTTTAATGCACGACATTTCAATTCAATATGCTTGGTAGTGGCCACTGAGACACTATTGATGGAATGCATGAAATACAGGGTTAGTACACAGGTTTCAAGCATATAGGATACAAACAATTTTAGAGAAGTTTTAAACGCCTAAGGAAAAAGGTTGAACAAATCCGATGGAACATATGCAAGTGATAAAATGATCATTAAATAATTTATTACTCAATAAATGGCTAGTAAATGAGAGTAGGGTCTTGGAGACATGCCTTCACAAAAGACAATACGGAGCTCGTAGCAACTTGGTCTCTATGGCTGTTTCCTGGAAAATGCAATAGATCATTAATATGAAAAAGTCAACTTACACATGAATATACTAGTTTCATAATTACCACTATTGAACACCCAAACTGGGGAGGCACCAAGATCTTCTGTAAGCTGCAGTGATTCAGAAATAGTAGTTACTAAAGCAGGCAATATGAAGGTGCATTTAGACACATTAAAAAAAGATTATAAATTTCAAATAGTATTCATTAAAGACCTACTTGAAGAAACTCAAGATATCCAAGTCCATCATCAGTCCAATAACCCCAAACGTCGCCAAAATGTCCAGGCCTCTCCTCCCACGGACCAATACTTTCCCTCCATCTGAATGCATTTCTTATGTGTTCACCTTCAACATAGCAACCACCTAAGAGTAGAAGTTACTTATAATTCTGATTCGATTAACAAATATAGGCATATGTTACCATCTCCACTGTTCATACAATATCCTTTTATGGTTAAAACAAGTACGATGAAGAGGGTAGAACTAAAATAATCAACTTGGCAAATTTGTAATATAAGGGCATGACGGAAAAATGGGAGACATGTTCCAGAATATCAATTATTAAAGAAGTATAAGAGAAAGGTAATAACTAATAAGCAGTGTCACTATATGACAGACTTGTTAGTTTCATGCTGCATCAAGCTTATACAGGACAAGGGTACTCCAGCTTATCATCTTACAATAGTTACTTTACAGAAACATAGATGCATATAAAACTTAGGCATTATAGGTTACATGTTTATACATAATTATATGCATATATCACCAATCTGAATTTGATTTTATAGATACGTATTGAACACTTCCAAAGTTAAATATCGTATCTTTCATTTTGTAGATTTACTTTTATACACTTGTGAATGCACAGCTGAACCGCAGTTGGAAAAGCCTCTCCCAGGTTATACAGGAATCCTTGGATTCAATCTGACAAAAAAAAACAAGATGCATCTCTAGATAGAAATGTAACAGTTATTGAAAGATGGTTTGCTTTTGTAATGATACACTTGGGTCACTAAGACAACTTTCAATTGTTAAGCACATCAGTAAGCTACTCTGAAGCCCAAAGAAGAACTATAAAATCATCTGAGTATATATTATCATATCCCCTTATACAAGTATTGTTAAACTGTATTGAGGGGAAACATAGTGTGCCTAAATGATCATTTTTGTAAGAAACAAGGATCAATTTGTGGCCATAATTTTCGTGAATGCTTGCCACTAATGTAAAAACATGGAAATGTAGGGTGCAAATGGAATCCTTCGAACCTGGAAATCTTATAAATCGAGGTTTCATGTTTTTTACCATTGCAATGAGCTCCTTCCGAAACCCATGTCCCTGAATTAACAATTAAAAAGGTAGAAAAAAGTTAAAGCAGAAAAGATCACCATCTTAATATAGATAGATCAGCTTGAAATAAAATATAAAAAATTAGAAAATGATGATCATATAATTTGTTTATTTTACAACAGTATAAATTAACTATGCAAAATAAGTATGGTATCTTGGGAAACATCAAAAGGTACTCAATGTTTTGCCCATTGATTAACCTGATGTCAGAAGTTACTGAACTACTATCAACTTCCTACTGATATAATACATGATTTTCAGGATGCCATTTACAGAAACTGTTGAAAGAAGATGCATGTCTTCGATTCATACAGAAACTATTGAAAGAAGATGCATGTCTTTGATTCTGACATTATATGTAAGCAAATTATTAAAGTATTCTTTTCTTCTCCAATTTCTTTTATGATCTGACCTTATCCTGTTTCTGGCATTTCTCTTATCCCACTGCTAGGTTATGGGTAAGAGCTTTCCTGTGATATATTGCACCTTATGAAGTTGAAGTAGTATGATTCATCCTAATATAACAAAAATGTCATTACCTTGTAATTGGATGTTATTATATTTGTTTAATCAAATTTCCTCTCATACTTGGATCACTAAGTAGTTTCTTGGATTTATATGTACTTTGATACTCAAAAGAGTCAAAACATGAGTAAACCTATAGTCAAGATACAGAGAAGTTGGTATTATTGTATACCTGCAGAATGCAACAAAAATAACGGAAGCTCAAACCAGAGAGTCAATCGTCAATATTAAGAAACTTTTTAGAATATTAAGAAGCCCTGGTGTTGTACATTATAAATAAACTTTTTAGAATGTACAATAGCTTAAGCTCAAACCACAGAGTCAGCTTACCTGCTCATTGAAGACATCGCCAACTCCAGACAATCCTAAAAGCACACGAGGCTTCATTTTTTTTACCTGATGCATATATTTGACCATTAGACTCTTTGAGTTCTCTAGTAAGAAATTTAGAAAATGTAGATATCAAGTTGAAAAATCATAGCTGTAAAAGTTAAGATACTTTACACCAAAACTAATTAAAACTTAACTACATAATAAAAAATCACAGCTGAAAAGTCACAGCGTTCTTGAACGACTTACCACATCAAGGAGTTGCACCCTCACCAAGTCCTTCAACCTCTCCTTGAGCTCTAGCATAAGGAGCAGCTATTGGATCAATATTCTTTCTTTTATGATAAGACCCTACAAACCAAAGTAAACATTAGAAGTCCTTGAACGTGGCCCAGTCACTAAATCACAATAAGGACATGATGGACACAAGTTGTATTGAGTTAATCAAATGAATATTTAAATAATAAATTACTTATGGCACTTTACAAGATTTATGTAAGAAAGAGGTAATTTCTATGCTGGTGATGTGTAGATTACATCATGAAATTCAGTTTATGATTATAGAAGAGCTTAAGAAAACATATCATGTGCAGTTCTATAATAAAAAAAATTTAGACAATCGATAAAATTTTTAAGATAGAGCATCTAAGAGAGAAAGAAGCTAAGAAAATGAGGAAAGGAAAAGAAAATGAATCATGATCATATATACATGCGGCTTCATTTCTACATGAATTGGCAAAAAAAAATCAAAAAGAATAATTTAAACTGCAACATATTGCAGTGTTATAATATTAGAGCTTACATTTGAACAAATGTCTGTAAACAAAGATGGGGACAATTGGAAAAAATGCAAATTCCAATATATACCAACATTTATGTATCCATCAATGCAAGCATATGATTTTTCTACTTAAAAAAGTCAGGGTGCACACTCTTCTAACTCATTCCAGCTATTCAGTCAACCCTTACAAAGCAATGAAGCACATGAACTTCCCAAGATACATGGACATCTCATAATATATTTCATTCATTAGCATACCAATTATCTAAACTGATGTAACAAATAATGAAGGCAATCAGAGTCAAAAGTTCATCACTTAATGGAAAAGGAAATGAAGATTTATGGTTTGTAAATGAACAAAAAATTCTAGATATAGTAACATGATGAACACATTTATTTGGCACTAACAGACAATAGGCATACATGAAAATAGACAGAACATAGAAGAGTTATCATAACCCCTGATAAAATATATATGCAACGAAAACAATCAGAGAACCATATTGATACCTTGAGCACATACAGTAGTATCCAAGCCCAAACTATCTTATTAACTGTTATACCATTAATCCTATTAACTGTTATATATGTATACCATTAATCCTATTAACTGCCTTGATACCCCTCATCCCATTCTCTTTCCCTCTTCCTAATGACAGTATCTAATAATCACTCGAGGCAATGAACTAATATCCCAATCCCGAGCCACACTCTTGATCTCTCATCTAACCAAGACTGCTACCATATCCCCTCCATATTCCATATGACAGATTCCACATGACAGTAGGAGTGACATTTGATATGGGGCTGACAATGAAAAAGGGGCATAACACTCTAATGCAGTAAATGAATCATAATGTGAGGTACTGAAACAAATAGCCTTTTACAAAATATATATACCAACAGACACAATAGAGGTTAAGGACAGAATAATATAATGAATGCAGGACAACATGAGTATATATATATAGGAATGAACACTAAAAGATATGTGGACTGCCATCTAAAGGTAGGGACTTATACTCAAGTATCAGTGGACTGATACAAGGCTAAGGTGCCTGAACACAAGTCTAACCAATGGGTCGAGCAATGGTATACAATTTGGTTGATCTATTAGAGAGGACTATGGCTGAATGGTAGTATGAAGTGAGACGTTGATCTCAGGAATGATATGGACTGATCAATACATATATAATTAGACTGATGCCTATGGGATGTATGCCCAGGTAATGAGAACTGATGCCTCAAGTCTGTAGAACAGAGCAATACCTGGGACTGAACAAGATATATGCCAAGGATTTGAGCAAAAGGTATTAGAGGAGGCTGATGCATTATACGGATTGATACACTACATCCCCAAGTCTGAATCAAAATTGTCGTAAACTGAAACAAAGAATAGTAGGATTGGCCGACACGAGCGTGTCCTTGACAGACGGGAGGAGCCTGCCAGTAGTCGAGATCAACTGAATTATGATGCATGTCAGGTCGGCCGTCATGAGCTGCTGCTGGGCAGCCAGCTCGTTGGGGCGGGCCGAGAGCTGACCCTCGCGTGCAACAATCGACTAGATGATCTCCTGAACCTGGTGGATCTTTTGCTCCAGGAACGAGAGGTTGGTGAGCATGGCTCTAGGATCGCAGTCAAGGGCTGGACTCACCCCGTTGACTTGATGATCGAAAACGAAGTTTCCGAAGGACTCGCTGTCCAAATTGGGCGCAAACTCAGTTGAAGCCCGCTCGATTCATGAACCGTAGCAGAGTTTTCTAGGGTTAAATTGGGAGAAAGAGCAAGACATGGAGGAAGAACTTGCTGAACCAAATTCTCCTTCAGTGTCTGGGCTCCTCTCCAAAAATATTCCGAAAAAGAACAAATACATCAACACATCCCAAAATTGAATGCGCAAGTGCCAACGATCGAATTTCCCGAATGGATCAAGCCACAAAATTAAACAAAATCCTAAAAAATCACGCAATTTCTGAATCGAAACACCCCAAAATCCTACTTTTTAATCCAAATCATCTGCTATTTATGATACAACCAAACCTTTCAAGAACTTACAAGAAATCAATAGTAAGAATTCGTCCACACTGAGCTCATTAGTTTTGCTGTGCAAAAAACTAGCAAGAATTTGTCTTCTGAAAAGCTAATAGGGATGATAACTAACAATATAGAAACTCAAATCAATCTCTTATTTTTATTAGGGTTTTACCATGACAAGATTATAAATAATTTATGATACAACCAAACCTTTCTACGAACAGGTTCCCACCCTGGTACCGAGTCGTTGGCCGGCACGACGAGGCTTTTGAAGGACAGGCTGGCCAACAAATGAGTTCGACGGAGAGCTACCGAATTTTCTGGCGCCGCTGCCTGAGTTGATCGCGTTCGATGTTTCCAATAATCGTCTTTAAGAAGAGGAAAAGGAGAGAGAGAGAGAAAGGGAAAAGAGTCTTTGTGTGTGAGTAGTAAAGGAGGAATGGGAAAAACACTTTTAACCGGGATGAGAGGTGCTGGGCGCCAAAATAAAAAAAATTGGGGGGAAAATAATTTTCGCCATGACACTATAAAAATGTCGTCTTTACTATTTTATATTATATGATATTTCAATAGTATCGTTGAATTTATATCTAAGACATTTTTAAAAAGTGTCAAAAATGATGATAAATATCTCGTTATCACGACATGTTTTAGTAATTTATAATAATCCTAATTATTAATCCTAATTAATAATTTTATTATTTAATAATTTATAATAATCCTAATTAATAATTTATTACTTTATTAATCATAATTATAATAATTTTATTAATCATAACCGTAATCTTAATTAATAATTTATTAATTAATATCCAATTATGATCATAATTAATAATCTATTAGTATTATTATAATATTAATTAATAATTTGTTAATAACTATTTTATTATAATATTAATTAATAATATTTTAATCACTACTAGAATCATATTTTGTGATAATTTAATTAATAATTTACTAATCATCATTATATTAATTTATAATTATTATTTTTAAAATATTTAATTTATAGTTAATTAAAAAATAACTAATATTTATTTAAAAATTAACTAATCGTTAATTATTAATTCTTAATCGTTAAGTATTAAATTTATAATTATAATAATCGTTATTTATTTAAAAATTAATTATAATTTATAATTATTAATTATTAATTATTCATCTTTAATTATTAATCGTTATTTATTTAAAAATTAACTAATCGTTAATTATTAATTTTATAATTACTAATCATTAATTATTAATCGTTAATTAAAAATTATTAATCGTTAATTATTAATTATTAATCGTTAATTATAATTTCTAATCGTTATTTATTAATCGTTATTTATTTAAAAATTAACTAATTGTTAATTATTAATTTTATAATTAATAATAACTAATCATTAATTATTAATTATTAATCGTTAATTACTAATTTTATAATTAATAATAACTATAATTAATTAATAGCTTAATTATTGATCATGACTATAATTTAGTTATTAATCATAAATCCAAATCCTATTTTTGGTTGGAGTGGGATTTGGACTTGGATTTGGATTTTGAAACCATGATTTGGATTTGTATTTGAATTTTGGATTTTCAAATCCAAATCCAAAATCCAAATCCATTTTCCAAACAAGCCCCTAGTGTTCCTAATTAGCCATTTTGGTGTAGTGAGGTATACTAGAAATTTTTGGCTTTAATGATTCAAGTAGAAGATAAAGATTAAAGTATGACATAATAAGTCAAACTTCAAACATATGCATACCCGCTGAGATTATTTGAGACGGTCTCAAAATTTATTTGGAACGAAAATTATTAATAGTCCCAAATAAGAGATCCATTTTTCAATCTGTCACCAATAAATTCGTTTTTTGTTACAAAAAAATATAGCAGTCCCAAATAATAATTTTTTAGGACGTTTAAAACTAGAGTTCTTAAAAGTGTTGTCCCAAAAGCCAACTTTTTTTGTAGTGCAAGTAATATCTTGGTGTCATTTGTTTAGTCTTAAAAAAACGCAATCAACTAAAACTAGTACCAAGCTATCTCATACACACAAGTAATATCTTGGTGTCATTATGTTTATCAATGGTGCTAACCTGTGTGTGGGTATGGGTGTATGGTACATGGCAGTTCAACAAATAGGTGTGTACAAGTATAGGCTGGTGTGTCAAGTGTGTGTGTTTGGATGTGGTACCATTTTGTGTCAATGGGGCAATGTGTGTGTGTAGAGTACATGGTGCATATAGATAGGGTGTATGTGATAGGTTTGCATATGTGTGTAATGTATATGGGACTGTTCTCATTTTGTGTATGTGTCAAAAATGGTTTAGACATAGGTGTGTGTCAAAAATGGCAGTTAGCTACTAGGGTATTGTGTGGTGGTACATGTATGTGTGTGTGTATTTGTAACCTGGAAAACAGTGTGTCAAATGAGGGTGTGTGTGTGTAGAGAGTGGACATGTAACTGGAAAAACAATGTGTTAACAGGGAAAAGCAGCTAGTGTAATGTATGTAATAAAATTTAGTGTTCATGTGGATGTGTATGGTACATATGAACTCAGTGGTGTGAGCCATTCTCAGGAAAATGGTTTCCAGGTTTGTGACAGTTCATTAACCCCAAACCAATCCAAAATTCATTTCGAAATTCCTATTTGTCCAATGCAAATCCTAACCATAGTAGCTAACACACAGGTGAAAGTATTTAACATGAAAGTTAATCATCAAAATTAGTTTGAGAACAAGGAATTAAAACCAGAATTTAAACTAACAGGACTGTTCAGTCTAAACAGCCAATTCCTATATTCGAATCCAATATAGGAGGAGGAGTATGTGTGTGTGTCTGTGTCTATATGTGTGTGTGTGTGTCTGTGTGTGTGTGTGTGTGTGTGTCCGTGGGAGCGGAGGAGGAGGAGGAGGATGAGGAGGAGTTAGGTTAGGGTTTACCTGACGAAGAGGAGGAGGAGCTCGAGGAGGAGGAGGAGGAGGAGCACGACGGGGTAGGGGTCGCCGGGGGGGGGAGTCGCCGGAGGAAATCGCGGGGGGGGGGGGGGGGGGAGTCGCCGGAGGAGCTCGAGAAGGGGGAGAAAATTTGGAGAGGGGGAAAAAAATTTCGAGTGGGGGGAAAAAAGAGCACAGTGTGCCCTAAGTAAAATAGTTAGCGAAGTCACCAGTCGACGTCGCTAACCGTCGCAACAATTTTAATATAGGCGACATATTTTAATAATATGTCGCTGGACGTCGCTATTCAGCGACGTAGTGCTGAACGTCGCTATTCAGCGACGGTTTGCGACATCAATAGAAGGGAGTCGCTATATTATATGTTTAGCGACGGAATTTTATTCCGTCGCTAAATAACGTCGCTAATAGAGCATATTTTAGTAGTGTGTTGGAGGAAGAACCTTCTGTTCCAGACACTGGATCTACTGCCGCAATCAATAAGGCTACCAAACTCCAGGCCAAATGGAGAAGGAAAAATATCATCTGCAGGCTTCTCATCCTGAATGCTATGGAGGATTCCCTGGCAGAATCCTACTCGAAGAAGGAATTTGCCAGAGACATATGGGAGTCTGTGGAAAAACTGTATGAAGAAGACAGGAACAGGAGCAAGATGTTTGTGGTTGAAAAATATCACAAATTGCTCTTTGAGAACGAGAAGTCCATGTTGCCACAGGTGAAGGAATTTCTGAAGCTGCGTCAGAAACTGGAAGACGAAGAGATGCCCTTCCCGACAAGTTTGTCGTTGGAGGGATCATCTCAAAACTTCCTGCTGGATCGACTACCTTCTATGCAAGGATGCTCAGAAAGAAGCTAGACATTAGCTTGGGAGATCTACTTCAAGAGATCCATGTTGAGGACGAGATTCGTTCCCAACAGAAGATGGACACTCTGTCCAAACAGTTGGCTAAGGCCAATCTAGTGCAGACAAGAGATCCCAAGGGGAAGCAGGCGGCTTCTCATCACAAGAAGAAGGACTTCACTAATCTAAAAGTGAAGGGTCCTTCATTCAAGCAACAGAAGTCCAAGTCCTACGTAACTTGTTTCAATTATGGCAAGAAAGACCACTACAATAGTGAATGCAGATCCAAGCCTAAACAATCAGAGAAAGGTGAGCCTAGTAAGGTTTCATTGGTTTCTAACATTGTTGCTATGATCGCACATGTCACAACTGTGGGGGTTGACTCTGACTGATGGATAGACACTGGTACGACTTGCCATGTCTGTTCTGACAAGGAATGGTTCGTCACGTACCAAACGATATCTGAGAAGGTTGTCATGGCAAACCAGGCCCAAGCTGAAGTTCTGGGGATCGGGACTGTGGAGCTGAAACTCACTTCTGGGAACACTCTGACGCTTCAAGGTATGAAGCATGTTCCAGTGATTGCCAAGAACCTGAACTCTGGGAGCCTGCTCTGTAACGCAGGCTTGAGGATGGACATCAATGCAGGTCAGATGGTGATGTCCAAGAAGGGAACATACTTCGGGAAGGCTTATCAAACCGAAGGAATGTTTAAAATTCAGCTTGTCAACCAGTTTAATGACATTAATGCAGTTGTATTTTTTGATTATTCTCTTGAGTTGTGGCATAATAGACTATGACATGTTCATTGTAAAATAATTAACAAAATATCTAGTCTAGGACTTATCTCCAAATGTAGGGGTAATGTGGAGAAGTGAGAAGTGTGTGCTCAGACGAAGATCACAAGGAAACCCTTTCATCAGGTCAATCGAAGCACAGATCTTCTGAAATTGGTACACTCCGATATTTGTGACTTCAAACATTTCTCCACGAAGGCCGGGATAAAGTATTTCATAACCTTCACCGACGACTTCTCAAAATACGCGTTCGTCTACTTGCTCAAGACTAAAGACGAAGCTTTCGAGAAGTTCAGAGAGTTCAGGACCGAAGCTGAACGGCAGACTGGACAACAACTCAAGAGGTTGAGAAGTGATCGAGGAGGGGAGTACAGGACTCATGACTTCGCATCATTCTACAAAGAACATAGAATCATATGCGAGACTACTGCTCCATATTCTCCTCAATCCAACGGAGTAGCAGAGAGGAAGAACCGAACATTAACAGAAATGATGAATTCAATGCTGCTTACTGCAGGTCTTCCAAAATGCTACTGGGGAGAAGCTGCATTAACGGCCACTTTCATTCTGAATAGAGTGCCATATGCAACTTCGGACGTAACTCCTCATGAACTCTGCTTCAAAGTCAGACCAAACTTGAATGTCATTCGAGTGTGGGGGTGTCTGGCATATGTGAAGCTCCCAGATCTGAAGATTCAGAAGCTGGGGACAAGGACTATGAAGGCGATCTTCTTAGGGTATGCCGAGAAGAGTGATGCTCGAAGATTTCTTGATATTGAGTCAAATCATATCATCGAATCTTACGATGCTGAATACTTTGAAGACAAGTTTGCAAAAGATAAAAACATTGTTCTTTCGGACATTCCGAAAAATTATGTAGGTGCAAATGAGACTGAAATCTCATATGGGCCAGTAGTCCAAGAAGAAGCTGTTGTTGATGAAACAACTCTTATACCAGAACTCGCAGAGCCGTCAACAAAGTGAGCGAGGAGACATAAAGATTTCGGAGATGACTTTGTCACCTATCATGTGGAAGCAGATCCGCTTACCTATGATGAGGCGATGAAGACCAGAGATGCTATCTTCTGGAAGTAGGCAGTGAATGACGAGTTTGACTCTATCACCTCTAATAACACATGGGTGTTGATAGATCTACCTGAAGGAGAAAAGCCTATCGGATGTAAATAGATCTTCAAGAAGAAGATGAAGGCAGATGGAACTATTGACAAGTTCAAGGCCAGGCTGGTAGCCAAGGGATTTTCTCAGAAACAGGGGATAGACTACTTTGACACGTACGCTCCAGTAGCTCGGATGACCACTATCAGAATGTTAATCGCTCTAGCTGTTGTACATAAGTTGGTGATACATCAGATGGATGTAAAGATATCATTCCAGAATGGGAAGCTGACCGAAGAGATTTACATGCAACAGCCAGATGGATTTGTCGTCAAAGGTCTTGAAGACAAAGTCTGCAAGTTGGTGAAATCATTGTATGGTTTGAAGCAAGCTTCCAAGATGTGGCATGAGAAGTTTGACAAAGTTACTAGGGAAAACGGCTACAGAGTCAGCGAGACGGACAAATGTGTTTACACAAAGTTCGCTGATGGAAGAGGAGTCATCGTTTGTCTGTACGTGGATGACATGCTAATCCTAGGGACGGATATAGGCTGTGTCACGGAGACAAAGAAGTTCCTCTCAACCAAGTTCAGTATGAAGGACTTGGGGGATGCATATGTCATCTTGGGCATAAAGATCATCCGGACAGACACTAGAGTAGCGCTGTCACAATCTCACTACATTGAGAAGATGCTCACACGCTATGGGTATAAGGATCTTTCAGGGATCGATACGCCATACATGGGTGATCAGAAGCTGAAGCCTAACTCGAGGAAAAGCGTCAGACAGCTGGAATATTCTAGCATTATCGAAAGTTTGATGTACGCAACCACTGCCACAAGGCCTGACATAGCTTTTGTCGTGGGAATGCTTAGTCGATTCGCAAGCAACCCAGGAATTGAGCACTGGAAAGCTGTGAAGCGGGTGATGAGATATCTCAAGAAGACTCAGATATATGCACTGTACTACAACGGGTATCCGACAGTAGTGGAAGGCTTCAGTGATGCTAGCTGGTGTTCAGAGGTGGAAAGCGAGATATCCACAGGTGGTTATGTCTTTTCCTTGGATGGAGCTGCTATATCGTGGAAGTCGAAGAAGCTGACTATACTCTATCGTTCTTCCATGGAATTTGAATTCTATGCACTTGAAACTGCAGCAGATGAAGCAGAATGGCTTCGAAAGCTCATGTATGATCTTCCAGTGGTTGGGGCTCAGATACCGGCGATACCGATATACTGTGACAACCAGGCGACTGTGGCGGTGGCATCAAATGAGCTCTTCAATGGTAAGAAGAGGACTGTGCGGTTGAAGCACAGGACAGTACACGATCTTATCAAAAGAGGTGTAATTGCAGTGATTGATGTTCGGAGTCAGAAGAACCTGGCAGATCCATTCACAAAGGACCTCAACCGCCAGTTGGTCGATGACACAGCATGTAAAATGGGCTTGAAGGCATTCTGATAGTGTGTCTTTGTAATCCTACCATAAAATTTTATGCTATTAGTTCAAAGAAAAATCTACTAGGCATCTAACTTTTGGTTCAAAGGAGGATCACTGACTGGAAAACTATCAAGTAACAGTGGGTACTTGTTCTCTGGAACATGGAAAGGATACGAACCCATAACCACTGTTGTCTACTATGTATTTTCTGCAGAAAAAAAATAGATCCTGTGGAAGGTTGACTTAAATGCCTTAATGAGTTCTCAGGCGGAGTGAATGTCTGGTGTGCTTTACAGGAAGCACAGTAGAGCAGCACTACAAGGAGTGAAACTCCATGCTACAGTGTGGTGACTCCACCATGAGGTTTCCAGGTCTAGGGTAATGCTTCGGCTTTGCAAGCCAAGTCATAGCGGCATAGCACCGCCAATAGGTAGGTAGCCTAATGATGTATGACGTAATTAAAGAGTTGTAGACATCACTACAAAGGGGAGGATGGCCCCATGTTACAGTGACACGACACCACGATGAGGTACCCAGGTAGGGGTAAAGCCTCGGCCTTGCAAGCAATGTCGTTGCGACGTAACACCGCAAGGAAGTCTTAGGCTTCATGCTGAGTAGATTGGCACTACAAAGAGGCTGAGACCTCATGCTACAGTAGTATGACACTACGATGAGGTTCCCAGGTAGGGGTAATGCCTCGGCTTCAGGCCATGTCATAGCGGCGTAGCACCGCAAGGAAGCGCAAGGCTTCGTGCCATGTCTCTTTAATAAAGAAATCACCTATAGTGTATGAAAATAAATATCAGGCCGTCTCTTGAGGGTAAACTTGTAGACGTTCAAAATTATACACTGAAACCAGGCTGGCACAGGGCCTTTAATGTGCAGCCAGAAGCACACGTAACTACATTTTATGAGTGGGAAGAATTACAATTGTGGTGCAGAATTCAAGACGTAGTCCATTCTTGTATCACATTGTTATTTAACCCATGCGGGAAGATTCAAGTCGTCAGCGACATCTATCCTAATGCAAAATGGACAGTTACTGTGGGGAACGCTCAACCCTGGACACATATATATGTTGTGATACGTGAGAGATTGTTGGTGCTTTCTTTACATGGAGAGAGCTTGCTCTCAATATGCCTTGTAAAAGTTTAGTCCCACATCGCAAATGCACCATGAGTTATCTCAACATATATACTTGGTTGTGTTGTTGAGAAATGCACATGGGGTGGTGACCCTAAGGAGGGAACCATATAGGTGATTTTGCTAGGAGGTAAGAATAAGGCTCCAAGAATTAAGCATTAATGCTTTTGTCATTCTCTTGGA
The DNA here is from genome assembly GCA_029216955.1 of Iris pallida. NCBI lineage: Eukaryota > Viridiplantae > Streptophyta > Magnoliopsida > Asparagales > Iridaceae > Iris > Iris pallida. Next base: position 7,662,897 of record JANAVB010032616.1, read on the forward strand.
TTAATTCCATTTGGAGCTAAGCCCCAAAGGGGCTTAGCGACTCGGACTCGGACTCGGGCTCGGGCTCATGGGCTCATGAGGCGTAATGTGACGCTTTGTTGGCGCACGTTGCACTTAGCACGTCAGCAGTCATGCGGCTCATATGCGGCCATGCGGTCTTATGCGACATGCGGCTCATATGTGGCTCATGCGGTCCATGTGGCCCATGCGGTCCATGCGGCCATGAGGCCATATGGCTCATGCGGCCAGGCTACTGTTGCTGCTGTCGCATGGAGGGCTCCGCTGACTGTGCAGGCTACAAGTCAGTTATGGAAAGACTGATTCATTGCGATTAATTCAAATCCACTTTTTGTGGGATTTGAATTAATTTCGTTTCCATCTTTGTGGGATTTGAATTAATTTTGTTTCCATCTTTGTTGGATTTGAATTAATTTCGTTTCCACCTTTGTGGGATTTGAATTAATTTCGTTTCCATCTTTGTGGGATTTGAATTAATTTCGTTTCCATCTTTGCGGGATTTGAATGAAGTTCGTTGCTATCTTTGTGGGATTTGATTCAATCTTTCCATAACTGAAGATGCGGATAGGGTTTCCACCCTCTCTCTATATATACTCTCTTCTGGCCTCCTTTGTGTAGAACTACGAATTTTATAAGTCAAAAGAGAGAGAGAGAGAGAGAGAGAGAGAGAGAGAGAGAGAGAGAGAGAGAGAGAGGGAGGGAGCTGCTGCCGCCATTGTAAGTCCATCCGAGGAGTCAGAACAGAGGTGACTTCGAGCGTTCCACAAGTTTTTCAACTTACTGGTTCCTGGAAGCAATTCGTGTGGGACGAATCTTGTTTTGAGCAACGGTGTTTTGACACCCAATCAATTTTTTTTCATCTCATCTTTCTCTAGATTATTGTAACTCGTTCTGTCCCTATTGCAACACGTTTGCAAGGAAGAACGAGGGATCTTCTCTTCTCTATTTTTCTCCTTCATATTGTAATCTGGCTCTTTGGTTTTTTGTATCTTCGTACATCTTGAGTTTGGTTACTACAAAGTTTTGCGTGACTCTCAGATCTCGATTGCATCAGTTTTTTATTTTTGATCAAGCCCCGAGACTAACAGGTTGTCTATATCCGAAGATTATCTTTTCAGACTTATTCATGGACCGGTCCTATGTCTAGACCCACCTTAAATATATATACATGCCCCCATCGTTTCCTAATTCAGAAGATGAAGAAGTAGAGCAAAGGAGAACAATTGTCCCTCTGATCTAAAACAACTAATGTTAGTGCGAAACCACCGGTGGGCTCCAGCCGGCTTCAATTTTGTTTTTTTTTTTGGGATATATTTAATTTTTTATTTTTTATCATATGAGAGCCCACTCCAGTCTACTAACTTGAATTTCTGATACCGATTCCTTTGACTAATGACAATTGTGCACAATACTACCATTTAACAATTTCAAATAGAAATCAAATTAGTCAGTATGCATTATTATACAGACTTTAATGAAATAACTGGATTTTATTCAATTTTTACATTAAATCTTGATTAATATGATAACATTTTGTTTGTAAGCATCTATATCCTATCACAAGCTTATATACGTACATGGGACGAAAATAATATTTTGTCTGCGGTTTGTAATGGAGGGCGTGTCCGCTACTATCTTCGGGTTCCATCCGAACCAGAAAGCCAACTGTCGGCCGCCACATGTGACAGTCAATATACACAGTTACAAACCGCGAACAATGTAGCAACTCCGTATAATTTATGTCCAAAACTTAAGCCATACTAGTTGGAAGTTAAGGTTAGTGATATTCATGTTCACGTTCAGGAGTAATAATACACAAATATAATCCAATTTAGGGGTGCAACTCGGGCGGGTTGGGTCGGGTTTGAGGTCAACCCGAGCCCAACCCGATAGATCATAAGCCTAGCCCAAGCCCAAGTCCGACCCGACTTCGGGTTCAACATATGAAGCCCAAGACCAAGCTCGGAGGATCGGGTTGGACTCGGGTTGGGTCGGGTCCATCGGGTTTATCGGACTCTAATATGATATTTTAAATAATTTTAAACAAGAGTAATATTAAATGCATAATCAAATAGCAATCAAGCCTCGATCATTACAAAATAAAATTGAAATAAGATTTAGGACAAGGAATTGAAGAGTTCGGTTGAAAAAAATTATAGTTTAAACTTTTTATTTAAGTAGCATGAAACTATATATATATATATATATATATATATATATATATATATATATATATATATATATATATATATGTATGTCGGGTTTCGGGTTCTTCGGGTTACCCAACACATGAATCCAAGCCCAACCCAATTTTTGATCGGGTTTAAATATTTTAACCCGAGCCCAAACCCGAATATCTTCAACCCTAATCCAACCCATTAACGGGTTTACCCGATCGGGTTCGGGTTTAGCCCGCCCGAGTTGCACCCCTAATCCAATTATTGTACCAGACGCTAGAGAATTCCATTTCATGCTTATGCCTGCTAGAGAATTCAATTTCATGGTAGAGTAAAGCGTCAATTAATTCAACTGCATACAACTGATAATGCGGTACTATTATAAACTATTATAAGCAAATACACTTTCACTCACAGTAGTACAAGTATTTGAATAAAATTCAAATACTAACACTATTAAATGACACAGAAAACTCACGTTGAGTTTATTGTTTTTCTTGTCCAATTACATTTGATACACTTTCACTCACAGTAGTACAAGTATTTGAATAAAATTCAAGTACTAACAATATTAAATGGCAAATGTTAAATGTCATCCCCTTTTTACTAAGGGCAATCTATGTACTAAGGACAATCATGCTTTTGTTTTTTTTTTACTAAGAGCAACCTAAAGTTCACAAGTTTACTAAGGGCCACCAAGAGGACTTTGGAGGAGGACTGCTTCGGGGAGGAGGAGGAGCCGGCGGACATGGATCGGTGGTGGAAGAGGACTTGAACCTGGAGCCCTGGGCCTCTCGAGGAGGATCTCCTCGATGGAGACCATGGTGAGGCGGCTGCCGACGTCCTCGTGGACCGCGTCGTCGAACTTGTGCCAGGACCGGCGCTCGATCGCGTGCTTGCTAAGCCGGTCCCGGGCTAGCCTCCGGACCCGCGTCGGTGGCGGGAGGAGAAAGTCGAGGTCCTCCCCGTCGTCCTCGTCGATCTTCCCCCACAGGACCTTGCTCGTCGGAGCTCTCGCCGCCACTTCCGCCACCATCGCTTCTTCTTCCTCTACTTTCTCTTCTTCTGATGGATAACCGACTGCAGCTGCCGAGAGACCTAGGATGGTTTCAAGCTCCAGATCCTTTTCCACCACCCGATCCAAGCTCCACACCCTCCTTCCTCACTCTCGATTGGAAGACGGACTGCAGGCCTTGCCTGCAGTTCTATCTTCACTTTGGACTGCAGGCAAACCCTGCAGTCACTGTGGGTAAAAAAAAATATTGTCAATTGAGGACTGCAGGCCTGTCCTACAGTTCTAGATTGACAGGAACATGGTGGCCCTTAGTGTTTTCAAAATGGTAAACTTGTAATTTTTTTTTAAATTTTATATTGGTGGCCCTTAGTAAAATTTGGGTGGCCTTTAACATCTGCCTATTAAATAGGCTAAATTGCACTTTGATACCCTCAACTATTCTATTTTTTTAAGTTGATACCATAAACTTTTTTACTCAACAACTTAATATCTCAACTATTATTTTTTTTTCAACTTGATACCTAAATTTTTAAAAATTTCCAAAATGCCCTTATCCTTTTCCTCCCCCCTCCTCCACTCCGGCGACCACCTCCCTCCCTTCCCTCTCTGGCGACCACCTCCCCCCCTCCCGCGGCGGCGACCCCCCCCCCCTTCCTCTCCGGCGACCACCTCCCTCCCCCTCCCGTGGCGGCGACCCCCTCCCCCCCCTCCTTCTCCGGCGATGGTGGAGTCGGAAAAGGAGGGGGAGGGTGCAGGGGAGCAGGGGGGGAGGGTGCAGTCGGGGCGGGAGAGGGGGCGGAGGGTGCGGGCGGGGCGGGGGGGAGGGTGCAGGCGGGACGGGAGGGTGGAGGGGAGCGGGTGGGGGGGGGGAGGGGTAGGGTGCAGGAGGGGCGGGAGGCGGGGGGGGGGGGGGGGGGGGGAGGGGCGGTAGGGAGAGGGGCGGGGGCGAGGGTGGTGGCCGGAAGGGGGGGGGGGGGGGCCTGGAGGAGGGGAGAGGGGAGGGGTTGAGTGGTAGTTTTAATTTTTAGGTAGGGACATTATTGTCCAAAAAAAATTTAGGGTATTAAGTTGAAAAAAAATACTTGAGATATCAACTTGAAAAAGCCAAATATTTGAGGGTATCAAAGTACAATTAAGCCTATTAAATAACACAGAAAACACAAGTTGAGTTTATAGTTTTTCTTGTCCAATTACATTACATTTGAGTTGAGTTGGAGTGAAGACATATTTCAACTTCGTTGAGTTCCACTCACATTAGTACAAGTATTTGTAAATGACACAGAAAACTCACGTTGAGTTTATAGTTTTTCTTGTCCAATTACATTACATTTGAGTTGAGTTAGAGTAATTACATTTGAGTTGAGTTAGATTGAAGACATATTTCAACTTCGTCTAAAAATTGCCGTAGATAGTCCTTCTGATCCGGAATGCAAAACTAAGATAGAAGTGGTTGTCAACTTTGGTCATTGATCATTATATTAATGAGAAAACATATTTCAACTTCTTCCAGAAATCGCTATAGGAATGCAAAACTAAGATTCACAAATTAGAAATGTGTTAAAAGATAAGCATATTAGTCAAAGATAAGCATATTAGTCTACTTTTAAATAATTATTTTTTTCTATGTAACTCTAGTTTCCTCATTATCTCAATATTATACCTTAAATTTAGCATGAGACAAGTTATATAAAGATAAGAAATGAATTAACAATCTAAACACAAGAAAGAGATGAATCAACGCATCAATAAAAGCATGATACATAGTTATATTAATATTATGATTATGGTAAATATAAATTTTGGTGATATAATAACTTAATTTGAATTTGTTGCAACTACCTGTCATGAATACAATGTTAATATTTAAAATAAATAAATAGTTATTTAAATATTAACCAAAAAAAATATTGAGTACTTTCCATTAGCATTAATTTAATAAGCAATATTTTTATATTGCCTAACACCAGAAAACCAGCCCCTCAAGACAATTATTGTTGACCAAATGTGACATCTATGCGCTCTAACATTATTCATTCTTGTAACATGTTTCAATAACATGGACTTCTCTCAAATGGCGATATGTAGATTTCCAATGAACGTATTTTAGTGGTGGCAATTTTGAAACAAAGTCCCCTGCCGAATTTATTAATTTTCAATGTTTGAGAACTGTACACTATTAAAATATAAAAAATAGACCATATTATTGGTTACGGAAATTTTTACTCATAGCATACAAATATTTTCAAATCTCAGCCGCCAGAGCACAAACTTTCTAAAAATAACAAAGCAAACAGAAAAAACACCCTTCACCTTTTTAAAATATATGTGTTTAATTTATATTTATTTATTTATTAATTATTGCTTTGTACGTATAAAAAAATCAATAATATTATTAATAAAATATATAAAAATTAAATTATATTAGAATATTTTAAAATATAATTTGAATATAATTTGTTATGATTTAAATTTTAGATATGTGTTTGATTAGATAATATTATGTAGTTATTAATTTTGGATATGTGTTTAATTTATATATATTTATTTATTTGTAGATATTAATTTGCATATATTATTTGTTATTATTCGCATCTCATCACCCCCCAGCACTGCAGCCCATCACCTCCCCCTCCCCCTCTCAAAACTCGGCGCCAGTGTGACTGACGCCACTTTTTTTTTTTAAAAAAATTTTATTCGGCGCCAGTGCAACTGGCGCCATGTTTCTTAAAAAAAAAATGGGCGTCAGTTACACTGGCGCCAGATCCCTATACCTATAATTTTTTTCAAATTTGTCATGTTCTACGTAAATATTGGATATTTTTTCACTTTAGATAAAATTTTCTGCTTTATTAATGTCCCCCTCCCCTCTCTCTATTTAATGTTTTTCCTCCACCCTCCCTTTATTAATGCCCCCTTCCCTCTATTAATGACCCCCCTTCCCCTATCCTTTCCTTCTCTCCTGATGACTCCTCCCGCCCCCTCCCTTTCTCTCTCTATACCGCCATTGTTGATGGCGGTCCCACCCCTTGTTAGCAATCACCCGAATAAAATGCGTATTATACGCAAATTTTTTCGTATCTTACATAAACGTATAATACTTACGTACTTTTAAAAAATTCAGATTTGTACGCGAATTTTAAGCATGTGGCGTTTTAAACGCGTACCGTACGAATTTTTAAAAAAATTGGCCAAAAAAATGTGACAAAAAAACCCAACAGTCTTGACTTTCTTGACTCTTGCTGCTATTAGATATTAAGACCGACACAATTCTAAAACTAGAAATTGCTGAGGAACCCAATTTCGGGGTTGGTTTTTATGAAATACTCACCCGCATGATGGATTTTATGAAATGTCCAGAATTATATATTTCTACGTTAAGTATTCCAAGATTCCCTTTAGATGCTCTGTATTTACAAAATTAATACCATAACTACCCCTCCGCGCAAACTCAGATCTGGATTGCGATTCTCTTCTTCTTCTTCTTCTTCACGAGAGATCTGAATTCCATTGCTCTCATCTTCAGCAGAGATCGCAAAGATCATTCATAGTTCACCATATTTTTTTTTCAGTCGAACTCCGATCATCGCTTATCTTCTTCTTCTTCTTCTTCTCTGACAATTAGGTCAATTATGGAGAGAAGATCTTCTTCTTCTTTTCCATAAGAGTTAGCATCGTTTTGAAAGAAGAACGAAAACTCTTGAATCTTTATTCATGTCAAATTTCTTTCCACAAAACAAAAAAATAAAAAAAAAGTTTCTGTCAACTGTTCTTCGTCGATATCGCATGAAGAATAGTCATTCTCCTGCATTTTTAACAAGGAGAATGCCATTCTCCGTGTTGAATGCCATTCTCCTGTGTTTTAATATTTGAATGACCATTCTCCGTATCATTTAACACGGAGAATGTCATTCTCCGTGTTATTTAGCACGGAGAATGGCCATTCTCCGTGTAATTTAGAAACGGAGAATACCATTCTCCGTACTAAATTACACGGAGAATGGTCATTCTCCTACGTTTTAACACTGGGAATAACCATTCTCCGTGTAAATTAACACGAAGAATTTTATTCTCCGTTTTAATTAAGACTTAAGACGGAGAATGTCATTCTCTGTTTTATTTAACACGAAGAATGACATTCTCTGTCTTAATTAAAACGGAGAATGACATTCTCCGTGTTTCTAACACGGAGAATGGCCATTCTCCTGTATTTTAACACTGGAATGACCATTCTCCGTGCTAAATTACACGGAGAATGACCATTCTCTGTTTTATTTAACACGGAGAATGGCATTATCCGTTTTATTTAACACGGAGAATAGCATTCTCCGTGTTTCTAATACGGAGAATGCCCATTCTCCTGCGTTTTAACACTGTAATGACCATTCTCCGTGCTAAATAACACGGAGAATGGCCATTCTCCTTGTAAATTAAGACGGAGAATGACCATTCTCCGTGTAATTTAGCACGGAGAATGGCCATTCTCCGTGTAAATTAAGACGGAGAATGGCCATTCTCCGTGTAATTCTCCGTGTAATTTAGCACGGAGAATGGCCATTCTCCGTGTAAATTAAGACGGAGAATGGCCATTCTTCGTGTAATTTAACACGGAGAATGGCCACCCTCATGCGAAATTAACATTTTTCGTGTTCTAACACGGAGAATGACCATTCTCCTGCATTTTATGGTCAGTTGAAACTTTGAAGGGCCATAACTTTTGACTGGGAGGTCGAAACGAGGCCCCATTTGTCCCAAAACGAGCGTATCTTCGAGGAGCCTGAAAGTAACCGCTTCTCCGCTAAACGGCCTTTTAAAATTTTAGAATCGCAAAAAAATGATGTTTTGACCTCCGTTTTAGCACTTTTGTCGTTTGTCTCGGTCTTTCCGAAATTTTTTCGACGAGTTTTTGAAGATTTTTGAGGAGAAAACCTAGATTCGAAAGTGAGCAGTGTGTGGAAGAAGATGAAGTATCGAAACGTTTTTTTGAAGAGTAGTTTCGTGGGTGTTTTCAATAAATTAGAAGGAAGGGCAAAAAGGTCATTCGGAACCCTCTTTATATATTTTTTGCTAATTCTGGGCACGCGATGAAATTTTATAGCACGGTGGATTTTTCATAAAACTTTTTCGTTTTTTGGACATTTCATAAATTTCCCCATTCTAAAAAATTATCAAAAGAAAAAAAGAAAAAAAAATCTCACAGTAACAAAAAAAAAAGAAACCCAAGAGTCATTGCACATGTTGCTTGCAACAATCAAAGAAAAATCTTTCGGTTTTCCATCATCCAACCTCTTCTTATTCTCACACTGAACCTTTGTTTATGAAGGAGTAGAGGTGGGTGAGCCCAATATATATGCTGAATTTTTAGTGCCGAATTGGTTCATATGAAACATACTAAACACGAATTAAATCCGATCCGAATGTTTTTCGTTAGATGAATTTTTGACCAAATTTTTGACCGTATTTTACTTGTATTGTGCCGATTTATACTCGTACTTTTGCCGTTCCGAATTTTTTTCGTTTACCGAATTGCTAACAAGGGTCCCACCCTCCATACCGTCAACATAGTTGGCGGTGCCGTCCCTCTCTCCTCTCTCCTATCACTCCTCCTCTCTCTCCCACTCTCTCATATTCTCTCTCTATCGCGCCAATAAAGGTGGCGCTCCCTCCTCTCTCTTTAGAGTTTCGTACAGTCTGCTTACACCGCGCCATCTAACATGGCGAATTGTCCCTTGATAATTGAAATTTTTTCAAAGTTCTCTTCTTTGGTGAAATTTTGCTAAACTTTTTCCCCTTATACGAAAATTTCTGATAAAATTATAAGAAAGGAAAACGTCCTTCCTATGGACGTTTTCCTTTGGAAAAATGACTTTCCTGTGGGCGTTCTCCTCATGTACTTTTTTTCATCAGTAAATTTTGTCAGGGTGGACGGGAAATAAGATTATAAAAAAATAGAAAATTTACTGTAGGATAAAGAATTCGATAAAAATTAGTAAAAACGACATAAGTTTGAGAAATTAGTAAAACCGATAGAGTACGACAGACAGTCTGTCTGAATTGGAGTCATGCCCAATTTTTGACAGACGGTGTGTCAAAATTTTTGGACATGGTTCCAAAATTCCGACACACGATTTGTCGAAAATCCGAAATGGACGGTCTGGGTTTCCCTCTAATTTGCTGTTCATATGACCTAAGAAGCCATGTCGGATTTTCGACAAACCGTGTGTCGGAATTTTGGAGCCATGTCCAAATTTCTCAAAATTCCAACACACGGTATGTTGGAAATTGGACTAGCCATGTCTAAATTTCGACACACGGTATGTTGGAAATTGGACAAGTCCAATTTCCGACAGACCATCTGTCGGAATTTGAACATGACTCCAATTTCGACAGACTATCTGTCGTACTCTATCGTTTTTTCTAATTTCTCAAGCTTATATCCTTTTTACTAATTTTTAACGAATTCTTTATCCTACAGCAAATTTTCTGTAAAAAACATAGGTGACAGAATTACTTTGCAGTTAATTACTCTTTTGCTACTTTGCTCTCTTAAAACTCCTAGGCCTTCCAATACATTTATTTTGGGTTTGCCCTGTATTAGTGAATATTGTCGTTTGTCATGCTCCTTGAATGAGCTCTTGTGATTGTTGGGACATTTCAGGGGTGGCCCTGGCCCAGGGCAGGCCGGACGACGGTCCAGGGCCCCCTGACGAAAGGGGGCACCGACATGGAACTGTTTAAAATAAAACTGGTATTTATCATGTGCCTTTTTTAACAAAAAATCATTGTGACTTAGTCGTTATAATGCTAGACTTGCATTTAAGAGCTTTTTGATTCAAATCTTGACTACAACAAATCTTTGTTCTAGTTTTATTTATGCTTTTTTTTACATTATGGGGCCTATTTTGGAAGTTTCGCCCCGGGCCCCCCAACACCTCAGGGCCGGCCCTTTGACATTTGGGGTGTGCTTTGCTGCTTCATCTATTTTTTTATTTTTGCTCTAAACTGATTTGATTGATCTTGTTATCCAGGAATTTGCTAGGTGACTGAATTACTTTTCGCAACCATTTTGAAAAACTTCTCGTTGATCCAATTGTTCATAATTTGCAAAGCTTGAGTGATGACAAATTTTATTTATTAAAAAAGTACATGAGAAAAACGTCTATAGGAAGGATATTTTTTCAAGGAAAAGAGCTTTTTTTTCCTTATAATTTTATTTTTCGCCAAGCCAAGCTAACAGCCGTCATTTACATATTTTCAAAAAAGGTGAACATCCTTCAAAGGGGCATTTTTGTGCTTTCTTTACTATTTTCCGAAAGTTTGTGCTCTGGTTGAGATTTAAAATTATTTTGATGCTCTGGATGAAAATTTCCATATTAGTTACAATAAATATCCTCCTTACTACTTCTTGAGTTTCTATAATTTGTGATAGAAACTAGAGTACTAATCTTTTATTTGTGTTTGGGTAAATGGGTGGGTGTGTGGGGTTAGCGTACAGTTTATTCAGTTTTGCCCAAATTAAAATAGTTGAATCGAAAACTCGAATTTGTAAAAACTCAAAATCTAATCGAACAAAACCAAACCAATAAAGGATTCAATTTTTTCAGTTTATTCGGCTGAACAATTTTTATTGTTTAATAGATCGGATCCAAAGTTAAAATTAAATTTAATTTAGAAAAATATAATTTTTCTATATAAAGTTGGATCCAAAGTGAAATTAGTTATTCATTTATAAAATTGGACTTTAAAACCCATAAATATAACTATTATTTTAACATATACCAAAAATATATTTATAATAATAAATTATATATATATATATATATATATATATATATATATATATATATATATATATATATATATATATATATATATACACTTCTCAACAAAACAATAAAATTTTTTTTCTCCACACACACACACACACACACACATATATTAAAGAAAGTAATTGCTTAGAACGCTCCCACCGGAAATCGATCTCCTGACCACTTGGGCCGCATGTGTCACGTCCCGCTCCCGTAGGAGAGATCGTCCTCGCTAAGGCGTGATGCCGCACGAGACTAAGTTGCTCTCGTGCAAGGCCAAGTCCAGAAATGACCGATTTGAGCTAGGCCACAGAGTCGCACAAAGTGTCCCCGTTTGCAGCGGAAAGTAAATAACACAAGTTGAAGCGAATTCAAACTTTTTATTGATTTTCAAGAAGTTTACAAGCGGCACTAGGCCGAGTTTACAAATCTCTCAAGCTCTCTCTCTCTCTCTGAAATATAAAAGGCGTGCCAAGTGGCTTACAATATGGAATGATTCATGACGATGTTCCGATACTTTATGTCCTGTATATTGTGCTCCAGCTCCTTTGCAATGCTCCAAGGCTCCAGAGTCAGCTCCGTGCCTTAGCACGTTCAGGGAAAGCTCCGCACCCGACGACGTCTCCTGCACCCTACAAGCAAACTGTGGGATTATCAGTACATTGTTATGCACTGGTGGGGAGGCTAGCTCGCCCACTTGCTATCATTATCCAACACATTCATTTTACTTCTGTGTATCAACTATCATTAATTGTCTTTCTAATCTTGCCTTATGATCAGTTTTATGGCATATTTCATAACCAATGTCACGACCGGCACCCTTATGAGGGACATAAGCACGTGGGTACGTCCAGCCTACGCTGTAGTATCGACGGTAGAACGCTGTATATAACGTCTGTAAATAATACGACTAACAGTATAAAGGTACCTGTATAGTATATACACTCCGAATGGAGGTGACATAGCAATACTGTCTCAATCACAGAATAAAACTAAGGTAGATAGCACAGAAGGAAACATATGATAGATGAAAAGGAATAAGTCCAGTGTCCAACACAAGCCCAGATATATACAATATCACATGGTCTCAAAATATAACATAGAAAGCTACAGTCTGATAATACTAGCTGGATCGCAGTCCAGGCAACCCAACTAAGCTACACTACTCCGGGAGAACAAAGTCTAGTGGCTCTACTATAAGGCCACGGTCCTGGACTACTCCATCTAGCTCGAGCAGTCCGACTCAGAATCATCTGTAATATATCATAACGGTATCCTGTCAGAAAAATGGACAAGTACAAGCACTAACAGCAGTTCCATGTGAATTGACAAATTCTATAAGAGACAATATAATGAACTACAAGACAAAGATATATGAAGACTTGGGAACCGTTCGAAAGCTGAGTTACAACCCTTAAACCAAACAAGGACCGGGATTGTAACTCTTTTCCCGAGCAGAACTTAGTCTACAATCAAGGTACAATGTAAAGGCATGTAGAGCATGTGAGTAACTGTATATCATAGCATGGTGAGAAAGTACTGAATGTAGAGCAGAGCAGGATATATGATAAGATAAAATAAATATAAAATGTGCCTTGAATTTTATAGCATAATGTGATCGGTATGGGTTAAGATCAGGCTTCCAGCCGACCGGCTACAAGTACGTAGACTCGGCCCGGCCGGGATGGCAAGCTATGGAGCAAGTAGTAGCACAGATCAGGCTAAACCCATCATGAGGTGAGGGTATAGCTATGATACAAGTAGTAACTC
>JANAVB010032616.1:7678181-7710607 GCA_029216955.1 Iris pallida
GATACACCCTTGCACTTCTTGCCCCCGAAAGCTTGGAGAAGCTTCACTTGGGGTAGAGGAAGGGTTGGATGGAAGAAAAATGGGAAGAAGAGATTATTTTGGAGATGATTTCCAAGGAAATCTATTCTTTCTTTTTGAAAGAAACTTGGAGAAGAAGAAGATGTGAAAATTTAAAGTGGGAAGAAGGAAGAGGGAAGGGGGGTGTGGCCGGCCCTATGTGGGAGGGTTAGGGCACTTGTTATTTACAAGTTTGCCCCTCCCTATTACTTCTATGCTAAGTTAAACTCCTAATTTGGTTTTGGGTGTTAGTTTAGTCCAAATAAAAATCATACTTAAGTCTAAACACTCATAGGGGACTAGTCCAAACTCATAAACCTAAATGTCAAGTTTGGTGGGCCATGACAAATTAATGTGTTAAACACAACTCAAGTCAAAATTCCCCGAAGTCCCGAATTAAGTCGGAATGCGATGAAATTCGAACCCGACTCCTATAATCATTAAATATTAATATTCATGAAATAAAATTCCCAAAAATATTCTAAAATATAAAATTATTATTTTACCCCTATCTTGAAAAAGTGAGGGTGACAACCAATTTCGTGTTATCGATTTCATGTGTCGCATGGAAATACATGCACGACTTATCCATACTTACTGTCCGGCCTTCCCTGTCAAAAGTAAACCAAGTTAGTCAACAATTCATGTATAAAAACTTAACGTAGTTCGCGTAAACATTCAGTGTCAAGGGCGTGTCCCTGCCTCAGATTCTACGATGTGTTCACGCTTGCGAAGATACGTTATGACTACGCCTCATTCCGATGATCATTCTTACTCGGATATCCCATCTACTTAACCGGTCAATTGTGTTATGCTCGAAGGGTTTTGTTCTAACATCCATGTTCACTCAACTATTCAATTGTTTAGTTAACTTAGACTACTTTATTTCAATGCAAGGACTTGCACGTAGATTGCCACCAGCAAGCCCACTTAATCTATATGCACCGGTCGTTGGCATCACAAGTCATTTTGGACATGTTCCCCTTGGTATTCTTACCTATCATAGCGTGATGGCTGGTACATCTTGATAGTCTTTTGAAATACCCGGCCTTACGTCTCCTGTGTGCCCGAGCCCGCACACATGCCGCCCGTAAGCCATGATTCCGCCTAGGCTGGCCACGATGTCGTTGATCGTAGCCTTGGAATCCCTTTTTGATTCTTCCCCCCGTATACCAGTGGGTTGTCCGCGACCATTTCGTATTGTCTTGTCATTTTAACTTAACGGCTGTCTTTGAGCCATGGGCTATCTGTGAGCCATAATGCGTTATCGACCAGGTTGGCGGCGGCGTCCGTGCAGCGCGGGTAGCGAGCCCCGTTGCACGTCCCCGTCAAACCTGTCGCAAACCATTCATTTCTTTCTTATCTTTCATTCTTTCTTTCTTTTCTTTCTTTCACTTGTTCGTTCGTTCATTAATTCATTCACGTATTCATTCATTCATTTATTGATTCATTTATTCACTTATTCATTCATTCGTTCATTCATACTTTATGCAACTCCCTGTGCGGGAGTCGCCTTGGCGACCCATCGGTCCTGAAGTCTTCCAATGTTGCTATACTCTACTCGGAATGACTATATCGATAGTTTTTCCGTTTTATTGTTTTAAACCATTCATTGCTTCATTATTGAACGCATAAGAAAATTGAAATGTAAGCTTGTGCCTTGGCACGAGCGTGGAGTGCGGTGCGAGAGTTCTTATATTTTTCGTGTTCTTTTTCATATTCTAAACAAGCATACAAGATGGGATTATTCCCTTAGCTAGGTGCGTTGAGTCATTTATTAGCATGCACGGTGTTATCTCCTAGCGATTCTAGTGATAGTGTCCGTATTATTAAGTGTCTAGGCTAAGCAAATATAGGTTCATCGGAGCCACCCACCTTAGCGATGTTCGCATCGGCCGAGCGATACTCCGAGCGCGCTTTAAAAGTCTAAGTCTGGATCCATCCTTGACGGGCCAATGTAAGTCTTGCATCGATTCTTCATCGGGTCGACGTAAATCTTTGAGTCGACGACTCGTTTGAGTCGCTGCACTTGCCATTTGAATCGGCGTTCCGCTAGGGCGGAGTGGGTCGTTACATAATACACCACTCAAAACAAGTCTTGTACTCGAGACTTACTGAGTGCAAGTCGTCCTATCGTTCCTTAACTCATGTCGTGTGTGTATCTTAGACAATTCCTATCGTATGACTTTATCCTTTAATGATATCGAACTTTACCTGGTATCGTTTTAGGTTTCGTGTCGTATGCATTTGGTCAATTTTATTAAACGACTTTACCACTCATGTAAGAGTCAATGGTACCAATTCAATCGTCATGTTTCTATAACTTGGTTGCTATTGTGCTTGCTATTTTGCCCTGTCACAGGACTGTAATGGTCGCACGAGGTGTGTTGTAATCTATCAAACACGAAAGTCGTAGGCTGAGGCTAACTCACTTTCGTTTATGCGCATCTCAACACCCACTTGCAGCTGCATTCGAGTTCATCATATCGCTGAGTTTGGATCGCGCACATATTCAAGGCTTCCTCCGAATACATATATTTCAACCAAGCTTAGTGATAGCGAAGTCGGACAAGCTACTCCTGATAGTTTTGAATTGTCGATCGTTCCGCTAACTTTGATTAAAATCGAACTCATGCGCGTCTCACTATCGTTTATCTCGGTCTTTGAGATGGTCCGATTAGTTTCTCAAGCGTTCTTGTTTATAAAATCAATATGATTTCTTCTTAGCGGAGTCGACCAAGTCTAAGTACTTCCCGTCCGATTCAAAACCGAGTATTGTACTATCATCGAGTACGTCTTCTATCAATAATTCAATTTGTTATTCCAACTTTACTTGCACAATATCTATTCCTATAATTCACTTTGTTTAGGGCTAGTATCGTTGTCGTTAACGCACACTCCCAATTCCATGTCCTAACTCTAAGTCTTGTTGCCCCAAGTCTATCGTCCGTCCAGACGATACTGTAAATGTCAGTCACACAGGTTCAATCACTCAGCATAGGGTCGTCCGCCTATCCGCTTGGTCATCTCACAATGTCATAGTTACAAGTCAAGTCCATGGTTCATCGTGCAAGGTCATTGCACGACGCTCGCCCCAAATCCTATGGTCAAACCATTTGTTCGTTTGTATGGAAGTTTCTACCCAAGTTCGTTTCACTCAAATTTTTAAACATCCAGCAGTGTTCATCCTATTCGCATCAACACATTCCCCGTTCCAAGTCCGATCTCTTTTAGGAAAGTCATCCTGCGATAGGTTATCATCAACCGAATCCTCGACATGTTAATATCGTGCATCCACACTAGCAATTTTCGTAGTCTATCTCTTCAGGTATGTTTTATATAATTCACGTATCCATCCTATCTAATTTACGTAGTCGATCACAAGGTCGTCTAGCCTTGCAATATGTCGCGTCCTGATCTCACACAAGTCTGATTATCCACGGAGAACATGAATCACCATGTCAACATTCTCGCGGAATAATCGTCCTCATCAGAACGTAACTCTTGCGTTTGAGTCTAGACTTACTCATTTTCGATACGCAGATTGGGTCTACTCAATCCTCAAGTTTTCTTAATTGCCAATCACAAGTCCTAACAATGCTCAAATTCACCTTCACTTCAAACCACAAGTCGAAGCAATCAAAATTGCCATGTCATGATATTTCAAGTTCGATCATTTCCGCTGGAGATGAATCACCATGCCAACGCTCACGCGAAATGATCGTCCCAAATCTGATGCGACGTATGTGCGAGACGGGAGTTGCATTCGCACAAGACAAGATCATTGTCGTTGTGGTTATCACCGAACAATCAAGTCACTTCCCTTCTTCATCCAAACATTGATTTTTTATCAAAATCCCCAACGTAGCATCCTCGAAACAATAACTTCTAACACGATCAACATTCATCGAATCAGAGTACCCCCGAGTTATCGTACATCAATCTTTGATACACCTCAATACCATCGACGATGTACATAACCTGACGATCTTCCTTTTGTAACGAATTCTGAGTCGTGCAACTTAATTCCTCAATTAGTATTGTCTCATGCTAACTCGTCATTGAGCAACAACTATTCCAAATCCTTAGTCATTTTCGTATCTTCAAACCAACGTTTTCCATGTACGCTATCTTCCAATCGTGCTAACTTCGATCTCATCTATGAGTATTTCACCTTAACTCAGGGTTCAATCTAGTCGACTATTTGAAATTGCACATACGATCTTCTACGTTTTCTCAACCAAGACATCCATTTATTTCATCGTTCCTACTCTCTATTCAACTTGTTTTGTAATTTGCACTATACATTCACAATTCGTCCGAACAATATTTCGTTTGAGATTCTCGAAATCACGACCAACTAAGCGTTACTCGTTCTAAGGCTTTGCACGATATCTTCGCTTGCCGACATACTCGTTCTATCCGTAAATTCTTTAGTTTCGCTCGAACGATTTCTATGACGTCCATACACCACTCAGGGTTCGAGCCACTCGACTGGTCGTCGACACTCACTCTTATTCTTCTTCGAAGCTATCACATACACCACTCGGGGTCAAGTCATTCTACAATTCCTCAAAAGGTCATTCGATTCCCAACCGATATGTTCAATTGCGCGTTCGCCCGTTCCTCAAAGTCCAAGAACCATTTCCCGTGTTCGCTTTAGCGTTGGTCAAGTAACGTCTCTATCAACATACGTTCTAAGTCTCACTTATTCTTGTTCGAGAGATAGTCGATCTCGCTCACAAACTCGTTCGGACCAGAAGGTCTAGGTGTACGATACTCGACACATCTTAGCCAAAAGGCTGTGTGTATAACCATCCCGTTCGAACTATACTTCGGTTTCGTGTACTCGTTCGCTATTGTCAGCGTAAGGTTATTCAAGCACGCACTTAACTTGTTAACTTTTAGCATTGGTTTTCTTTCAACTCAAGTCCGTCATGGTTTGGCACAAAGGCCTTCGCCTATCGATCCCGTTCAATCGAGTACTCGTACGAGCTTTTGAAAATATTAGACTTATTGTATGGAACATCCCAAGGTACAATGAGAGAGAGCGTATACTTTTTTGTTTTCAAACGAGCTTTCAAAACTGAGAGAATCGAAATAAAGTCCATGGACGTAAAATCGTGCTCTGATACCAATCTATCACGCCCCGCTCCCGTAGGAGCGATCGTCCTCGCTAAGGCATGATGCCGCATGAGACTAAGTTTCTCTCGTGCAAGGCCAAGTCCAGAAACGGCTGATTTGAGCTAGGCCACAGAGTCGCACAAAGTGTCCCTGTTTGTAGCGGAAAGTAAATAACACAAGTTAAAGCGAATTCAAACTCTTTATTGATTTTTAAGAAGTTTACAAGCGGCGCTAGGCCGAGTTTACAAGTCTCTCAAGCTCTCTCTCTTTCTCTCTGAAACGTAAAAGGCGTGCCAAGTGGCTTACAATATAGAATAATTTAGGGCGATGTTCCGATACGTTATGCCTTGTATATGGTGCTCCAGCTCCTTTGCAACGCTCCAAGGCTCCAGATTTAGCTTCGCGCCTTAGCTGCACGTTCAAGGAAAGCTCCGCACCCGCCGACGTCTCATGCACCCTGCAAGCAAACTGTGAGGTTATCAGTACATTGTTATGCACTGGTGGGGAGGCTAGCTCGCCCACTCGCTATCATTACCCAACACGTTCATTTTACTTCTGTGTATCAACTATCATTCATTGTCTTTCTAATCTTGCCTTATGATCAGTTTTATGGCATATTTTATAACCTATCTTGTGTTACCGATTTCATGTGTCACATGAAAATACAAGCACGACTTACCCATACCGTCCGGCCTTCCCTGTCCAAAGTAAACCAAGTTAGTCAAAAATTCATATATAACAACTTAACGGAGTTTGCATAAACATTCAGTGTCAAGGGCGTATTCCTGCCTCAGATTCTACGACGTGTTCACGCTTGCGAAGATACATTATGACCACGCCTCATTCCGATGATCATTCTTACTCGGATATCCTATCGACTCAACCAGTCAGTTATGTTATGCTCGAAGGGTTTTGTTCTAACGTCCATGTTCACTCAACTATTCAATTGTTTAGTTAACTTAGACTACTTTATTTCAATGCAAGGACTTGTATGTGGATTGTCACCAGCAAGCCCACTTAATCTATATGCACCGGTCGCTGGCATCACAAGCAATTTTGGACATGTTCCCCTTGGTATTCTCACCTATCATAGCGTGATGGCTGGTACACCTTGATAGTCTTTTGAAATATTCGGCCTTACGTCTCATGTGTGCCCGAGCTCGCACACAGGCCGCCCGTAAGCCATGATTCCTCCTAGGCCGACAACTATGTCATTGATCGTTGCCTTGGAATCCCTTTTTGATTCTTCCTCCCGTATACGAGTGGGTTGTCCACGACCATTTCGTATTGTCTTGTCATTTTAACTTAACGGCTGTCTTTGAGCCATGGGCTGTCTGTGAGCCATAATGCGTTATCAACCAGGTTGGCGACAGCGTTCGTGCAGCGCGGGTAGCGAGTCCCGTTGTACGTTCCCGTCATACCTATAAATAACTATTCCTTTCTTTTTTATCTTTCATTCATTCTTTTTTTTCTTTCTTTCACTTGTTCGTTCGTTCATTGATTTATTCACGTATTCATTCATTCATTCGTTGATTCATTCATTCACTTATTCGTTCATTCGTTCATTCATATATTATGCAACTTCCTGTACGGGAGTCGCCTTAGCGATCTATCGGTCCCGAAGTCTTCCAATGTTGCTATACTCTACTCGGAACGACTATGTCGATAATCTTCCCGTTTTATTATTGTAGACCATTCATTGCTTCATTATTGAACGCATAAGGAACTTGAAATATAAGCTTGTGCCTTGGCATGAGCGTGTAGTGCGGTGCGAGAGTTCTTATATTTTCCGAGTTCTCACTACTAAAATAATCCCTTTTAGCGACGTCAGAATACGTCGCTAAAAAAGAAAAATCTGTCGCTAATTTCTATTAGCGACGTATTTAGCGACGAAAATTGGATGTCGCGTATAGGCTTGTCGCAGATTACCATTTCGTCGCAATTCGTTGCTATTTGCGATGTCGCATTTAGTGTCGCTAGACGTCATAACATTAGCGACAGATAGCAACGTCATCATACGTCGCCACTATAGCGACGTAAGGCGACCACTTAGCGACGCCGTCAACTTTATATATGATAACATGGCATGGCAGCCACGTCAGCATTTTAGCGACGCCTAGCGACAACTTTAGCGACGTCAGCTCTCAGGTGGTCATATGCAACGTCAGCAGTATAGCGACGGATAGCGACGTTACGTCACTATTTGGTGACGTATAGCGACGTGTACTATACGTCGCAAAACGTCGCAGAACGTCGCTATATGTCGCAGATGTTAAAAAAATATAATTGGTATTTTTGTTATGCTGTGTGTCTGTGTTTACAGTGTGTGTGAAGTGCAGTATTCGAACCATCGACAGTTTCGCTTACTGTTCTATGTTTTATCTTGGATAGAAATAGCAACAGTTTAGGGTGCACTTCTCAGAGCTTCCTCTTCACGTCCTTCACCTTCTCGGGATCCTTTACGACGTCCCGAGAAAGTGAAGGACGTAAAAATGAAGCTCTCAGAAGTACACCTTGAACTGTTGCTCTTTCTATCCAAGATAAAACATACAACAGTAATCGAAACTGTCGATGGTTTCGAACACTGCATTTCATATTCACTGTAAACACAGACACACATCATCACAAAAATACACATTATATTTTTTTAAAATTTGGGCACCACCTCCTTTGTATATCAGATCATCGCTTATAACCCAGCGTAGGTATATTTGTCATCCTCGTCGCAGATATCATCACAATTAACAGTCTCCCATCATAACAGTCTATAACTAAAAGATGAATAACAATCTCCCATTATAATAGTCTATAACTAAATATCATACATGTATTCAATAAAAATACCAACAAATTAAATATCACCAACATACATGTCCAACAAACATACATGTCCAACAGAGTCAAATAATATTCAAAATCAGTGTACAGAACGGTGAATGGGCCCATAGGGCCAATAAATACAAAGATGATAAAAAAATCTACTGGATCACTGAGGACCCCTACCGTGTATCTGGGATAGCATGTACTCATACTGCTCCTGTGTGAGCTGTACCGTAGGGACAGTAGGAGGCAGTACAATGTCTGGAGTCGGTACCGTCGATAAACCGGAAGGACGTATCTGCTCCAGCTCTCGCAGTCGCTCACCATAAACAGCAAGGGTACTTACCACCCTCTCAGTACTCGCCTCAAGCGAAGCCGATACCTGAATGAGTGAGGCAGACATGTTCCTCTACGATCCCTCCAGCTCAACCTATCTACGCTCTGTACGCTACGTAGACTCGGTGAGCGTGTGCAAGCTGGCAGTTGTAGCCTGCTGTAGACTCATCAGCTCCTGTATACTGCGCTCGACCGCATCAAATTGTCCGGTGACGATCGGAGGGTCGGATCGTCGCTCGACCGTATCAGAAATCTGCTGCTGCAACTCGCGACGCAGCTCCTCGATCTGACGACGAATATTCTAAGCTCGTGACGACGCCTGCGAAGCCGGAGACTGCGCACTGACAGAGGGGGCCCGGGATGACTCCGAAGCCAAATACGTGCCGTAGGATCTCGTACCGTAGTACGTACCCTTTTGAAGACCGCCAACGGCGGTCATCCAGAGGTCGTCCGACGATGGAGCTGTAGGCGGCTGGAAGAAAGTACCAGCCCCTCCCTCTGCTGGCGCACTAGCAGCAGCAGCCGCCTCCTCCTGTAGCCGAACAAACTCGGCCTAGAACATGTTTGCTAACGTGTAAGTGTTTGCTAAAGTCTATATTGATATCTATTTTCCTGTTTTCTAAATTATAGTAAATTAATATAAAGAATAGAACGTACATATGCCTGCGTCGCCCTCTCGTCAATGAACTCCCCATCCCTCCGATGGTTGAACAGGAAGACAATCACCATGTTCAGGTCCTCACCCTTTTTTACCTGTTAAAATTGTGCCACCTTGGCCTTGTCAGACCGCTCCTGGTACTTGAGCTCGCTGAATCTAGCCTTCATCGCAGTCTACTGTTCTGGCGTGATCGAACCATGGATCGGCTGTCCGGAGCGATCACGAGACTTCTGGTCGTGGATCGCATCACGGATGAGCTTGACTACGACGGCAGAAAATTGGCCCTCGATCTTCGCCGCCCGGTGTGGTGGATAGAAATAGGTCCTCTACAAGAAGTAAAATAGAAAAGTTGTATAATATATACAAATAATTATTAAAATTTAAAAATAAACAAATTTTTTACTTTGAAGTGGGCGAACCAAAAGGCCTTCCTATCTGCAGGAGCATCTGAGTAGTTAATCCAAGGCCCACCATAGTTCTGTCTCATAAATACTCCCAGCTGTCTCTGTACTGCAGAAGACCGATATCTATACAATAATAATTTTCATGAATATATATGTACATATAATCATTTGAGAAATATATATTAATTAATTAACTTACTTCGTAGGCCCGTCCGTCCAAATCTCCATACGCGTCTCGCCCGGGGGAGCGCATGGAGGGTCGCTCTCACCTCCTGCCTGGATAGGATCAGTCTGATCGCCGTCCTCCATATGCTCGACGTCGGCTCCCCCCATGGAGCTGTCGGCAGGAGGAATGCTGGATGGGGGATCAGGGATGCTGGATGCGGGATCAGGAAGGCTAGATGACGAGGAAGAAGTCACCAACCTGCTGGAACTGCCCTGTCCCGGTAATGGACCGGGAACAGAACGGTACAATGGCGTACTCGGAGATGAGGATGAGGGTACAGAATCTCCATCCTCCGCCCGAGGCTGACGGGACTACCTAATATAAAATCCTCCGCGTCGTCCAGATGGTCTAGTCATACCTGATAATAACATATGACAATAAAACAAAAAACATATTTATATGATAGACATTACAGATTTTTAAAAATATTATAGTCACAGATAAAAGTGTCAATAAAGTGTCACTGAAGTTCACAGATTTATATGATAGAAGTGTCACTAAAGTGTCAAATATGATGATAAAACAAACGTACAGATTTAATCCTCTTCTGAAAATTTATCTAGTTCGTTTAGCTCATCTACTTCTTCTTTTTCATCATCTTCATCTTCTTCTTCTTCTTCTTCTTCTTTTTCTTCTTCTTTCTCTTCCTCTACATCTTTACTTTTATCTGCATCTTTCTCTTCAGATAATTCTACTTCTTCTACACAATTAGATGTGTAATGAGGAACTTCCGTTGTGTCCACTTCTATAATATTTGTTACAAGAGGTAGTTCATCCTCTTGATAAGCTATAACGTCAACCTTAAAGGTATTTCTAGCTTTGGTCTTGCATACTGTCCACCAGTCTGACCTTGTTGTTCCCCGTTTAGGATAACTTATGAAGTACACGAGCTGAGCCTGACTTGATAGGACAAATGGTTCATAGGCTTGATATCGACGCCGATAGTTTATATCAACAAGACCGTGCTTGTCTACTTTCCAACCTTGACCTTCGCTCAGATCGAACCAATCACACCTGAATAACACAATCTTAGCAGGCTCTATTCCATAACTATATGTCAACTCTACGATCTTCCGTAGCATGCCATAGAAATTGTTGCCCGTATCAACATCTTTGTAGTTCGAAGATCTGACACACAAACAGCTATTTTTGGTGGAGTCGAGATCCACAAAGTTGTCTCTGATCGGGCAAGTTGTTGACTTGAACCTAAACCCATTAACATAGTAGCTTGGCCATATTTTCGCAGCATAAATTGGTCCCTTGGCTAGCGTTCTAATAGACTCATTGTCAAGTCTTGCGTATGGATGATCAACCTAAATACCACGAAAGAAGCAATTAAGCTCATTCTCAATCAAGTGCATATACAGAAAGGTAATTACAGAGTTCTCAAGTCTTACATATGCACTCAACCATGATAAAAAATAACGCCTTATTTTTTGTTCTAGTTCTTCTTCTGTTATGTGTGGCATACCTGACCTCACATCATCATTAAATATGCTGAAAGCAACATCGTTCAATTAATGTAATAGTATAATAATCAACACTATTAAAATAATATAGACGTATTAATTATTTATCCCTTCAGTTTCTCTACTTCCTTCTTGTCGCAGTTGAGTAATACATACACCTGAGCAGCCCTTAGCTCATCATCGTTCAGATATCTCTTCTTCATTTTACCCGATGGCTTTCCTGGAGATTGAATACCTTCAGTATTGTATTATTACTTTCATGATCTCCGTCGTCGTTTCTGGAAGCTCTAGTTCTATTAGTTGCAACATGAGGCTTGAAATACATCGAACAAAAGTTTGTAATCTTTTCGAGAACATAGGCTTCACAAATAGAACCCTCGACCTGTGCCTTATTTTTTACCTTTCTTTTTAGGTGATTCAAATGTCGCTCGAATGGGTACATCCATCGATATTCGACGGATCCACCAACACGTGCCTCATAGGATAGATAAATCGGCAAATGCTCCATAGAGTCGAAGAATTTAGGAGAAAACACCCTCTCTAGCTTGCACAGTATTACCGCAATGTCCTTCTCTTGCTTTTCTAGACGATCAACGAGCAATTTCTTAGAACAAAGATCCTTGAAGAATATGCTAAGCTCCGTCAATGGATCCCAAACTGCCTGCGGTAAGAATTCCCGAAATGCAATCGGAATTAACCTCTCCATGAATACGTGACAGTCGTGGCTCTTCATACCCGTCATTTTATTTTCCTTCGGATCGACACATCTTCTCAGATTTGACACATATCCGTCTGGAAATTTTAGGCCCTGGATCCACCGACAAAGTCTCACTTTATCCTCCTTGTCCAACGAGAAAATTGACTTTGGCAGAAACTGTTTTCCATTCTGCTCTATCAAATGCAACGCAGGACGTTTGCATATTTCTTCTAAGTCTAACCTGGCCTTGGGATTGTCTTTCATTTTTTCTTTTACGTTCATCACAGTATTAATTATGTTATCAAACACATTCTTCTCAATATACATGACATCAAGATTATGTCTGATCAGATTGGTACTCCAGTATGACAGATCCCAGAATATGCTCCTATTTGTCCAGTTATGATCTCTACCAAATCCATCGCACTTGTACCCAGTTGTAGGATCTTCGATAGCACTTGGAAAATCTCTAACCTCCTCCTATATTATGACTCTGTACCACCTTGGCGGTGGATCACCCTTCTCTACAATGCCGGCACGGAATGCATTCATGTTCCTTCTGAACGGATGATCTTTTGGCAGAAATTGCCGATGACAATCAAAGAAGCATGGTTTTTCTCCGTGTTTCAAACGGAAAGCCTTACTACGGTCCATGCAATACGGACATGAGAGACGGCCATGAGTGCTCCATCCATATAACATTCCTTAGGCCGAAAAGTCGTTGATGGTCCACATAAGGGTTGCCTTCATCTGAAAATTCTGCTTCCTGGAAACATCGTACGTGTTAGCGCCTACTTCCCACAACTGATTCAACTCATCTATCAAAGGCTGTAAGTACACATCAATGTTCCTCTTAGGATTGTTCGGACCAGAAATTATAACGGTTAAAAACATGTACTGAGTCTTCATGCACATCCAAGACGGTAGGTTATACGGAGTGACAATCACAGGCCAGCACGAATACTGGGATCCCGAAAGACCAAAAGGAGTAAAACCGTCAGAAGATAGCCCCAGCCCGACAATACGCGGATCTGAAGCAAAATCAGGATACACTCGATCAAAGTGCTTCCACACTTCTCCATCGGATGGGTGATCCAACACTCATTCAATCTGTTCTCGCATGTGCTAACTCATATTTTCGGCCGTCTCTTTCACCATAAATAATCTTTGCAATCGCGGCATTAAAGGCAAGTAGTACATTGAATCGGTCGGTCTTCTTGTACCGGTAGACCCTCCTGTACTAGTTGTCTTATAGCGATCAGCACCACAAAATCTGCACACATCTGCGTCCTTGTCGTCTTTGTAGTACATGATGCACCCATTGTGACAAAAATCGATTTTCTCGTATCCCATCCAGAGCGATCTCACCATCCTCTTAGACCGGTAGAAGTCTTTAGGCAACTTAGCACCCGCCGGCTGTTTTCCATAAATAAATTCACTTTATTTATTTTGTATTTAAGAAAATTACAACTGTAGGAATCTAATCTAGAAGACGATTACTTTATCCCTTGGACGATGCGATGAAGAAAACTCGAACTTTTAAGAACTTGGACAGCAACTGGGCAATCTCTCTGTTCTCGCTGAAAATTGTCTGTAGTCCTGATGAAGATGAAGAAACTCTTTTTTATAGAGTTCAGGATAACTGTCCTTAAGCATACGCTCAGGTAGTTACTTGACGTGTGCATAACTGCAGGGACGCGTGGCAAATTCTGATGGAGACACATAAGCGTGCGGTTGAAAGTAGTGGAGCATGTTCAGGAGAGATTGATGGCCTGGATGCCATGTTCCATAACTTCTCAAGAAGTGGATAACTGGTATAGGACACGTGAGAACGTGTGTTGACTGTAATCCTGGATATGGTTGCTGTAATACGCTGCCTCGTTGAAGTAGATTTATACGCTGACTTGGATGATGTAGAAAAAATAAAGCTGATACGCTTACTGGAAAAGAAAGGAGTCATACGCTCACTTGATGAGGAAGGAGTCGTATAGACTTCATACGCTCACTGAAGAAGGAAGGAGTCGTATAGACTTCATACGCTCACTGAAGAAGGAAAGAGTCGTATAGACTTCATACGCTCAATGAAGAAGAAAGGAATTGTATAGACTTCATACGCTCACTGAAGAAATGGCCACGTGGCCATCATCAATCTTCTCTGATACGCCATATCTTCAAATAACTGTCAAAAGATTTTCTCGAGCGTCGTGACTGCAGATATGACGGCTGACAGACTGTCAAAACTGACAGTAATGATGGCTTTGCATTAATGATCTGCTGAGCTGTCCTCGTAAAAGACAAAACCAACTCTTCGAATACATATACGACGGTTACTCTTTTCATGACAACTATCTTTGCACGAAAAGACGAGACGTCAGATTCATTCTTCATTTAATATATGTTGTGCTGCCACTTTAAGAGAAAATAATAAAATATCCACTAAGCGTATGGCTTTTGATAAGCGTATGGCCTTGAGCGTATGACAGCGTGTCATAATTTTCCACATCCTACAAGACCCCCTTCAAAGTTTTCGAACTTTATGAGTTTCAAAAGTTTGAAATTACTTTGAATAAAAAAGTGGGAATGAGTCTTGACACGCTGGCATTAAGTCTGTTTATGCAAAAAATGAATTTATCAAATGTCATGATGACTCTTCATTTTTCGAGACTGATTGAATCTGATTTATGGAGGAATATGAACCGCCAGCAAGCTTTGTTATATAAACTGAGAAAATTTAGTTTTTGACATTCATTTCTTGTAACCATGACTCCAAAGGAAGCGGCTGAAGAAGAAGCACGAAAATTAGGTTTCTGTGCCCATGGTGACCCCACCTTTGGAGGCAAAGAACCGGAGCCCTTCGTCATCGAGTTCAAAGATGACCCCACGCAGTTAGCCAAGAATTTCTTGGGTTACTTCGGTCTGGACGGCTCCTCTACTTCTGATGGGCGGAGCCTCGCAGAGAAGCGTGAAATGCTCGCTGCTCTGTTGCACCGCATGGGGGTCCAAAGCGTAGAAGAGTTAGGCGTCAAACTTAGCCGCTCTGGAAAATAGAGCGTGACTTTGTTGCACCCCTTTCTTTCCCTCTTTTTTTTGTTTTGTAAGGCCATCAGTGCCTTAATGAAATGAATATTCAAGAATTCTCTGTTTAGTATAATTTTGTGTTGAAAACTAACGTGCACCAATGAATAACTGTAGATTACGCTGTAGGTTACGCTGTCTTCCAATGTTTGTAAGTTACGCTGGATAGCGTACATCAATGAATAGCATGCACCAATAAATAGCTGTAGGTTACGCTATCTTCCAATGTTGTGGAAAGCACTCTTTGAATATTTCCAAGGCTATGCTGGTTTCCAAAGTACACGTGGCACTCATTGCATATTTTATGAGCGTTATTTGTGGATCCTTTCCAAGAATAGGCTTGCGCTCCATACTTTATTTGTTTTCCATAAATAAATTTAATTTATTTATTTTGTATCTGAGAAAATTACAACTGTAGGAATCTAATCTAGAAGACGATTACTTTATCCCTTGGACGATGCGATGAAGAAAACTCGAACTTTGAAGAACTTGGACAGCAACTGGGCAATCTCTCTGTTCTCTCTAAAATTGACTGTAGTCCTGATGAAGATGAAGAAACTCTCTTTTATAGAGTTCAGGATAACTGTCCTTAAGCATACGCTCAGGTAGTTACTTGACGTGTGCATAACTGCAGGGACGCGTGGCAAATTCTGATGGAGACACATTAGCGTACGGTTGAAAGTAGTGGAGCATGTTCAGGAGAGATTGATGGCCTGGATGCCACGTTGCATAACTTCTCAAGAAGTGGATAACTAGTACAGGACACGTGAGAACGTGTGTTGACTGTAATCCTGGATATGGTTGCTGTAATACGCTGCCTCGTTGAAGAAGATTTATACGCTGACTTGGATGATGTAGAAAAAATAAAGCTGATACGCTTACTGGAAAAGAAAGGAGTCATACGCTCACTTGATGAGGAAGGAGTCGTATAGACTTCATACGCTCACTGAAGAAGGAAGGAGTCGTATAGACTTCATACGTTCACTGAAGAAGGAAAGAGTCGTATAGACTTCATACGCTCAATGAAGAAGAAAGGAATTGTATAGACTTCATACGCTCACTGAAGAAATGGCCACGTGGCCATCATCAATCTTCTCTGATACGCCATATCTTCAAATAACTGTCAAAAGATTTTCTCGAGCATCGTGACTGCAGATATGACGGCTGACAGACTGTCAAAACTGACAGTAATGATGGCTTTGCATTAATGATCTGCTGAGCTGTCCTCGTAAAAGACAAAACCAACTCTTCGAATACATATACGACGGTTGCTCTTTTCATGACAACTATCTTTGCACGAAAAGACGAGACGTCAGATTCATTCTTCATTTAATATATGCTGTGCTGCCACTTTAAGAGAAAATAATAAAATATCCACTAAGCGTATGGCTTTTGATAAGCGTATGGCCTTGAGCGTATGACAGCGTGTCATAATTTTCCACATCCTACAAGACCCCCTTCAAAGTTTTCGAACTTTATGAGTTTCAAAAGTTCGAAATTACTTTGAATAAAAAAGTGGGAATGAGTCTTGACACGCTGGCATTAAGTCTGTTTATGCAAAAAATGAATTTATCAAATGTCATGATGACTCTTCATTTTTCGAGACTGATTGAATCTGATTTATGGAGGAATATGAACCGCCAGCAAGCTTTGTTATATAAACTGAGAAAATTCAGTTTTTGACATTCATTTCTTGTAACCATGACTCCAAAGGAAGCGGCTGAAGAAGAAGCACGAAAATTAGGTTTCTGTGCCCATGGTGACC
The DNA here is from genome assembly GCA_029216955.1 of Iris pallida. Taxonomy (NCBI): domain Eukaryota; kingdom Viridiplantae; phylum Streptophyta; class Magnoliopsida; order Asparagales; family Iridaceae; genus Iris; species Iris pallida. The sequence goes on from JANAVB010032616.1 coordinate 7,694,813, forward strand.
CCACCTTTGGAGGCAAAGAACCGGAGCCCTTCGTCATCGAGTTCAAAGATGACCCCACGCAGTTAGCCAAGAATTTCTTGGGTTACTTCGGTCTGGACGGCTCCTCTACTTCTGATGGGCGGAGCCTCGCAGAGAAGCGTGAAATGCTCGCTGCTCTGTTGCACCGCATGGGGGTCCAAAGCGTAGAAGAGTTAGGCGTCAAACTTAGCCGCTCTGGAAAATAGAGCGTGACTTTGTTGTACCCCTTTCTTTTCATCTCTTTTTTTTTGTTTTGTAAGGCCATCAGTGCCTTAATGAAATAAATATTCAAGAATTCTCTGTTTAGTATAATTTTGTGTTGAAAACTAACGTGCACCAATGAATAACTGTAGATTACGCTGTAGGTTACGCTGTCTTCCAATGTTTGTAAGTTACGCTGGATAGCGTACATCAATGAATAGCATGCACCAATAAATAGCTGTAGGTTACGCTATCTTCCAATGTTGTGGAAAGCACTCTTTGAATATTTCCAAGGCTATGCTGGTTTCCAAAGTACACGTGGCACTCATTGCATATTTTATGAGCGTTATTTGTGGATCCTTTCCAAGAATAGGCTTGCGCTCCATACTTTAAAATAGACAGAAGAGTTTCACATAACTCATCCCCATCTTCTTTTTCTTCTTCTCTTCTCTGAAAATGAACATGAGATTTCACTCTCGAATCTGAAAGCAAATGCTTCTAAATGTTCAAATTCTGAGCAATATGTTAGACATCAGTTTGCCAATTCTTAGCGTCAAACTTGAAGGTAAGTCCGGCATAATACACGTGCTGTTTTTGCTGTTGAAAATAAACTTTCTGTCTCTGAGCGTGCTTGACCAAACAGTACGTTTCATATGACATTTCTGTTGATTTAATTCTCTTCTTCATGCTGTTTTCCGCAGAAACTTGGCAAAAGATTTTCTTCAGAACTGGCATTGGTGATGTGGATGCTGTGGAGAATGTCCTTCTGACACCAACATCAGGGAGCTCATACGCTTTTGACGCGTACATCAGACAACTCAGAACTCTTCGTGGGATAGAAGGGTCTTCCTCAGATGGTAGGAAGAGCCTTTATACACGAGAGTTGGATGGTGGAGTCAACTTTACTACCGAGAAATCGGGTAGTAGAGTTCCTTTCACGGGAGAACTAGGAATTGTATCCCAAGGTTTGGATACATTCTTGTCTTCCTTGAGGGGTTACTCCCATCCACCAGCTGTATTGGCAGCAACACGCCGTCGGACTGCCATACTCTGTGGTTCTCCTCTCGTCTGAGAGAGAAGACCAGAGTTTGATTCCTGCTGATCTGGTCGTGACTGAGACCCAGACAGTCAGGAATTGCAACCAACAACGAACCTGACGGAGAAGGTCCGACGGAGAAGATCTAAAGAAGAAGATAGATCTCTATTAGGTTATCATTGTGGTGTAGAATGAAAATCCAAGATTTGTAATAGATTTCCATTATGATTTGTAGGAAAGTCTAAGAAAATGTAATAGACTTTTTGTGGTGAAATGGGAATGGAAATGACACTTCTTCTATGCTTCAATGATTTGTATTTGTGGATGAATTGTGGACATGATAGATAATAAAATCATCTTTTCTGTTTTAGAGTATATGATATTATCAGAGGTATTATGGACGTGATAATATATAGGAACTCAAAAGAAAATAGATTGATTTCTATGCAGAGGTCAAAACATGATAAATGAGTAAGCAGATTCGAAATTGATTCAGAGGTTATAAAAACATGATCAATAACGAATCCCCACTTAATAAATTGATAGAAGATCATGAACGGACGAACCATTTAGGAAATGATGAACGGATGAACCGCCAAGTATTAATGAACGGGCGAACCGTCTGATGAATATGAGAAATGAACGTATGAACTGAATCTCGGAAAAGAATACGTCCCTTCGATCTTTGTAACCATATGCCTATAAATAGAGCATATATTTGAGTAGAAGGATCACACATCATCCTCTTTTATCCATAATGTCTTCTGAAAAGAATACAAAGAAGACTGAAGTCGTCTCTGAAGTTACTGAAGGTGCTAAAGAGCATCTACCTCCGCAGAAGAAGGAAATGGGCGAAAGCTCATCTACTCCCAAGCCGCCGAAAGATATACTGGACTTCCTGGTCGAACCAGGAGAAACCGAAGAAGAAGAAGCAATGAGGCTGGCTGCCTGTCAATTCTTGGTGCGGTCAGGAAAAGATGTATTAAATTCTTTTGCTGATTATGTATGTGGCCCTTGTCCCAAGTATGAGAGGGATGACAGTGATCTTCCATGATGATGTACTCTTTTTCTTGAAGAATTTTGTCAAAATAAACTCTGTTTAAGGAAACTTTGTTTATGATGTATCCTTCCCACTTTACATCAATTTTGCCTTTATTCATTGATCTTTAGACTCAGAAATCAAAAAGACTAAATATTTGAGATAGAAAATTCAGAGGTAATATGGACACTTTATTAAAACCACTGGGGATCTAATAAACAAAATATCAAATTCTCTGGGAAGATGATACATGGTGGAATAACAATTTCCTCTGGGGATAACGATATCGAAATAACTTTTGTAAAGAAAGATTTTATATTTGCTGGGGAATGATGAAAATATTATACATAATATTTCTTTAAGAATTTGCCATTGATAGGCATCATCATGACTTTCCCATCCATAGAGGCAAGCTGGTATGCTCCGTTAGAGAAGACTTTGTTCACTACAATGGGCCTTCCCATTTCGCATCAAATTTGCCTTTGCTCATATGTGTCATGGTCATAGGACGTCTGATAGTAAGGACCAGTTCTCCCTTCTGATATGCTCTGACTTTAACTTTTCGGTTAAAAGCTTTGGAGATTCGGGCTTGATACAGCTCGATATTTTGTTGAGCATACAATCGTTTTTCATCTAGAGCTTCCAACTCTTGAAGTCGAAGACGATCATTGTTTTCTGTTGTCAGTTCATTGGAGATTGCAATTCTCAGAGAAGGAATCTGGATCTCAAGGGGAAGAACAGCTTCACACCCATATACTAAAGAGAAAAGTGTACATCCAGTCGCATTGCGAACTGTGGTGCGGTAGGCCCATAAACATTCACCAAGCTTCTCGCTCCAGTTGCGTTTATTGGAAGAAACGAACTTTTTCAAGAGTTTGATGATTGTTTTATTGAAAGCTTCTGCCAATCCATTGGCTGCTGGATTATATGCTGTAGAAGCTAAATTATTAATCCGATGATTGTCGCAGAATCGAGTAAATTTCTGACTGACGAACTGCGGTCCGTTATCATGGATAATACGCCGAGGAACACCAAATCGATAGATAACATGATGTTTGACGAAGTTGATAACATTAGAAGTTTTAACTTCAGATAACGGGATTGCTTCAGCCCATTTGGAAAAGTAATCGGTTATTGCTAGAATAAACCGATGTCCTCTTGATGATGGTGGATTGATGGGACCAATGACGTCCATGCCCCAAGCTTCAAAGGGCCATGATGCCGCTGTTGGATGTAAGAACTCTGACGGTTGATGAATAAAGTCTGCATGAATTTGACAGGCTTTACATTTCCGAGCATATTGAATAGCGTCAGCCACCATCGTGGGCCAATAATAACCCATACGTCGGATACGATCTTGAAGTTTAGGACCTGGTTGATGAGCTCCGCAAACACCATCATGTGCTTCACGAATTATCTGTTGTGTTTCTTCACCGGCAATGCATCGGAGGAGAAGACCGTCGTAAGACCGACGATATAATGTTTTAGTCGTATGATTATAATAGAATCTGAGAGATCGACGTCGAATAGACGCTGCTTCACTCGGATTATCAGGAAGTATATCATACAAAACAAAGTCTAGAAACGGGCGTCTCCAGTCTTCAATTATGGCTTCTGTTTCATTAGAAAAGACGTATTCCATAGTAGAATCGGAAAAAGACGAGGATATTTTGTCAAACTTTAATCCAGCATCAAGGTTGAAAGAATCTTTGTCTGGTTTATATAGAAAAGTCAAAGCCAAATTATTCTCAACACAGAATAGTTCTCGGTTATAAACCACTATCACTTGCTGACGTCTGATTAGAATAGCTAATACAGCAGCAAGATTAGCTAAAGCATCAGCTTCTGCATTATAGGCTCGTCGAACATGTTCAATAAAGAAGTCTTCAAAAGATGAGGCTATAGAGAGTGCTGCTCGATGATAAGGTATCAAATCCTGATGACGAACTTCATACGTTCCTCTGATCTGATTGACAATAAGCTTGGAGTCTCCATAAACTTCCAAATATTGAATATCTAGATGTTTAGCAAGTTGAAGACCAATAAGTAATACATTGTATTCGGCTACATTGTTTGCACATGATTGATCTAGAGAATAAGCCCTCTGAATAGTTAGTCCTTCTGGGGATACAAGAACAATCCCAACTCCAGCGACAATATTGCCATTAGGACCTATTCTAGATGCTCCATCAAAGAATAAACGCCAGGTAGGAACTTCTTCAGAAATCAGATTTGAATCCAAGACTTCATCAGGAATCTCATCATATAATATAGAATCTTCTGGAATTGCATGAGCAGCCAGAAAATTAGCAAGAGCCTGTCCTTTAACTGACTTCTGAGGAATATAATGCATATCGTATTGAGCTAACAAGATTCCCCAATTAGCTAGTCTGGAGTTGAGAACACCAGGTTTCTTCATCATAATCCTGAGAGGATTCACTCTGGAAATGACATGAATCGTTTGACCGATAATATAATGTCGCGTTTTCTGAACAGCAAACATTAATGCTAAGCATTCTTTCTCGATTGGAGAATAACGCGGTTCAGCACCCGTCATTGTGCGACTGAGATAATAAATAGCCTGTTCATGGCCATCTTTATTTTTCTGGGCAAGTAATGCACCAAGAGAATGATCCATGGCTCGAACATATAGAAGGAATGGTATCCCGGAGACGGGAGGTACCAAAACTGGAGGGTTCATGAGATACTGTTTAATATCGTCAAATGCTTTTTGACATTCTTCGTTCCAGACGAAAGATACACCTTTCTTTAGAAGTTTGTTGAATGGTCTGCAGCGTCCTGATAACTTGGAAATAAATCTCCTGATATAAGCAATTCTTCCTTGAAATCCTCGTAGCTCTTTTAAGGTGCGTGGAGGACGCATCTCTTGAATGGCTTTGATCTTCTCGGGATCCACGTGTATACCTTTAGCGGTAATGACGAAGCCGAGAAATTTACCACTAGAGACGCCCAGGAAGGACTTTGTAGGGTTCATTTTAAGTTGATGCTGACGCATTAAATCAAAGATAGTCTTCAAATCTTGGATATGATCCTCCTTTCATCGACTTTTGACTGCAATATCATTAACATAGCATTCGACTATTTTTTAGAGATGTTCGTGAAATATAGTGCTCATTGCTCGCTGATATGTTGCTCCTGCATTCTTGAGACCAAACGGCATCACTGTATAACAGTATGTACCGATCGGCGTTCTGAAGGAAGTGTGTTTTTCATCATCTGGAAATATTTTGATCTGGTTGTATCCCGAATACCCATCCATAAATGACATTCGTTCGAAACCACATGTATTGTCGATCATGACATCAGTAATTGGAAGAGGAAACTCGTCTTTAGGACAAGCCGCATTGAGATCGCAAAAGTCTATACAGACCCGAATCTTGCCAGTCTTTTTAAGGACATGAACCATGTTAGCCACCCATTCAGGATGTTGTTCCTCTCGAATAAATCCAGAAGCCATAAGCTTGTTGACTTCAGCTTCAATTGCATCCATAATATCTGGACGAAATCGTCGCTGTTGTTGTTTGACCGGTTTAGCATTTGGCATGATATTGAGTTTATGCATTGCAATCTTCGGATCTAGTCCTGGCATATCTTCGTAACTCCAGGCAAAGACATCGATATAATCACGAATAAGCTTGATCATGTCTTGCTTATCTGTTTCTGAAAGACTTTCACTGATGAATATTGGTTTAGGAGAACCTTCTTCACCAACATCAATTTGGATCAGTTTATCTTCGGTAGGAGGTTCTCTCTGCTCGAACCTGAATTCCCATTGATTATCTAATCTTTGAGCCCATTGTTCCGATTCGGGTGATATTTCAAAATCATCCTCATCTTCATCATTTTTCTGCGGGCCATCAACAGAGACCATATTGATGGACAAAATAGAACGATGAAGATCGCCAATACTCGTGTCAGAATCCCAAGAGAGAGAATCAGAAGACTCAGATTGTTCATCTTCATCGGACTTTGAATCTTCATGGACTATGTTGATAAAGGAAGTAGGAGCAATGTAACCTAAACCACATTTTGTCCTTCCGTATTTTAATGGAGGAATTCGAACAGGCATTCTTCTTCATTTTCCATTATTGAGACTGGTTCTAAAGTCATAACCCATATTCTTGATGATATTTTTGGATTGTTGACTGTAGCGACGCAGTTGTAACCTTCCAGCATCATCGTTTATGTCATCTTCTTCCAAGTTAGGAGGATTCTGGGATCCTTTATAAAAGAAGATCGGATTTTCTTCCTTTTTTCTAGCAGGGACCACGAAGTATGATTTTTGTATGGATTCCAATGATACGTCTGTATGAAGAGTTTGAACAACCCCTATAGTTAGTGACTCTAAGTCATCTAGCAATTGTAAATAACTTTGTACATGATTACAGACATCAATATACTGCAAAGGAGATGCTTCATTAATATTAAATACTGTATTTACAACAGAAGGCTGAGCCTTATCAGACTTAGTCAAATTAATGACAAAAGGGAGAGAGGAAGAGCAATCAGAAGTTTTGTTTCGATTAAGATCGATAACAAAAGGCTCAGAAGAGGTGAGCTCCCTTGAAGAAGATCGTGGATAAGTAGTATGTCCACTGACTGGAATGACTAGAGTATCTGATCTAGCCTGAGAAGGTGGAGGGGGAGTAGTACGTCCACTGACAGGAATTATCAATGAGCCTTGTGGAGCTTGGGAAGACGGTACAGTAGTACGTCCACTGACAGGAATTATCAGTGAATCTTGTGAAGCCTGAGCAGGTGATGAAGTAATACGTCCACTAACAGGAATTATCAGTGAGCCTTCTTCAGACGATTTAACAGACTGCGGAGGAGTGATACGCCCTTTTACAGGAATAACAAAGCGCCAACTTTTACTATCTCATCATCATTATCCATAGCTTGCAAGACTTTTGATTATTCATCTTTGTACATGCGAGCGTCATTGAAGTAAGCTTCAACTCCTTTGAATGGATAGAGATCTGCAACCTCCTTTTGAACTTCTCCATTATCATCAACATATTTGAAACACTGATGAAGGGTCGAAGGAACGACATTATGTTCATGCAAGAATGGTCTTCCCAACAGAGCATTGTATGAGCATCCATGATTGCCGATGATGTAAAAAGTAACTTTAGTACGAAGATCGCCTATTTGAAATTTGAGACGAATCTTGCCCAAAGGCTCAGTTTTTCCTTGATTAAATCCCAAGATGGTAGTGATAGTGCTGGAAAGGCTATGTACAGGTATCTTCAGTGCGTCTAGCATAGCTTTTGGCATAATACTGAGAGCAGATCCTGGATCAATCAGGAGACGATCAACCTTCATAGAATCAATATATCCTGTATGATATAAAGGACGGTCATGTCGATTATCCTCTAGCAGCATATCGTCCTGCGTAAAGGTAATATTTGGAATAAATTCCAATACATTATGGCAATGAGAAACAGGTTCTGTTTCCAATTTCTTGAGAAGAGTTAAGCAAGTTTCTGCTTGCAGCAGTGCTTCACTTAAAGTTTCTCGAGTCTCTTTAGAGAGGCGTAAGAGCTCGAAGATTGATAATTTAGCTGGGGTATTGGCTAGTTGAGCCAATATATCAAAATTATAAGGCTTTTCAAGTCCTGTAGGAGATGACTTCTTCAATGGTTTGTCGAAGCGGACTTGTTGTTTGCCTTTGTCAGCTGCTATTGGTTTAGAAGGAACTGTCTCAACAGGAACATTTAAAGGCTCTTCAGTAGAGACTGGAGTTGAAGCTGTAACCGGAGGGACTTCAGAAGTTTCTTCAGGAATTTCAGCATAATCTTTCAGATATACTTTTCCTGACCGAGTTCCAGCATGAACTTCAACTTCAGATTCTGGTTCAAGGTCTATGGAAACCATGCTGCAATTCTTTATTTTGCTCTTGGTTCTTTTATGTTTGATGAGAGCTTCATTCCAGAAACCAAGGCCAACACGAGATTGATTATGTCTCATGGTGATGGCCAAAGGTGCTCGGAGTCCCTTGCCTGAATTCAAACCAGGAGCAGTGACTAGATCATAACCTATCTTCGCCATCAATTCACGAGATTGTGAACTGTATAAATGAAAAGCAGGTTTGTACCTATCTTCAAATTGAGGTACAGATTTTATCTCCGTAGGGAGTGAATTTCCTGCTGAGATAAAAGTAGAGGTTAGATAAAAATCGGGTGTGAAACTAGAAGTCACATTGCATGACTTAGTCTTCCCGAGCTTCTTTTTAGATGAGGAAGTCTTCCGAGGAGAAGAGGAAGACGTTTCAAACTCCGTCATTAAATCCGGGTGAATCCACATGATCTCTCCCTTCTTAGTTGTGACAGGAACAAGTCCGTCATTCTGTGCTGGTGGGATGTTTATAACTTCGAGAGTTGCTTTGGGGATAGGAACAATCCTACTTTCCACCATTAAGGAAGGGAAGTCACCGACTGCATTGAAATTACATTTGCTGTGACTGTTTTATCTTTGGGTGTTAATGTCACAGCTCCTGATTTAATCATCTCTTGAATCTTCCCTTTTAATACATAGCAAGACCGGATTGTATGACCCAGCATTCTATGATATGGACAGTATTTTGGATGATCTGTCTTATTGGCTTCATCAGGCTTTTTAATTTCTGGCAATTGAATCTTATTACCTTTGAGTAAGCATTCAAAGATACCCTGAACATCATCATCGTCGAAAGAATATTCTTTCTTCGGCCGAGGAGATCTCTGTTGTTGATTTGTTGGAGCTGGAGTAGCTTGGGTAGTCTTTACCTCTTGACTACTGTTTTGGAGATTGACTTCAAGAGCTTCTTTCCCTTTGCGATTGTTGGGTCGAGTACTATTGCTAGCGCTCTGATTTGATTCCTTAGGAGCCATTTGTACCCCCAGACCCTTGAAGGTCTCAGCACTGACTTCAGCAGCCTTGGCACTGACAATGAAAGAAGGCCAATCTTGGAACTGAGTGGACCCTGTCCACATGCTGATAATTGGTAAAAGATTCGACTTGCAAGTGTCGATGGTAACAGCGTCGGGAGTTCCGAGAGGCATTTTGAGGGCTTCTCTTCTGAATCTTTCAATGAAGTCCTCAGTGGTTTCATTATTTTTCTGTTTAATTCTTATGAGGGCTGACATGGTCATGTCGTTGAGCCCTTCATAGAATCGTTCAAGAAACATTTGCTTGAAACCGGCAAATGAGGTAATGCACCCATCAGGGAGACTTCTATACCATTTATAAGCCGTTCCTTTGAGACATCCAATGAACACCCGAGTAAGGAGGGCGTCACTTGGTTGCAGTTGATCAGTCATTACTTCAAAATGATTAATGAACTGACTTGGGGAGGTTGTCCCATCGTAGAAAGAGATGGTCGGAGGTTTGTATTTTGGTGGATACGATACCTGCTTCCATTCTATCGGGTAAGGTTGCTTGATACCTAACCTTTGCAAACCATCCTTCTGTTTGAATGCTCGAATTGTGTTCGGAGATTCTTTAACTCTTCAGAAACAATTCCAGAAGACTGGGGAGTTGTAACTTGTTGAGTGTGATTAGGAGGAGGGACTCCAGCATATGTACCACCCCCAGCTCCAGACTGACTTGGAGTGGGTTGTTCAGGAACATTAGATTGTACCCCCGGAATAGTAGAGGGTTCCGGGTTTGGAACAACAGGAGTATTTAATATAACTGGAGGAGCTGTCTGTTGGACTTGCTGAGTTTGATGCTGAGCTTGCATAAGAGTGTGTATAGCATTCAACGTATCTGCCATAGCTCTCAACTGTTGTTCTAAGGAAGAAATCCTTTGTTCGTGAGCTTCGGTGCTAGTTGAAGGTTCATGATCGCCCTCTGCCATGTAAGTGGTAATCATTCGAGGAATAGATGATGAAACAGTCTGTTCTGAATCATCACTGTGTGAATCAGTATCTTTCCCAGGGCTTTTTACGGGAGTCAATACTGGAAAATTAGACTCTCCAAGGAAGTCTTCTGTGATCTCCGGATTACCACTTGGATGAGAAGAAGAAGAGGCTCTGGTCAAGGCTCCGGTCCTGGATCGGGTATCGAGATAAACACCATCTTCAGAGTCTGATATAGCATCAGACCGTATGCTACCCCCAATATTTCTGGAGGTCATGTTGACAGAAGCATAAAGAGGTTCATCTTCATCCAACATTGGTTCATACTGAATCCGTTCGAAAACAGATTGTCTTTTTGGTGAACAACAACATTGAATTACAACTTGAGGTTGGAAGTTGCAACCATGCTTTTCATGGCAAATATGAGCAATATCATAGCCTGATGGAGTGTCAATTCTCTGTTTATTTTGCAAATATTCTCGGAGATCTGTAGGAACAGATTGGGAAGTATTTGAAGATAGTTTCTGTGTAGAAACTTGTCTTTTGTTCTTCTGTCTTCTTGGTTCCTGAGTGTATAAAGACTGATTAATTTGAGCCACATAGTTCTTGGCGTATTCTGCATCAGGGTCTAATATACTTGTCTCAGTGGAACCGAGCCGATTCTGATTAAGCTTGTTACGAAGATCCGTAGGAGATTTGACTTTGATATCAGTCTTGGATACTTGTAATTTGCCTTTCTCAGACCGAGAAATTTTAAGAGAAGGAAGATGAGTATTATTCCGACTAGGAGTCGGTAATAATCCATCTTTGGAGGAATTAGCCAAAAGGCATTTTCCATTGTTTGATCTAGTAAGAGTACTAGTCAAATTAACTCCAGAGGTAAAGACCTTAGGAGTAGAGGAGTTGACTAAAGAGTCTTTCTCCTTGGTTGGCACAAGATGTGCAAGTTGAGGGGGAATCATTTGTATGTTCTGTGGAAGAGAACCCCCAGCCTGATTTTGAGAAACAGTCAAAGGACTGTATTTGTTAGCATACGCTGACTTCAGTTTGGACTTCTGGTCATACGCTGCCTTTTTATTAGCATACGCTGGCTTTGGCTTAGCGTACGCTGCCTGATGTTGGCTTTTGTACGCTGCCTTTGCCGTACGCTGCCCTTTGAATGCCATACGCTCAGAGTCATCAATGGCTAAAGAGCCGACTGCTGTCGTAAGAATAGAGGGAGAAGGGACCTTGACATGTCCAGAGATGGTTTTCCTTGTACACGCTGACTTGGTTAAAGAACCAATTTTGTCAGTATGACTAGGAGAAGCCACTGTCGCCGTGTTCCGAGAAGCCGAATTGTGCTTCATGGAAGTTGAAGACGTGTTCTTGTCAGCATGAGAAGTGACAGAAGCGTCTCGGACTGCTGCAGAAGACTTAGGGACATAGACGGAGCGTCCCTTCTTCTTGGCAGCAGGAAGAGCGGAGGAAGCAGTGCGGCCCTCCTTCGCCTTGAGCATTTCTTCATAAGCCGATTGGTCGAATTGTACAACCATCGTCTTCTTCGTCAAGCCGATCGACGAAGTATCGCATTGAGTTGTTGCTATCTCGTTGGAGGAGACAGCTTTCCCCAGCAGAGTCGCCAATTTGTTTTCCATAAATAAATTCACTTTATTTATTTTGTATCTGAGAAAATTACAACTGTAGGAATCTAATCTAGAAGACGATTACTTTATCCCTTGGACGATGCGATGAAGAAAACTCGAACTTTGAAGAACTTGGACAGCAACTGGGCAATCTCTCTGTTCTCTCTGAAAATTGTCTGTAGTCCTGATGAAGATGAAGAAACTCTCTTTTATAGAGTTCAGGATAACTGTCCTTAAGCATACGCTCAGGTAGTTACTTGACGTGTGCATAACTGCAGGGACGCGTGGCAAATTCTGATGGAGACACATTAGCGTGCGGTTGAAAGTAGTGGAGCATGTTCAGGAGAGATTGATGGCCTGGATGCCACGTTGCATAACTTCTCAAGAAGTGGATAACTGGTACAGGACACGTGAGAACGTGTGTTGACTGTAATCCTGGATATGGTTGCTGTAATACGCTGCCTCGTTGAAGGAGATTTATACGCTGACTTGGATGATGTAGAAAAAATAAAGCTGATACGCTTACTGGAAAAGAAAGGAGTCACGCTCACTTTGAGGAAGGAGTCGTATAGACTTCATACGCTCACTAAAGAAGGAAGGATCGTATAGACTTCATACGCTCACTGAAGAAGGAAAGAGTCGTATAGACTTCATACGCTCAATGAAGAAAAGGAATTGTATAGACTTCATACGCTCACTGAAGAATGCCACGTGGCCATCATCAATCTTCTCTGATATGCCATATCTTCAATAACTGTCAAAAGATTTTCTCGCGCGTCGTGACGCAGATATGACGGCTGCAGACTGTCAAACTGCAGTAATGATGGCTTTGCATTAATGATCTGCTGACTGTCCTCGTAAAAGACAAAACCAACTCTTCGAATACATATACGATGGTTGCTCTTTTCATGACAACTATCTTTGCACGAAAAGTCGGACGTCAGATTCATTCTTCATTTAATATATGCTGTGCTGCCACTTTAAGAAAATAATAAAATATCCACTAAGCGTATGGCTTTGATACGCGTATGGCCTTGAGCGTATGACAGCGTGTCATAATTTTCCACATCCTACACCGGCAAGATCTCTATAATCAACTCCAACACTCGGTTGAGCATTCTTGTGACATGTTAAAATCTGACTTAATGCTCACAGTCTTGTACCACTCCAACGGAATGATCCTCACAACCAGAATACAATGGAGTCCTTGCTTTCCTCCAGCAACTCCATGAACTGTGCAGCATCGCGTTCGGTGCCTCCTCAGGTGCATCATGAACGAACTAGGCCCGGCAGCGTCGAAAACCATGTTTCACGCACCCGTCGTCGTATGCAGATTACTGAAACATTAGGTCCCTCATGCATATACGGCTCAACATAAGGCTCCGACTGATGCTAAAGACACAAGTTCTCCTGTGCGGTCCACTGGTAGTAATTAGGCGTGAAACCCCTCGAGTACAAATGATATGTCACTTTCACTTCTGGATAATATTTCACGTTATGACATTTCACACACGGATACTTAATTTTGGTGCCGTCCATGTACTGAGGGAACGCCTTGCAACTGCAGGAACTGCTCACTACTCCCTATGTATTCATCCTGCACACCACATATCATCAGGATGACGATTGTCATCCATGAACGATTCCGCAAGTAGTAATTCATATCCATTTGGAAATAATTCTGCAAAGTGGACACATTATCCAATAGGCACAAATTCTATATTGTGTCTTATTATGGGACACATTAGTAGCGGATAGTTACTAATAACCATGATATGCAATCTAGGTCAACTAGGTTTGTACTAAGTCAAACAAGTCAACAAGGTCAGCTAAGTCAAACAAAGTCAAACAAGGTCAAAGTAGGTTAAGGGTTTGACCTATAGTTGACTTTGTCAACTCTTAGTCCATCTAGGTCATGTTACTCTACTTTGACTTTCAGTCAAAATAGTCAACCTTGGTCAACAAGGTCAATCTAAGTCAAATATCCTATTTCTAGTTATACCTACCAAGGTACCATTTACCTTATCGCTATTGGTATCCCAATACCAATACCTTAGTTAGTACCCTTTACCTTATCGCTATTGGTACCCTTTACCTTATCGCTATTGGCATCCCATACCAATATCGCGGTAACTGGTTGGTACATTAAGGGTCTTTGACAAAGAGACATGTTACGAAAAGATATATCCTTATATATATTCTCCTACGATTTTCTTTAACATTACGTAGGAGAACTATAAGGATATATATGTTCACAACATGTCACCTCCTCAAGACCCTTAATGTGACAACCATGTCACCCTCTCAGTCATATTCCTGAGCTACGATGCAGCTCAGGCATTTAACCTATCACGGTTATAGCATTTTGGTTGAATTTGGGTTTACCCCTATGTTCAGTGATGAACAGTGTTCCTGGTATTTTCAGATTCTTAAAATGAATTTTAAATGGATTTTTGATTGTAAATATATGTGCATTTGTGTGTATATATTGTAACATATATTTATATAGTATTTGTATGTGTATTAAGTGTGTGAGTATGTATATCATGTATATATGGATATATGTGTATTTATATATATAGTATATATGTATATATTGTGTGTGTTCCCAGTTTTCTGAGGTTAACCCCCTTCCCTGTCACAGCATTGCACACACACACACACCCACACACCACAACACACACACACACACCCACACCCACATATGTGTCACACACCCCTCTCACACACATCTCATGTACACACACCCTCACACCCTTCACCCTCTCATTTTACTCTCTCTATAATTAGTTATGTATATATATATGTTATATAGAGTATTATATATACAGTAGATTATATATATATATATATATATATATATATATTATATATAATATATATATATATATATATATATATATAATGAGGGTATATAGATATGGTATCACATCTAAGTACAAGGGTCGATCAAAACTGGATTTAGAGCATATAATGTGTTGTTCCTGTTTGTGTCCTGTGTCCTGTGTCCTGTGTCATGTGCACAGAGTCGTGTCCGAAATAGGGTTAGGGTCTTGTCCCCTCCCCCCTCCTCCTACCCCCTCGATAGCAAGACCCCCCTCCCCTGCCCCCCCCAGACAGCAAGACCCTCCCTCCCCTGCCCCCCTTCCCCTACCCCTGCAACCCACCCCAACCCTGCCCCCATCGACAGCAAGACCCCCCCCCCCCGGTACCCCCCCCTCCCTCCACCCCTCGACAGTAACCCCTCCACCCCCCTGCACCCACCCCTACCCCTCCCTCACCCTTGACAGCAAGACCACCCAGCTAGGGTTAGGTTCTCGTGTCTGTGTCTGTGTCTAGATAGCTAGGGCTAGGTTAGGGTTTACCTGAGGAGGGTGGCTTCGTCGGAGGATGGAGGCGACGAGGAGGGTGGCTTCGTCGGAGGAGGAAGGCCGAGGAAGGAACTTCGTCGGAGGAGGGAGGCTGGTCGCCGAGGGAGGGGTCAGCGGGCGAGCGTGGTCGCCGGGGGGAGAAGGGAGGGTGTCGCCGGAGGGAGGGTCGCCGGTGGGGGGTTCGCCGGGGGAGAGGGGAGAGGGGGATCGAGCGGGAACAAAATTTTGGGGTGAAAAAATTGTGATTCGATCGGGCCAGTAACCCTATATGATACTCAGCGACGTATACAATATACGTCACAAAACGTCGTATACAGCGACGTAAACAAATATCTGTCGCAAAACGTCGCCATTCAGTGACGTAATAAACGCTACTCGCGGAACGTCGCTACGCAGCGACGGTCAGCGTGTAACACTAGGAGTCGCTATAGTCAATTATCGCGACTGTTTTTTCCGCCGTCGCTATATACGTCGCTATTCTAGCTGATTTTAGTATCTTTTTCTATGTTCTAAACAAGCATACAATATGAGATTATTCCCTTAGCTAGGTGCGTTGAGTCATTCATTAGCATGCACGTGTTATCGCCTAGCGAATCTAATGATGTGTCTGTATTATTAAGTGTCTAGCTAAGCAAATGCAGGT